>VZRO01000805.1:140217-216572 GCA_013397915.1 Daphoenositta chrysoptera
CCCCCTTTTTTTTTTTAAACCTCAGCAGTGTTGCAATTGCACCTTAAGCTAAAGTCCAGCAGCATTCATGAGTTGAGTAAATCCTTCTGATCATGTTATCCATCAGTGTATTCCTGGATCTCTCCATCCTAAAGGGAAAACTTTAAACACAAACTTCTAAGTATGTTTTAGTCTGATCTCTAAGGATGAGCAGTCAAGCATCCTCACTGAGCTATTTAGACCCGTACTACAAGATCTACTCTAAAAATCACTGTTAGACATGCAGGCAAAGGATGGAACCACTGGCTGGACTCTGCCCAGAGGCTAACCAAGCTAATCAGGATGTGGGAAAATGTTGGCCATGATGTGAGGGAGCTGTTGGACATGTAGATGCCTCATCCCTGGAAACGTTCAAAGTCAGGTTGGATGGGGCCCTGAGCAACCTGATTTAGTTGAGAATGCCCCTGCATCTGCATTAATAAATCGGTCATCCAGGATATCCAACTGATGCCTGATCTATGAATACACCTTAGCAAAAAATGGTAAGGGTTAGAAAAAGCATGCAAAAAATCAGAGATGGATAAATTGGAACTGAAAAATGATACAAACAAGAAGTGCAGTGAGCAGTCTTGCTTATCTCCAGAGCATAACAAAAAAAGAAGAAAATCCAGAAAAATAATTAAAATTGGAGTGTGTTTTAGTGTAAAAGCAAAGGGAAGCATATAAAACATCTGTTTAAGTGTCAACCCAGTTACAGTTGCATTAGGAAAAACGGGACCTTATAATGATAGATGCAAGAAAGTAAGAAAATCTGCTTCAGACAACTCAGAAGAGATTTGTCTTCAGTGCCTGGGCCTTTCTTCGAAGTGTGATCAATAGAAAGGTGCCAGTGTGTCTGAAATTCCTAGAGCAAAACTTCAGCTGCTATAAATCAGTGCTGAATCCATCCGGCTGCTCTTCGTTGTCAGTGGTGATGACACAGTGATAATAAGAGATCAACAAGACCAACACACAAGGTCAGTGTCAAAGAGGTGGAAAATGTTCAGGGGCTTTATCCAGTCATGAATAAATCTTGATTGTACAAATTGTAGAATCATTTAGGCTGGAAAAGACCATCATTATTGTCCAACTACTAATCCAGCACTGCCAAGCCCACCACCCAACCATGTCTCTTTGCCTTGCTCTCATTTGGTCTTGGCATATTCTGGCCTGGGAACCACTCTTCTTAACCAGCTCTGCAGCTGATGAAGTTCTGTGGTGTTTTCTTGCTGTTGTCTGCAGAAAAAACTATTTGCATATAAAAGTACTTCATAAATACATTTGTGAGGGAGCTTGTCTGGTATGGAATTATAAAATGTTCCCATTCAACAAACCATGCAGAATCAATAAAAATGGACTTGATGAATTTGAATTGCAGAGCAAAACAAATAATGTTGGTATAAACAACTTGAGATTCCAGCTCTGGCATTACTAGCAGATCACATTTTTCAGAAGTCATTCATGATGTCAGTCTTTTGATTTCAAAGGAAATGGTATTCCACAGTCTGGTGTCTTATTCTGTAATTAGAAGAAAAATAAATCCATACCTTTACACTGCTTCTTGTTCTGCCAGCAAAATTTTCAATCACTTCTAAAAATCTTGGCATTATTCTATATGGAAGGAAGGAAATATTCACATTTCATGTCGTCCTCGTATTTCCAAGGGAGACTAACCAACACTGACTGGAAAAAGCATATACTTAGTATCAATAAGGGCATGACATTTTTGTTCCACTGTAGCCATGTGAGCTCCAATATAGAGGGACTACTCAAGTGGTCAAAGCTAAGTGCCAAACATTCAAAACCTGCGCCCTATTCAGTCTAGCCTGTGGCAACAAATTAATTATGGAAACCGAAAAAGGCTAATGCATAAAACAATATCCATTCAACAAATCAGAAACATCCAGTTAAGAACAGAAGTGCAGTGCTGCCACGAGGGTAATGGCACGTATGATAAAGATAACATAAATTATTTTCTACCTGTAGCTGGAAGAAGACTACATGGAAACAACATCTGCACTCTTTCCTGTCTGACTTTCAATTGCAAAATATTATCCTTAGAGATCAGATGTGCTAATGAGACCCCCTGGTTTTTACATGACTGCTTGGGGATCATTCCTTTTAGCCTCATGTCTGTTGTTCAAAGCTTCTGCTGTTCCCCTTTCTGAGCAGAGATCACCTTACAGCCGCAAGTCACGAGATCTTTGCTGATCAGAGCCATCACAGCTGGCCCAGGAAGATCTACTGGGTTTGGCCCAGTTGAGGATAATTGCTTCTCTTCCTGATGTGGTGAACAACTAAACAACAGGGAGAAGATCACTCAGTCCTCCTGGGAGCCTTTCAGAGAGGGGAGTGAGTGGTGAGGATGCTCTTTTGGGGAGACACTTTAGAAAAACAAGCAGTGGAGCAGGGTGTGGTTGAGAAGGCAGCTTTCCACTGAATGGGCTGCTGAGAGGGATTTGATATGGTAAATTTATGTTCCTCAGAGAAACGATACTGAATGTTCAAAGGCAAGAGTCTGGGCTGATCTGGAGAGTGCCTTTCAACACCTAATGTTGCCAGTTTCTTTTGCCTGGTACTTCTCATGAAGAAAATAACTGTTCCTCCCTGACCCTTAGGAGGTTATGTAGGCAGCTGGGAAATGTTTCACAGCCAGAGTTTCTTCATTTATTTCTTAGCTTCTCCTCTGTATATCACTACTATGGTACAAAGCCGCCTGATTCTGGAAATTTGGGCTTTCAGTGCCATTCTATCTTAAGGATCCTCAAACTAGGAAGGAGTTAGGGTGAAACTATTGGTTTGGAAGCAGATCCTGGATTTCAAAATTAAGTAAGAAAGTACTAATTAACTAACACAGAGAGAGGGGCTTCTCCTGAAGGACATGAGAAGCTTCGTGCCAAAGCATATTATGTTCTCAAAGAGTAACTGAAGAAAACATTTCAAAAAGTCCATACTAAGAAATTCTAGTTCAGCTGGGGAGATTCCAGACATTTCCAAGCAGAGGACATTGGAACCTTTTAAAAATACATTTTATGTATATATTTATGCATTATGTATCTAATATACAACATAATTTTTTTGTATATTTTTATTATAAACATATACATATGTTTTATTATAGATATTATATATAGCAACATATATTTAGATAACAATATATATTATTTCTGTTTTGTTCAAACTGCTGGTAAATAACAAATCCTTCAAATTTGCAAGTAGCAGAGCTGTTTTGAGGTCTTGGGGGCATTTTATAAAGAAAAGAAACACCTTTTTGCAAACTTCAGTGTTACATTCACAATAGAGCTAAAGGTAAATATTCCTCTCCTCCCTAGGGCAGCACAAATAGCCTCACTTTGCATTTTGCTCTCACTTAAAGTTACATTATAACACGGGAACCGTCCTTCTGCACTCTGTATCCATCTGCTTGTCTGTTTGTTCCTCAGTAACTGTAATTGGAGGTTTAGGCAGTTTTGGCAGCTCTGCAAGTCAACAGCATTCAAAAACTAAAACTAAATTGTGACAAAATAGATATGTTTGCTAAATGAGGGCTCTCTGCAGATGAAATCAGTACTTCTGCCAGGTCTTTGTGGAGTTACTGCCAGCTGCATTGTGGTTTCTGCTTCCAGCCCCTAGAGACCACAACATCAAGTAACCCATGTGATTTAAAACTCTCCCAGACCTGCTAGACATTGTGGAGTTACTATCAGAAATCCTCTTAGTCACTCCAAAGGATTAAGGGCTTGTTACTGATGGAGCTTCTGTAACTGGGAATTGTGCCTACACTACCTGAGAAGTTTCTAATTCTGCATTACTACCATGAGCTAACAGCTATGGTAGCTGTTAGCTACTGGCTCTGAGTGAGATTTTCATTCATGTGAGGATTCACTAAGTTCCCACCTCTAACCAGGTGCCTACCTGGACCATTTATTGAGAGAAGGGGCTGATATGACCACTTGTCTCTTGAAATAAAGCACAGTGCAGTACCTTTAACCCCACTTTCCCTGCCTATACTCTATCTTGGATATTAGGCACACCAAAGGTTATGAAGAAAACAAGATTCAGCCTCCATATATTCCCTAATGCATCTTGAGTTCATCTTACACCTTGCAATTCATGAACCTGATTGCCCTGGAGGGCAGATAGGTTATAGGCACACTGGCCTAGAGCCACAAAGTACTTAGAAGAAGGCACCCGGCGATGCTAGCAAAGCAGGGAATTGAACTAAACACATCAGTTGGATTACTTTGACCCGCACACACCTCAGATTGCTTTTACTGTCATTTCAGTGTTTACCAATATATTTCAAAGCAGTTTGCAGTACTGACAGGCTCAGCCTTGTACTCAGCAGCTGCTGCTAAGAACATCCTGTGCTCTCATGCACATGTCCGTGGCACACCTCACCAAGTGACAAAGATATATGCTGTCGCGCTAGTGTTTAGTTATACAGTTCTTCCTCATCTCCATCTGCACAGCTGAGAAGGAATGAGACCAAAGGTGATGAGAAAGGGAAACAGCAATTTGACAGGGGAAAACATAGGAAGACCTTCCAAGCTGCTGCTGCGCAAATTACTCCAGCTAGCATATGATGGGGCATTAAGCAGTAAAATGCGTCAGGTGGGGTATCAGGTGGAATAATATCTTCTCTTCAAAGGGCAACAACCCATGTATGAACAGTGTGATGAAATGAAAAGGTGAAGAGCAATACCAAAACCCCCAACAGTAGATGACAAATTTAAGGAATGTATTGATATCCATAACATCATAGAGTCGAATAGGGCTGAGGGTGAGATGAAAAATGAAAAACCTAGAGCTTTCCTCCTTTAGTGAAAGTGGAGCTGCTGTTGCCTGACCTCTGCTCTCTGCCAGACTAAGGAGTCCTAACAATTACACTCTGTCTGTAAGCTACATTCATCACTTTTTTTGAGAAAGAAATCGCAGCCCTCTGATGAGCTTTATGATTTCTCATGTCAGTCAGGGCTTCCACTGAAGACCTGTATCAGCACTTCCAAGATGAAGCAAACCTTCTAAAACCAAGAAACTTGCATAAATCAAAAGTTTTGAAGATCTCTTTCTGAAAGCTCTCTACTTTTCTGTGTTGCTGTTAGGCTTAATGCTTTTACCAAGAATGTTGAATGAACAAGGAAAGTGGTGATTCACACAAAATCACCTTCTTTCAGGAGCCTCGAATTTAAGATGCACAACATAAGACAATATTAAACTTTCATGAAATGTGTTCATTAAAACGTCTCAGTTCCTTTTGTAAATAACTAGCTCCTTCACCGTATGATGTCTTCACAAGACTCTTCACGATCTGATGTCTTTGTAAACCTTGACAATCTCTTCCCTTCCATTCCTTCTCTGTATTTGTGGGAATATGTATATGCTCCTTCTAAAATAACTTAATATTCCTCAATCCCTATAAATATTAACTGGCAGACTTTGTAGAGCAGGAGATGAAATGTTTACTATTCACATCAAAGGTAGTCAATTCATGACCCATTTAGGTTGAATCCCTGTCGGGGGTATAGGGGAAGGAAGAAAAGGGTGAGGTAGAAAACAGTCTTCAGTGAACGTCATTTGAGCACGTTTATGGCAATACCTTTGTTGCCTACACAAATGTATTTACATATCCATAAGTAATAAGAATTAAGATGTGGGCTTTGTTTGAACTCCTCTTGACTTGATTTTCCTTTGGCAGGTGGGTCTTGGTTTGCATGCTATGTTCAGTGTTATTTGAATCTACAAATCCACTTCTCCAAAACAGCTTTATAATTGCTTTCTGGGTACCTTCAAGTTCAGGTCTCTAAACAGAAAAAAATTTTCAAAGATAAATTCTCTTTCTTGAATCTGTGTATTTCAGGGACAGCAAATTAAATGTTCTGTGGTATTTCTCATGTTCTGGTGGTCTTAGATTTGCCTGGGGCAGGGGAATGTGTCTGCTACATGCATAGGATGACACTGAGCAAGTTCCTGCACCTCTTTGTGTTCAGGGCTTTTTCTCCCACAGTTGTAGGAAGAGGATAATACTGACAGCTATAATAACTGTTGAGACCTGGCAGGACAGATATTTAAGAATAAACAAAGTATATGTTGCAGAGATGTCGCACTTAAAGCAAGTAAAGGATTGGCCCAAATAGCCAAAACAGAATAAAAAGCAGAAGGGTGGCTTCTCTGACATCAAAACAAAGATATGAGGTTTCTTTCAGCCTTTAACAATGTACCTTACAGTCTGTATCTGCTTTTATCATTCAACTTACATGTACAGTGCAAACAAATTATATATTAACAATTCTGCTTTCTCCAAAGCCCCTTTCCCAGCAAATTCAAATAGTATTTTAGGTCTGTAGATGAAAAAATACACCAAAGAATTATAAGCACCTCACTTTTAAAATAGTCTCAGTTTAATGGTTTATGAAGAAAAGAAAACCTTTGCTATGATTTAGATTTAGTTTTGTTGAGATGGGTGTTAACAAAGATCATCTGCTGGTAGGCACTCAAAAACCTCTACCAACCTGGGCAGCAGCTTTTTTCTTTTGAATGCACTGCAGTTTGAATCCCATAACACCTGATTTTGTGAAGGGAAATTCAAACCCCTGCATTTTAAATAAAATCTAAGTCTGAATCTTGCAAATAACACCATTTTGTAAAGAGTATCAATAAACACATACTTGGAAAGATTGAAGAGGAGCAGACATGGAGGCACCCCAATCCATGCCTTTGCCTCATTTTCCACCACTGATAGAAATTAAATTCTTTACTTCCCTCTCAAAAGTTAATGCAGGCTGCTACTATCTGTAAGCAGTGGTGCCTGCTAAGAGTTCTGGAGAGGTGCAGAAACACACACCATGATAGACAGGTCTGATTGTTGAATAATAGTGTGAGTTTATAGCAAGAATGTATCTGGCATTCATGCCGTAGTAGCAGACATAACTCAGGTGTTTCATCATGCTCAGTATCTCACCCAGCAGTGACAGTCATTAAGTCCAGGGATAGAGCCTTCCTATTTCTTTCAAGTGAAAATGGTTCTAAGAAAAGATGACACATTCCTAGAAATAAAAATAATACAGCTGCAATCCTGATCACCCTCCTTGAGCAGTCCTGAGTTGGATGATCACTATTTTCATATTCTTTGACAAATTTATTGGTTAATCAGGCTAGCACTACTCTTTTTTTTTTTTATTATTTTTTTATTTTGCTAGCAGGAAATTTCTTTCCTTTCTTTCCTGCCTGCCTTGTGTCCCTTGTGACCTCAGAAGGCAGTGGGTATCCCAATGGAGCATGATTACAAGGAAGGTGGATGGTAGAAACATCTCATTTGATAATCAATTGCCAGTTTGAAATTGAGGTATTGGGCTGATGGAGGTCTCTGTGCTCTGGCTTGTCTTGTCTTACAAATTTTATCAGTAGTTCCAAGGCAGTGCTGAGGATACATCCCAGTGGCAGGAGTTATGCTACCTGTGGCACCAGTCCTGAAGTAGCTTGGGGGTGTGGTGCTTTTCCTTCCTTATCCTCTCCTCGTTTCAGTAAGCCAGGCGTTTGTCACTAACCTGGTGCTCCCAGGAGACCTTGTAGCTACACAGTAGAACAGCTGGAGGTTTTGGGGTGTCAGGGAGCTGCCTAAAGTCCAGAGTGTTCCTGCTGCTTGTGTAAATGCAAAGATCTTCTCACTCACGATAAAAGCTCAACTTTGCTCTTCAGTAAGGTGGAATAGACAAAAGGGCTGGAGCTGAGTGACTACAATTCCTCCTTCTACTCCACTTGCCTCCTTAAATGTTAATGCTTTGCATTTTCACTCCCATTCCCTGCCTGTTCTTTTACCCTTCTTTCATCCATAATCAGAGCCTCTAAAAAGTGAATGAATAAATCTGGTCAGTACTTGGTTTAGGATAGTATGCAACAACTCTGATATCCATATTCTTTATATTCATCACTTGCAAATTCCCTTACCCTGGAGGAGCTATTTAGATTGGGTTTGTGGGAACCTGTGCCTGCGAGTCTGAGGACGTACTCTGAGGGAACACTGTGTGTATTAACTGTTATTTTTTATTCTGTTTCTCTCTCTCTCTCTCTCTTCGTTTTTTGGGGTTTTTTTTAAGTTGGTGTTTAATATTCATTCCACTTTAGGACCAAAATGAATCACTTAGAACCACTTAACTCTTTGCTTCCATTGGTATTGCTCAGAAACACCGTTGTCTCTTTGACCAGCGGCTATTTCCTTTCATTCCTTCCAAGGTCCTGGCTTTCTTCTCCCAGTCAGGAACTACTGAAGACTATCAGGCTTTTAAGGGCTTAAAATGTAGATTCATATCTTGACTGGACCCTGGTTTTCTGGTGGCAGAGTACAATATCTGTGTAAATTATTATCTCTCTGGTAGCTGTAGGGTTTTTGTTGATGCTTTGATCTGATCATCTCAAATCTTCTACTGAATCACGTGTCTCTGATTCCTACTGTCATGAGATACCTGTTCATGGCCAGGATCTCTGGAAGATTCACAGACAAATCTGATTACAATGACTGAAATAAGACACTTCCTTTCAAAACCTTGAGGTCTTACAAAGTGCTAGGTATCAGGTTTTTGAGTTTATCCTGAAACTGTTGTAAGAACCAACGTTCAGAAACAGCTGCTCTGCTCAGACTGTTGGGTAGTGGGTGTTAAATTTCTCTTAATTGAGGATGAGCTACCACAGGAGGTTCTACACACTTGTGACACATCTGCCCATGCACAGGCTTGTAGGTCCTCTGGGCCAAGCTGTGCACCTGCCCCCCCAGGAGCACAACAGTGGTTGATCCTAGAATGGATTGCGCCTAACTGTGAAATATAAATGTGTGGCACCATGATACTTGTAGAAGTGGATGTGGTCCTTTTGAGAATGGAAAAAGGAATCATATGTGTATATAACAACTACATAAACTGAACATTTTCCCTAATATTTCTAAATTCTTCCTGGTATTCTAAATCTTATGAAGTCAATTTAAAGGAGAAGAGTACCTGAAAAAAATCCTACACTATGCTACCTGATGCCACTATATCTTGTACTAAACCTAGCAGGGCGCAAGGTGGGGATGAAAACTCTGTAGGTTCTTCTCCACCCTTCTTCCTCTGTCTTATACCCCAACACTCTTCAGCAAGAAGTGACAGGGACAGTACATAATCACTACATATTTCACAGAGGAAGCATTTTTTTTTAACTGAAGAACCAAATTTCAGTGGAGACAAATTCTCTTTGTTTTTTCCTCTCCTTCCAAACATTGTAAATGACCCTCTTAAATCAGTGAGGTTACTGGAGTGGATAGTGAAGGTCTGTTTACACTTTGGAAACACCCCTGGAAGTCTCTCTCATCAAGTCAAAGGTGTATCCTCCTCTTTAAATGCACAGCTTGGCCAGTTACAGTAGGACCAAATGCATCACAAAAAGCCTAGTGAGGCCTTCTATTTGAAGCTGTTTCTAGAGGAGAAAAGTCCTTTCTGCATCATGTTGGGCCTTGTGTCTCTTATGAAATACATTTTTTTTTTTTTTCCTGTTGATTTATAGCTAAACTGATTTGTCAAGACTTTATAATTTAACCTCTTCTTCAGCTTTGGACTGCATTAGTCACCTCCACAGGGCCATGGGTGGTTGTTGGCTGCCATCCTAAGTGCTCTGTCGCTGTGATGGCAGCTCTTGCTTTGCCTAAACTTTGACTGGTGGTGATGGTTTTCCACCTCTACACAAGCGAGTATATAAATACCCCTGTTTGTTGTTGTTGTTTTTAAGACTCCAGTCTTGGAAAGACATGGACCTGTTGGAATGGGTCCAGAGGAGGCCACAAAGATGATCAAAGAGCTGGAGCACCTCTCCTGTGAAGACACACTGAGACAGCCAGGGTTGTTCATCCTGGAGAAGAAAAGATTCCAGGGAGACCTTGGAGCACTTCCTGGTACCTAAGGGAGTTACAACAGAACTGGAGAGAGACTTAAGAGCATGTAAATGTAGGATAAGTGTTAATTGATTTAAACTAAGAGAAGGTAGATTTAGATATAAGAAGAATCTTTCTCATTATGAGTGTGGTGAAACACTGCCACAGGTTGCCCAGAGGAACTACGGATGCCCCATAATAGAGAACATTCAAGACCAGGTTGGATGGGGCTCTGAGCAACCTGGTTTAGTGGAAGGTGTTCTGACCCACAGCAGGGGCTTGGAATGAGGTGATCTCTACTGTCCCTTCCAATCTGAACCATTCCATGATTCTGTGATTCATCATCATACTGTTGTTCAGGGTGGCACGAAATCCCTGCCTGGTGATGAGCTGGATTGATCCTCTTTTTCCCTGAAAGGGGAGACAGTCAAATGCATATCCCTTATTTAATGAGAGCTGCTGAATCAAGTCAGAGTCAACAGTCACTGACTTTCCTTGTTTCTTGTCTCTGATGAACCATAGCAGCCATCCTTCTTGCTAGACAAGGCTTTCTGTTGTCTTTCGTTTCCACAGAAAATTAAATACTTTAAAAAAATGTGGGAAACCCTGTGCTGTGAAGACCCCATGCATTGCTCTGCTCATTCAGGGACTTCCCATGGCCCTAGCCGTAAGTCTGAGCAAGACTGGTTGTAGAGCCAGAGAGGTTGTGCATCTGGCTTGCACTGATACAGGGCGAGATTGGGAATACAGCCTTCCCAGATGTACATATCAGGGCTGCAGACAGCAATGAAATGGGCAGTAAATCTGGAATGGTCTGTAGGAACTCCTGACCCTCTCCTTCCATTGTAATGTCACTTGAAAAAAAAAAAAAAAAGGAAAGTTGATGCTGGTTCAGCCATCACTCAGATAATTCCTTGAAGCAGGAAGGAAGCACTGGGGCTGACTTTCCTGCTGTCCTTTCATCAGCACTCACTGACAGAATGAGGTTATTCTCAAACAGTACTTTCTGAAGAAGTTTTGGTTCCAGCTACATTTCTAGTTGTTAAATCCCCAGACTTCACAAGCAACCTTTCTGGAGCTCCATTCCTCATGCCTAATGGAAAATCTGCTCTGCCAGAAGAGCAAGCAGGTTAATATCAAAACCTGTAAAATGAACCAGTTACCCTGAATGCTCTTGTGAGTGTAATGCCTCATTTCCCCACCGAACTACACGACCTCTTTGATGTAAAGATTACCCAACTGCCACCTTAGTTCAGGTCCCAGATTCCTGACCCACCATTACAACTTCTGCACCTAATTCTCAGCTACTACAGAAGGATGCTGTTGGACTTAACAAAAATTAAAAATGACAGTGCAATTAAACTCAAAAATGTCATCCCTTCTTAATAACCTACTTTCTAGAGAGCTGTCCTACAAACTTCAAATTAATTTAAAACTTCAGGTACTGTACTTCTGCATGCTGATCTTGTAAGGCTGAGCATAGAGAAACAGAGAAATTCATCTTGGCACTTGTACTGATGTAAACCTCACTGCTTAGGGGCATCACATGAGCTTTTGAGCTCTGTAGTGGAGTCATGAGTAAGCAGACAAGCACAGAGGGGGAAGTTCCTATGCAAGAAAGAAGTAGAGTGGGCAGGGGGGCGATCAAGTCCTTGGCTGATACAGAGACAACTCATTTTCAGTTAGTGGGAAGTGATTTCCTTGCTAAAAGGCTTTTAAAATTACTCCTACACTGGAGAAAAATAAAAATGTTAGACACTGGCTGATATTCCTGACAACTGTTTGTGCCCTGATGTTGCAGGTGAGATTTTCCAAAGCTTCTCCTAGTCCTTCAAAGTCTTATGCAAACTGAGACTTTCAAGGACTTTTTTCAGCAAATCACTACTGCGAATGACTGATAGCTTGGACCTGTAACCATGAGGTGACAGTCACTGGAACTGGATTGGGAGGCAAAGACATGAGTGGTGAGATGTCACAAGTGTGCATCTCTTGGCCCTTCCCTGGAGCAGCACCTGAAAGCAGCAAGGACTAGGACTGGGAGTTTGGTTAGGCAGCAGTGCTCAGCCCCCAAAGCCACCAGACCTTGAAGGGGCGTCCACATGGTGTTACAAGGATGCTCCATTTGGTCCCTCTGGGTGCAGGGGTGGACTGCTATCATCCTGAGGTCATAACCAGCCACCCCTCAAATGGTGACAGTGGAGCTGTGGGGTTTTCCACTCTCTTGCTCCAGCTGCCATGCCCAAGGGCAGGGCAGACTGCCAGCCATCCCCAGACAGCCCCACTTACATCACCTGCAGACCTTATTATCCCTTTTCAAATCTCTTAGCCCTTCACTTCATCACTCCTGTACCTTCTTATGTCCACCTCAGTTTCCTCACAAATCAACAACTTCAAATTACGTTTTCCTCCCAGACACCAAATTTGATATTTCTGATTCTACTACCTGTCTGATGGGATATACCTGATAGAGTTATGTGGATTTGGCAGCTTTTCAAGGCTGTCTTTCCCTAAAGGCCCTTAGTGCTCCCCCCAGTTATCTGTGGAGTTCGGCCTTGTCTCACACAACACCCCCTCAGCTGCCTGTGACAGCTCTCTTGGTTTCTCCCTCAGTTTGCTAAGAATAGTTATTTTTGGAAATGAGACAGAGAAGAGGTATTTTAATTTCTGGTGTCTTCATTTTAATGGATACAGCTGTGTGACATCTTTGTCAGTATAGTGGAAAAGAGAGAACGAATTAAAATTTCTGTATTTGAGGTTTATTGTTTGAATGATGCCAAAAGAAAATGTCATTTGTTTTCATTTTCAAAGCTAATAAAAAATTAAATTGTGTCAGCTGGTCAATGATTGACTCCTTTTGATTGCATTGCATGAGCCAGTTCTTCTCTTGTGTAGCAGCCTGGCATTGTGTCTGGAAGTAGCATGCTTCTGTTACTCAAGGACAAGACCAGGGGTGAGGGAGTAGGTGCTGCTTTACCTGTGAAGAGTCACTTTTGGATAGGAAGAGTTCATCCTCATTCTGCTGGAGTCACTGAACAGTGAATCCTTAATTTAAAAGCACAAGTAGTAGCAAAAATGTCTGACAAGTTAGTACAGTATGTCAAGAGACACCTGAGCTCACACTACATGTTTTTGTTGAGAAAATTACTGTTTTGCCAAAACTATGCTTACAGCACTGTGTCAATTTTATCCATACATTTTTTTTCCCCATTGTGTTTTGTGATAATTTATCTGTTCTGCATAGGTGCTATCTTCTCTCTGATATCCAGGTTATCAATTATTTGGAAAGCAAACTGCCCATGCTATCTGTCTGATCAGCATTCAGCACAGTGAGACCCAGTTTGAGCTGTGAATCCTGCGTGCATCTAGACAAACATCTGACCTTGAAGCCAGATGGGAAAAGGACATTATTAATTCAGCCAGGGATGATATGTACATTTTCAATTAATTAATGTACAGTTCTGGCTTCCCTCAAGACAAGGCAAGAGAGAGCTGAAGTGCAGCAGAAGCTGAAGTCAGCACAGATATGAATTTTCCTGTGATGAGTGCTTCATAATATCTCAGTGCTAAGATCAAAGCTCTGCTGCAATCCAATGCCCGTACTCTATTACTACACACAAGGTCAGCTCTAAACGTGTTCAAAAAAAGGACAATGAAAGAGCTAATCTGGGGGCAATTCCTTAGCTGAAATTCCATACAGAGAAACTTTTGGAGAAAAGATGTAATGTTTTCACCTGTGACAGCATTTACCATGTGTGTTGAACAGTGGTGGCAGGAAAGTTGCTAAACCCCTTTGTTTATACTGCTAATGTGATGACTTTATTATTTTTTAATTTTAGAGGATGAATGCAGAGTAAAACAAAACCATCACTCTTTTCTGGGCAATAGACATAGAGTGTGGCTGACAGAGGTCCTTGAAAACTTCAGAATGATATCAAGTGATATTAAAGCCAAGAACCAATTTCTATTATTTAATATTAATTGCATGTTCTGTAACTGTGCACAGTGCATCTTCTGTGCTATGGTTTACAGAGAGAATGAAACCCCTCTAGAATCAATCCTTCACAAAATGAAAAGTCCTTGTGACAAGGACTTTGCCACTCTACAAAAATAGCTGTGGAATGTTACTGTATTTTGGTTCTGACACTGTGATCATATTTTTCCAGTACCAAGCAAAGCAAAAGGTAAATTCCTCTAAAACAAAGAATAAAACATTTTGCTTATGCATACATGGAAAGAGTGGTAATCATGCAAGAAAAAACTAGAAGTTATCAGGAAATTCAAGGTTTATGCTACAAAGGGCAAATCTGAAAACTGCTTAGTAATCACAGACTTAATGTCTTGTGTACACTGAAACATTGGTAAATTGAATAGAGGAATAGAATGTATGTTGATGTCTTGCCTTTATAGAAAAATATTCCTTTGATAATGAAGTCTTTTTAGTATGTGTTCAAAATTAAAACAGAATAAAACAGGATTTCCAAAAATATTTCATTCCTCTCAAAGACTCAGAACCCCCAAAAAAGCTGCAAGATTTTTCAAGTGGAAGTTGCTTTGCAATGAATGCTCTTTAAAAGCATTGGGTTTGAAATCTTCAGGCAAATATTACATTTGAATTCGCTACACTTTTTTTTTTTTTTTTTTTCTGAATACCAATGGACTTTGTAAAGCAGAAAGAAGCAATTAAAAATATGTCTGTGATGTACTTATGCTTATCCAAAATAATCTCAAACTAATCTTGAATTTTACACTCTGCAGAGTGGCAAAAGCAAGCTGTAAAAAGAAATAACAGCTCCAGACCAGAGGCTTCTGTTACCTCAAATCTCACATTGTTAAATTTGTGTTTAGGGAGGATGGGAGAGGTCTATAGCCATTAAAAGAACATTAAATTATCCCATTAGGCTAAAGTGTAGAAATGTGACCTGTTACACTTCTGTTTTTATTATGGCCATCCTTATGCCTGAGAGGTTGATGTGTGTGCTGCAGAAATACCAAGCTGCGAAGAACAATCACAAATAAAGGGGCTGATAAATGGCTAAGAAAGCTCTTAAAGACAGCTCTGTGCTACATATGATTTTGGCTCCTGTTTGGATGTCAAAAGCATAACTGAGCTACCTGAGCAGTGGCTTTTTGGCGGGGTTTACACGTGAAATTAGAAATGCCCCAAAATCTCTGTATCAAAGCTGCTATTTCTGTATTATGTTGATCAATAACCATGGCCAACACTCCTCCCTCCTGTGATTTATGAAAACAATCACAAAGGGACTACAGTATAGCTACTGCCTCCTGCCAAGATGCAAAGGCACAAAAATGTGGTATCAGCTGTGTCTGGCAGGATCAATGCCTTCCATCAATCCTCATGTGAAAAGAAAGGGAGTCTCCTGAAGCTTTCTAGTGCCCAGGACCTCGTGCCCAGGTCCCATCGCTAGTAATTGAAGAAAGGGTGTTTGAATGTTGTACTTGGCATTGAAGATTTTAAGAAATAAGCACTCTAGCCTTACAAGACAGGCTGGAACATCTTCTAATTATACCATGGCAGTAAGCCTGAGCAACAGGTGTTATTCCATGTTGTTTGCCTTTTTTTAAAAAAGACAGGTCACAGCTTTTTCATCCTCTGTGTTTCTGAAGCAGGGCTTTTCAAGAATCTCATATTAAAATAAATTGCACTGGAAAACAAAACCTTCCCAAAGCTTTTAATCAATATAATTTATTCCGTCAGTGCTGTAACAGTATCAATTAGTGTGGTCTAGTTCTGGTGGTTTTTTGCTGTTACTGAAGTACACCTTTACTTGGAAAAGTAAAAGCGTTTCTGCAGTGGAAGGCAGCTTCTGTTTTACTGGTAGAATGAAAATAACACTAAAGGCGCCAAATAGAACTCGGGGCCCTGGGTAGTTTTGACTCTTGTTGCTCCAAGTAGCATGGAAAATAATTTTTCTATCTCATGAATGTTGCTGAGAGGACAAATATTTTTCCCTGTTCTCCATGAGGTAGTAATTGAGTTATTTGTAATTTCTATGTAAAGATATTCTATTTTTTCATTTGGAATGGACATAAACTTCCAGAAATTGGGGTTTTTTTACACATTTCTCTGCTATATTAAAAGCAAGGTCAGTACACGGAAATAATTTCTCACAAAAGTACTTTGCAGTCATGTTGTAGATCAGACTGCTTTTTGATAAGTGAATACAGCAGATTCCTGTAAGTATCTCATCTTAATGCATTTTCTGCAGCCCCTAAATGCTATCTGATGTGTCCTTAATGTCACCTCTCCAGCTTTTCTACAAACTTTTTAATTAAAGCACAAATACTCAGAGAGCAGCACTGGAACCTAATCTGAGATTCCAGTGAAATGTGTGCCCCATGGGTCTCAAGGACTCAATTTCCACCAATAAAAATGAAGGAGAGGGGGAAAAAATTACTTTAATGCACAGCAACCTTTGTGATGGCATGGATGTGGATTGCAGCATGCATTTGCCAAAGAAGAAAGGCAAGAAAAGTGTCTCCCAATGGACTACAAGCTCCCTACCAGAATTTGCATCCACCACTGCTGTGCTTTGATGGTTGGTCATTATCAGGCTAAATACTTTTTTTTTTAAGTGGAACGCACACCCTGTCAAAAATCAAAAATTTCCAAGAAAAACTACTTTGATGTACATCCCGATCCCTCTGCAGCTGTAAGAGGTTTTGCAGTTTTTAAAGTCTTTTGGGTCTATGTTCCCGTACAAACAGACTGGACATTTAGAAAGTGAATTTGTATTAAAAAAAAAATAAATAAATAAAATAGAATTCTGGTTTGATTTAAAATAGTTTAAAATAGTCAAAAGCAAGCCCAAAATTTCAACTGGCCCTTTAAATTTTATTTGTATTCCTTCCAGATAATAATTTGCAAAAACTCCAACTAAAACACTTAGGTTCAGCAAACGTTGTAGGGACCCCAGGTCAGACCCCATAAGGTGGGTATAAGTAAGTAACAAAGGTGAGGAGAAAATTCACCACCCCAAAATACAATGGGGAAAAACCTTCTCATTCAGACACCACTCACAAGTCAATTGAAGAATGCACAGAGGTCTTTGGGCAGAGCAGGAGTCCCTCCCAATCATGTGGCACATTGCAGCAATGTGGCAGTTCATTTATTACCCACTTCACTTTTAACTTCTTAAATTTTGTGGCCACACCCACTTTGAGAGTCCCCCCATGGAAACACATCCTGCAGATGAGTGTCTGAAGAGCAGGTGGAAAGAACAGATCCCTGGCTGTAACCTCACATTCAGCCCCATTGTCAATATTAGGATGCGTTCTTTGAATGACAGACTTTTATAAACACAGGGCACACTAAGGTCATCAAGATAAATGCTGTCAAATGAGGTTCACATAAAACTGTCCTTGGCTTGGGCCCTGGTTCCACTGCAGTGGCAATAACCAAATATTGGTGCAGCAGCTCCAGGTGAAGGAAATTTCCCTGTTCCTCAGCTTATCTCAGTGAGTGACTGTGTCCGTACTTGGGGTGAATGCTTAACACACACTTCCCTACCCTGGCATCCTAAAAACATAAATTCTGCAAACTGCAGCATAAGCATTCCTTTAACTTCTCCTGGTAATTGGTTTGATGGATACTAAGAGCTGGAGAAGCAATACAGCCTGCACAATTTATTGCTAGAGCTAATTATAGAGAGTGTACATGTGCAGCACGGTACAAAGAAAGAAGGGTGTACAAGTGCACACATGTACAAAGTATCCTTCTAATGAAAGCCCCAAACAAAATTTCCTGAAGTACTTCCAATCAACATCTTAGAAAATGCAATCCAATCTTAACATAGTTAGTATCCTCGCAAAATAATCTTTTATGGCCGGCTTAAAAGTATTTGGCTAGGCATCAGCACCTACATTTAAATACTCTGAACATTTTGAGCCACAAATTCTGAAATCCTTTAAGCAAAGTGGAAATTTAATATTGTAATTGCTTGCTGTAGGAAATACAGGAACTTCACCAACGGCTTGGTAAAAACCAGTCAGCTTTAGTTATGTCAGTCAGAAATTGTTTATCTCTCATGCTCCTCACTCAAGCACGAGATCTCTCTCTTAAGGTTACTAAGCCTGCCTTCCTCCACTGAAAATGATGAAAACTCAGTGATCAGCAAACACCCATTTCATCCGATGTTTTTTTTGACTGCAGCCTGTTCCTCAATTAGCTTTTAAATTAAACATTTGTTTCCCCAATACCAACAGTTCTATACCACATAGAATTTGTTGAATTAATTAGTCAAATTAGCAACAGGCAAAATCATCATGCTAAGATGTGAAAGCTATTTATGGGCCAGATCGAAAGCTCAATTAACTTAATTACTGACTTAGCATTTAATTCAGCATGCCTCAGTCCACCCCTGCGTTTGGTTTGGGACCAGTTTCCCTTCTGGGATTTGGCGCTGGCTCCACAGCCACACAAAAAGGGAGGGTCCCAGCCCCTGGGGAACGTATGCTGAGCCTCTCCAAAGGAGCTGCAAGACAGACTCCTCTGTGTATGCAGGTGAACCCACAGTGGAAGACGTGTTTTGGAGGTCAATCCATGTTGGGAAAGGAAGACAGCCACTGCAGGTGGCTGAGAGTGGCTTCCCTGACAAATTCTATTATTCTCATCAGGATGAATGGACTTTTGGAAACCTTCTACTGCAATGCATGCATTTTATCTGCCACAGAAGTGCTGGCCAGGGCAGGGTCATGTCTGAAACCCCTGGGATGTTGTCTGGATTCATACATCTGCCCGAGGCAGTTCTGCCTGCTTTCAGCAGCCCTTGGTGTGGGACAGCAGTGATTGGATCATTGTTTGGGAAGCAGTACATTTACCTCAGAATGGTGTGGGTTTGAAAGGACTTCTAAAGATCATCCAGTCCAATTCCTGTGCTATGGGCAGGGACACATTCCACTAGACCAGGCTGCTCAGAGCCCCATCCAACCTGGCCTTGAACACTTCCAGGGATGGGGCATCCACAACTTCTCTGGGCAACCAGTGCCTCTTTACCCTCACAGTCAATATTTTCTTCCCAATACCCAGTGTAAACCCACCCTTGGTTGGTTTGCAACTATTTCCCCTTGTCCTAGGACTCCATGCACCTTAATTGACTGCTGCTGTAGCAAAACCCAGTTCAGTCTCTTTGAACTTCAGAGGGACCTGAACTTTCCAGCCTGGTACCTGTGTGGCTCACTAAGCTTTTGGAGCAACAAAAGGACTAAAAATTATCCTATTTTCAAACTGACGTTCTCAGTATGGCCAAAACCAGAAAGCAATGCCTTGTCATGCCTCGGATTCTCACCTGAATTTATTGCAGAGCTGGGAAGATGGCTTGGCTATGGCTTTGCTTTGTTACAGGTAAACCAGAGCTGTTGTGGGTGTGCTCCAAGGGCTGTGCTGTAAGGACAGCAATCGTGAAAGGGAGCTGCCAGTCAGGGGGAGGAAGATTACAAATATGAGCAGCAAAACTTAACTGCAGCTTGGGAAAAAAGAAGGGGATACATACAGTTGCTCTAAACTAAGGAATTCATCCACCATCTGCTTTCTCCTCCCTTCCAAACTATTCATCTGTGTGCCCTTTTTTAGTTCTTTTCTCACTTTTCCTTCCGTCTGCCTGGATCAGTTTTTTATGAAGATAATTGTTATCATCAATATAGCACTGCTTCAGCACATATTAATACCAGAGAAAGACCAAAGCAGAGTGTAATGAAGGATCAAGGAACAAGGTGTTCAGGCAAGGACTAACATAATGTGAAACTGGTGCTTGGAGGCAATGCCCTGCGAAGCATGAAGCTCTTGCACACATCTCCTATCAGCATCCTGGGGTCCAGAAAGCCCATGCAGAGAAGTTCCTTCTGCTTCAGCTGCTGTGGTTGCAAAAAGTCCCGCCACCCTTCCCATAAGTCTCTTCTTTCATGGAAATGAGTTTGCTGCTTACAGCAGAAAAAAACAATGCTCTCCCTCTTCCTCAAAGCTGTGGTCAGATATTTTTCAGACATGCAGATTAGGTTGTTGAAAGGATCTTGGTTTCAGCAGATGCAAAGAAATGCTTAGTACAATTCCAGAAGAAAAGCCACCTTTCACCAGGTACCTGACCACTTCTGAAAATCAAGTGCCTATTTTCTGCTGGAGCCAAGTGGATCCAGATATGAATTGCTGAAAATTTGCGTCGCCTGGACTAATCTGGCTTCTGCTCTGCTGGGTGTTGTGTGTGAGTGTTCTGTGTTGTGTGTCATGACCACGTGATGAAATTCAGCCCCTGCCAGAAATTTCCTCCAACGTCAAAGTTGTCACCTAGCAGAATAATGACGAGTCTGAAGATGATGAGGGGCAGGTGTTGGGTGGCACAAACATAATGGGATGTGTCCCAATCTATCAGATCAGGCCTCTTGCATACAGATAATAAACATGCACTGTACCAGTCTATGCCAGCAGCTCATTAACATCAAAGAAAACATT
This sequence comes from Daphoenositta chrysoptera, assembly GCA_013397915.1. Taxonomy (NCBI): domain Eukaryota; kingdom Metazoa; phylum Chordata; class Aves; order Passeriformes; genus Daphoenositta; species Daphoenositta chrysoptera. The sequence continues at coordinate 160,596 of VZRO01000805.1, forward strand.
TTGCTTCTTTGGGCAGTTGGAAGACCAGTTAAGTATCTTATAATAGTGTTTCCTTCCAGCCTGGAGTTCTCCTGATGCAAGTGAAAAAGTGGCAGGCGGAAGGTGGGGCAAGCTCGAGGTCCCTAACCATGGGGCCAGCCACCCTTTTTGCAGCTGCTTACACTGAAGGGTAAGACAGAATTTGCAAGCTACCCACCTCCAACAGTGGGCTCTTTGTAAACCTGCTGCAGCTACAAAGTGGACTCCAGAAGCCACTGAAAACAAGCAGTCAGTGTTATAAATGCTTCACAGCCAGTTGCACAACGAAGCAGGAACTTGGGGAATTGTAGATGAACTGGAATTTCTAGTCTGATTCTGGGGGAAGAGAAGAAAACAAAAATATCACGAACAATTATAATGCTTGACTGAAACCATAGAAATCGTGAGAGTGAAAGAAAAGATGCTCCAACACGGTTTTCTTGTCTTTCCCCCACTACTGGCAGGTTTTGCAACCTCAGCCAGTGAAAATCAGCTGGGCAAGGTCAGCTGAAAACAAGTACAAGATTGCTCTGCTTTCCAGGGAAATGTAATAGAAAGGGCCTGGAAAGTGGGCATATGAGGTCTTTTGGAAATGACTGTGCTCTTCTTTATCCTGAGGTTGTTCACAGCATCACAAATCACTCTGCTTTTGTGTGGAAGCAGGTTCCAAAATGTATGATGGAATAATTGCTCTATGGCACAGAGGTTATGCTAACACAAGTCCATGCTCTGAAAGTTCAAGAGCATACTAGTGTTTTCTCATAGGTAATAAAATTTGGAGATGTTCTGGTGCCAGAGTGAAAAAAACATGGAAGAGCCTGGCAGTTCAGTACAAGCAACAGGTTTGACAGCTGCCAAAGAAGGAAATGAAGGATGTATGAAGGATGTCCCATCCCTAGAAACATTCAAGGGCAGGTTGGATGGGGCTCTGAACAGTCTTCTCTAGTGGGAGATGTGCCTTCCAATGGCAGAGGGGTCAGATTAGATGACCTTTAAAGGTCCCTTCCAACCCAAACCCTTCTGTGATGCTGTGGTTCTACTTTCTCCATGGCTGAGGTCTAAAGCCCATCAAGAGGTTCTAAATTCTTGACCAACAGACCTCAGGGCTGGCACGACAGACAGAGGACTTTGCTGGCATCAGAAATCCTGCTGCAGCAAATGGGAAAAAGGATAGCTGTAATGCTTCCCTGTGACTGCATGCGAGATCAAGGCTCGACATCTGCACAGAGCAGTTTCAGAGCTCTTATCGATCTCCTGTGTCATTGACACCTTTCTATGCCCTTGCTTATCAAGGGGAGCACGGTCATTTCAATTCCCCAGTGTGCTCTGATTGAAAATCTATAGCAATGGTTTTGGGTCACCGGGCTGATAAAGTGGGACTCTCATGCTGTGCCGTGAATCTCACTGGTGGCAGTTTTTCAGTTCAAGAGCGTTTGCTGCTGACAGATGGAGCACAGGTGCTTGAGGTGGCCATTGCTGAACATGCTTCCTGCTGAAGGCAGCAGAAAATTGCAGAGGCAATGTCTTCTCCAGAGGCAGCACATACGCCTCGTGCACTGCTGGGAGAAAAAACCATTTCTGCCATGTATTTGTGTAAGCTCAGACCTTCTGTAGGTCTCACCAGAGGGGAAAGAAACAGTCTGACTCACACGGCTTCTCCCTCAGTGCAATGCATTTTAGCACACACGCACAAAATATGTGCAAACAGCACTTTCCACTGGACCCACATTCATTTCCTGCCGCAGAAAGCTTTCAGGTCATGCTGAGGTAAGGATAGGCATTCTAATAGAAAAGTAGCACAGACCCTCTGGACTGACTCAAGAACATATCACAGATCTGTGGAAGGAATTTCTGAAACCCACTGAAGCTGGAGTCATCTCGCCTCTATTGGCATGTGGACTTAGAAGCATAAGGAGTTCACAGCAGTTTGCCTTTGCAGCAGAGCCACTCTGCATAACAGCTGAAACTTTCATACACCACTTGTTGTTTCCTCCCTCAAATCCATTCCCAAGAGGCTGCCAACAAAGCTGAAACTGTGGAACAGTGGTGCATCACTTTTCTCTCAGATGCCATCCCAAATCCTCCTGAGAGCTGCATAATTCTGCAGCATCTGTCTCTAAGCCATTCAAGCTGGACTATCATTGCGAGAGTGAAACAGTGGGACATATTCATATTTTCGTCCAAGTAGCATCCATGCATTAGTACCAAATGCTCAGCTAGCAGAACATAGGTTTCTTCTCACTGGAGGTCATGCAACATGAGCCATTTTACAGCATTCCCCACATCCAGCTGCTGTCTAGAAACACACACAATCCATTCTCTTCCCCTGCATTGATGGGGAGATAGACCTCACAAGGCTCTCTACCCAACTGCTTCCATGGAATGCCTCTGTATTTACCTTGAAGACCTTCATGTCCCCTGCTCTAATTACCATTGTGCACACTACTTAAGGAGAATGCTGGGCCATTCCCCACCGATGGTCCCAGGCATATTGAAATACCTACCACCACTTGAGGCATCTCTGTAGACTTTGATATCAGTGTTCCCACAAGGGCAGAGTAATGAATCATAGAACCATGATCATAGAACCAACAGAATCATGGAATCACAGAATTATGGAGTCATAGCATGGGACAAACCTTAAAAAGTCATCCAGTTCCAACTTGCCTGCTGTGGGCAGGGACACCTTCCTTTAGAACAGGTTGCTCAGTTATACATAATATTTTATATGTATATATATGTTAGATAACGAGCTCTTTTAGAGAGCCAGCCATAAGTTTATGCTAAAGAAAACTACTTATTCTGCAAAACAGCTTATGACAAGAGATACTGCAAAGCACTGGAACTCTCATGACAAAGTGCTCTGAAGGAAAGTTAAGTCCAAACAAGTAACTGTGTTTGTCAGTATTATCACAGAGAGAGTCCTGCAATTTTAAAGTACCTTTTCATCATAATACAATTTTTAGAGGAAGCTAATCCTAGTTTTCTGTTTAAAATTCAGGTTTTGTCACACTTGCATCATGCTTTAGCACCATGATTTCCTTGAACAGCCCAAGAAACTCCTAAACATGTGGAGGTTCTGTTACATTTAGGTGCAAAAACAGTGACCACCTTATTAGATGCAAAGTTTTGGTTCAGAGTTTTCCCAAAGTGAAGCCACATATTGTTCTTCAGCTGGATGAAATGACAGCAGAGATAAGCTCCTGGGGACACAAAGGATGCCTGTGCTGCCGCCACCACCAACACGGGTTGCAGGGCAGATGTGTGGAGGTTGCAAGGACAGATTACTCCAGCATCCACCCTGCTTCCCAGGCCAGTCTGTGCAGCCCATGATGAGCTGCTGTGATTGCAGGAGCAACAAGAGATGGGCAGGCACAGCTTTGCTGTGCTGAGATGTAAGGGCACATAGAGTGCTCCAGACTGGAGCTGATGACCAGGGTTCACCCCCTCATAAATCAGTGTCCAGCTACTGCCCACAGGGCCTGTCCACGTGGATGGGGCTGCTTTGCTCCAGAGGCAGGGGTGTGGAGGGATCTGAAAGCCACCTGTTCTTCACCTGCCAATTGTGTCAAAAGTTACTCCAGGGGAACTGAGCAGCTTCTTTTACTGTATTGGTGTTAGCAAGCCCTGGTTGAATCTTCTTTGAATTTCAGTTGCTGCATTTATTTTCAAGAAATTGAAACTTTAATATTCTGCCCAGCACAAAAGATCAGAATTCATCCATTTCATCTTTGCAGTGAACTGAACTATCCCTCACAGAGGGAGGCAAGATACACCAGCTACAATGGATGGTGAGCAAGGCTGGCTGCTCCTTTTATCTGAAAAGAAAAACTTTTTAAAGCAGAATTACAGTGAGCATCCTAAGAAGGTATCAATTTTCAGGCCTTCTTTGCAACAACAATTTATTTTTAAAAAGGAAAAAAAATATTCCATTTATTTGTTATATATTTAAACGGAGAGAAAATTATTTAGTCAGGTGAGAAATCAAAATTCCAAGCTGGGTAATTTTAAAGGGGACAGATAATCTGGCTGTAAAGTCAAGAGCAGCCTCCCATAAATCTTACACACATCTGTGTTTGAAGCCTAGCAGTTACCATGGTTACCATGACATTGCTAGTCTTATTTATAGCCCTGCGCTATATATATTGCTTTCCAGAAGGCATAAAAGGGAGACCTGACTGTGAAGGAATCTGGGAACTGCACATTAAAACTGAGATGTAGAGGGAATAAAGCTAATTAAAGAGGGGCTGCCGGGGTTTGATGTTGGCTTTTGCAGCACCAGGCCGTGGTAACATCCTCACATCACAGAGGCAGCAGGGAGGGAGGTGGCCCCGTGGCTCCTTCACCCCCTGCTCGCCCAAAGGACACCCGTGGCAGTGGACAGTAGTGGCACCCCTTGGCAGGATTTATTGTGCTGGTCCATGTTCCCAAAGGACGAAAGGAAGCCCATGGGTGGCAATGCAGGTGGGAGCAGAGCTGGGAACAGAAAGTAGCCACCTCAGATGTCAGTGTCCCCCAGGGCTTCACCCCAGCAACAGGCAGCTGCAGATGGATGGAGCAAAGCAGGACACACTGCACACTGCTCTCTCCCAAGAGGATCTTATTTGGGTTTTCTTTCTCACTGAAGCAGGGGGTAACATGCATGTGCGGAGTCGTATGTGTGGGCATGCATATTTCTATATATGCGTGTGTGTGTATATGTATATATATGTGTGTGCATATATATATATATGCATATATATATGCATAAATATAACAAAGAATATATATTTTGTTATGAAGAATGAGAAAAAATCGACTGAGTGACAACATTTGTGGAGTAACTGCCTTGTGATATAGGATAAAGAGAAGAGGGAAGGAAGGAAGGAGGGGAGGAAGGAAGGAAAAGGAAGGAAGGAAGGGAGGAAAAGGAAGGAAGGAAGGGAGGGAGAGAAAGAAGAAAGAAAGGAGAAAGAGAAAAAAGAGAAAAGAAGGAAGGGAGGCAGGCAGAATGGAGGGTGGGAAGAAGGTAAGGGACAGAGGAAGGGATGAAATTTTAATAAAATACTTCCCAGTTTTAAATCTAATTCCACTTCCAAGATTCAGGTTGCTGCCTAGGTCATCTGCCAGCCCCAAGGGCAATTTCAGCCGCCCAAAGGTAAATCAATAATATAAATATAAAATGTAGAGAAAAAATCTTGAGAAAGGTAAACAGCTTTGTCATCTCCAATGCAAAAAAAAAAAAAAAGAAAAANAAAAAAAAAAGAAAAAAAAAAAAGAAAAGAAGTTTATTAAAAATAACAGACATGAGGGGCTTAAATGGTGTGTCCTAAAAAAGAAAATATTTCAGAACTGATAATATTGGTGCAACTGCAAGCAGAAATTCTGAGGGAAGATTTGCTCAGACTACAGCTCAGCTGAAATCTTTCTGGGAAGCAGCTGCAAAAAAGGCCAGATTATCTTACTTAAGAGCTTCCACCACAGTTTCAAGACCATTGCTTTAACAGTGAGTGTTTTGCTGATTAAAGACCTGTGGGAATGAGTGGAAGCTGATGCCTGTGGAAAAAAATTGACTAAAGCCTGACCTAAACAAGAAAGGGGAGGTATTCTGTGACTCTGGCAATGACATTGAGATGTCCTTTCAGTAGTTATATGGACTTTATCTGGCATTGATCCTGACATTGAAATATTTTTAAAATACATTATTTAAACTTGTTTTTGAAACTTCAGTTACAAGTGCTATCTACTTAGCTGTTTTTAGAACTGTAAAGACGTGTAGTCCAAAACTCTGAGATGGTTTTGACGGGGAAAGACAAGAAAGCAGACAAGTAAACCTTGTGATCTGGCATTTAATAAGACAATCCCTGCTCTGAGGTGTGCTTGGAAATAACTTCCACTTCATTTCCAATCCCCTTTTCCTCTTTGATGTCTGCAGGCTGAGATTGAATTGTACGCCCTGTTATTAGGGGTGCAGATAGGACTAGGGAGGGAGTAGGGGGAAAAAAACCCTGAAAACAACCCAAAGAAAAGATATTAACATGAAGAAGAGGCTAAACCAGAACTAGACCCTGTTCTGCTTACTCATTTTAAAGCTATTTTTCAAAAAATCAGAAAAATTTCCCTCTTAAATCACATAATCCAGAAACTGAATGTCACAATAAAACAATGTGGATGCATTGTGGCTGAGCTTCAGCATGAATTATGATCTCATGGCTTTGCCTCCACACGGATTTTGCCCCTCAGCAGCTACTTATGCCACGTACATACAGAAGCAGATATTACAGTGTCATTGCACCTTTGCTGTTGTCTCCAAATTACTAGATGGCCTAATGCCACTGCAAGCTTTTGTAGCACTGATTTTTTTTCTTATTGATTAAACATAAATTATTGAGGGAAGTAACTGAGGAAACTCCAAGGGAGTGGAGATGATGGTCTCTGTAACTAGAGGCTGTCTGTCACTGAATGTGATACTTCTGACCTGATAATTTGATATAATGCTTATAATCCAGGATCCTCCTCTAGGAGTCTATTGGTTGGAATCACAGAAGCATTGAATGGTTTGGGTTGGAAGGTTCTTTAAAGATCATTGTGTTCCAACTACCAGCAGCACCCAGTGCCCCACCATGGGCCCACCCACTGCATTAGGTTGCTCAGGGCCCCATCACACCTATTTTAGGATTTAGGCTTCAGGATTTAGTATCTAATTTTGTTCAATGCCCAGCCAGACACACTAGAGAGGGAGTGGGAAAACCCATGTACCAAAAGGAGAACAGATAAAACTTGAGCCAGCAGCAACAAGGACAGTTTTTGCATTCAGTTGACATGTGCAAGAAGAGGGAGGAGGGGAAATCACTGAAGTTGGAATTCAAATGGATTTACACCAGTCTAAGTTGATTTTATTTTTAATTTTTGTTTTTACAGGGAAACCCTATGAGAAGCAATACTCCAATAGGGTTGTATGGAAAAGTGATTCCTCCAGCAACTCTTCTAAAACATACTGACTTTTTGATAATGAAGAGTGTTTTGCTTCATACTTTTGAGTTGCACATATATGAGCCCTCCTTATCTCCACAATTCTAGTTATAAAAGAAAGTGGACTTTTCATGGAACCCTCAAGGATAAAACGTGCCACACTCTCAGAAATTCACTTAGAAAATCTCTGACCCTAACCCTGGAAAACATATTGCACTTCTCCTCCTGAGGCATAGGATTTCTTCCTTTCACCCTAGTGTAACCCTCTGACCTTTTAAACTTGTCCACAAGAACATGCACTTTGAAAAATTAGGTGCTGCTGGGCATGATCTGGGATGCTGGGTCAGCTTCAGCAGCTGGAGGCCATTATTCTCTGTGGCTGACATTGTGTTTCCATTCCATCTTCATCCCTTTTTTTCAGAATTCAGAATAAACAGAAGTCAGGATGCAGATGTCACCAGCTGTTTGCAGCGCCAGTGCAGACTGTGTGCTCCAGGCACTTCCTGCCCTGTAGCTCACACCCAGGTTTAAATGTTGGAGGCAGCAAGTCAGACAACAGCTTAGCTATGTGGACCATCAATTCTTGGTTTATTGAGGAGAATTTAGGAAGGTGTTGCTCTCCATAAAATCCGAAGTGTTAATTTAGGGCCTGAAGTGAAATCTCATTAGATATTTGGGCTTGATGGTGAAAGGCTATTAATAAAATTTGTGACTTCTACCTTCTAGAATGAACAACAATGTTTAGTGCCCATACTATAAAGCTACCTAAAATCTCCATTATTCAATGAAGACTTCATTATCAGACTGCTGAGATGTCTTTTAGTAGTCCTACTGATTTTGATCAGGAGTCAGAAGAGGCACTTTTCAGATGTAAAAGTTTAAATGCTAAATAAAGAGCCTGGTGGATGTGGTCAAGTTTTATAACACTGTAGCTATAGGTTATTAAACATATAACATGCATGCTTTGCCGTTTCATTGATTTGGAGTCACAAAAATTTTCGTCTAGTGCTGCATTCTTCTCAGTATGTCATGCCAGGAAAGTAACACTACCTTCCCACTGTTCTTCAATAACTTCCCATCTATTCCTGCATATTGAGCTCTCAGATTACCCAGAACAGCTCTGCTTTGCAGGTCCAAAGGTTTCCACTCAGTACTCAGAGTGTAGCATTCAGGATAATCATAGCATGAAACTTGTCCTGTTGCTCCCCAGTGAAACCCTTTTAACAAACCATAACATAGTGAAAACAGTGAGCATCTGCCAGGATGAACTCTGAGACTGAAAAAAGGCAAGTGTGCACCATTTCAAACATTCAATCATGTAATGAAACCAGGAAATTTAAAATAAATGTTAAGATACTCGAACACCAGTATAAGCAGACTACAGCATGTGAAGCAAACCTGCATATGAATTTAATTTCTACATCTGAAATGGTTTAAACCCATGTAGATGACTCTAGACAAGTACCAGAAAGTGCCAAGGAGATGAAAGAAAGTTAATCATATTTCTCTCCTCTTGGAAGCTGCGGGAAATCCTTGCAATTAGCAGCTCCAGGTCACGGTGGTTTTTCTTAGAACTTGATTTTTCTCTTGTACTTGTTCCTCAATGTGATGCTTTACTCTTGCAGAATTACTGCTGTTCCCTGCATTTGCCATCACCCCTTTCACCAATTTAACTCAACTCTTTAGCATTACCTACCCATTCAGCAGTATTTGGACTTTTACAGTATTTATAATTTTTGTCAGAACAAATGAAAGAGAATCATTTACTTATGCAGTAGTTCTTTTCCATTTCTAGTCAGTGTCCCTTGAATGCTACTTGGCAAGCAGTCTTTTTGATCATTAGAAGCTGATATTGGACATCCAGAGTGACTCCATCCGGCCTTTTATCCACCCAGCCATACTCAGAGGCTGACCTAACCTTTAGTGAAAATTAAAGCTGCCTCAGGGCATGCAAATTTATGTTGTCAGGAAGGCTTCCCTATGGATCTGCTGAAGACCCCCAGGTCCCAGTTGTGCTTCAGCTTTTCATCTGATGAACATAAAACTTCTTCCATGACAATCTCTGCTGAAATTCTCCAAGGTGTCCTTTCTGTGGCATGGAGGAATTATATCCATCTCTCTAGTGGCAAGAGGGATATCCTGTAAAACCTGTGACATGATAACTTTCATTAGAAAATTAGTCAAAAGTTGATTTACTTGATATTCCTAAACTGTTTCTTCCTTCCACTTTTAAAAAAATATATCTACCATTTATTAATAGCCAGCATGGTAATAAGGACTCTTATCTTCACAGTAAGTTTTTTGCCCGTATTGTTATCCTGAAAGCAAAAAGCAAAAGCCAGCACTCTGCAGCTACTAAATGTTGACAGGCAGCAACAAAGCAACAGTATCAAAAGTCTCTTTTCCAAAAGATTTCTGTTTCTAACTGGATCTGGGAGAACAGCTTAGTGGTTTGATGTGTCAATACAGGCAGTTTGACAAACCTGTTTTTATCGGTTTCAAAACCCAAATGGTATATTTCATATGGGGAAAGGAGTGGGCAGCATGAAAACATCATTGATTTTGGGAATACATGAAGAATAATTTTAAATATGTGTCAGACCTAAGAAGAATCTCTTTCAAGGCTGGGTTGAATGGGGCTTTGAGCAGCCTGGTCCAGTGGAAGTACCCTTGCCAATGACAGGGTCTTTACAATGAGTTGATCTTTAATGTCCTTTCCTTTAAGGTCCATTCAAGAATGAGTCATTGAAATGTCATGTGTTAGACTGGAGAAATGCAGGTGCCCCATGTATGAAGCAGCCCTGGTCCCGTGTCTCTTCTGATGCAGGGATTTGCTGCAAATTGACTTTCCTGATGACAGGAATATCTGTGAGCTGTCTTTCTCATATTGCCAGGTATCATTTTCCTTTTGTCATCAATGGAAATGTCTGCTTCTCACTCCCCTGTGCATAAAGTCAAACAGGAGCTTTGCTGTGCAAATACCTGACTAATGAAAACCCCGATACTCACATGCAACCTTGACACCAAGAAAAAGTCAGAGCAAGGAAAGAAAATTTTGGAAAGACAGAGACTATCTTTTCATTAGGACAACAATGGTAAGTAAGACTTCACCCCAAGAAAGGATAAAGGACTGTTGATAAGATCATAGTAAGAAATTGTTAGGCAGCAAAGTCATCAAAGGGCCTAGTTAACAACAGAAGGAATTGCTTTCTGTTTGTCTAAGCACAGGCTGTGTCTGCTATGTCCTGTAAAGAGTAATTGCAAATGGCGTAATTTTAACCTTCAGTCTCCCGAGACATCATTGAGAGTAAGGTTGTATGGTGCCTTACCCTTGACAAAAAAAGCACGTGTTTTAATTTGGGAGCATTATACTGCAACAGCTGCCTGCCTCCCTGAAGGTCACTGGGAAGTAGTCAATTTGTTTAGCAGAATAGTTGAAGTTCTCAGTGCAGTCCTCAGTTTTGCTTCCAAGATTTACTCAATATCGCTGATGTTGTAAGCATGTGATTACCAGCCAGCAGAAAGGATGTATAGATGCTGCAGCTGAGAGTCAGGTGTGCAGAGGAAGATGCTTTCCTGAGCAAGTAGATTAATTCTTTATGCATCTTCGTTATTTTAGGAGCATCAGTGACTTAATCAAGATGACCATGTAGCATATTTCACCATATTTATGAAACTGAGACCCTACATTTTTTTTTCATTGCAAGTGTAGTGGTAAGCAGCTGAGGAAGGGAAATAATGAAGTCCACTCTTGCAACACTTCCTTCCCCAGTGTTTTGTCTATGACCCATAGGGAATGAGCTACTCTGTGCTGCTGCTAGTATCTGACAGCTGTGCATTTGACAGAGGCAGAATCCCCTTCTTTGTGTGCGGTGTGTCTCCCACATCTAGGAAAAGAAATTACTACCACATAGTGCATCCCTATGTGCACATATTAGGTCAAAGCAGAAAATCAGATTACGATTTATTGGAGTTCATGTAGGAAAAATGGGGAACGAGAACAGTGTAGGAAGAAGAAAGATACAGGACAGTTATTCCCATATGAGGTGCTGGTTAAAACTAATTTATGCTGCAGGAAAGGAGGGAAAGTCAAAAGTATTATCTGGGACAAGCTGGGGAAAGGTGGGTGTTGATCATACTCTAGGATGATACTTAAAATGAAACATTTTCATGCAAGAATATTATCTCTTCCTTGTGCTCTCTAGATTTTAATTCAGCATCTTCCTGACTAGCCTGTGCTCTGCTTCTGTAACATGAGGCTTCTGCTAGCATACAGCACCTTTCTTGCCCTCTCTAATGTGTTCAGGTGCTGCTTTCATGAACAAGGTGCACATCTGAAGCCCTTGCTTGTTCCTGACTTTCTTCCCTGCTTACTGATTTATGTATTCTCCAGGCTACAGCTCGGCCTTCCCATTTTCTCAGGCATAGAAGTTTCCATGGTAACCTCGTGAGTGGAGGTAAAACCGTAGCGGAAATCAGCGTTCAGCCAAGGAGCCACCGACGTGCAGCAAAATTGCTCAGGACCAGGTTGCGAAACATTCTGGCATGGTAAGCGCAGATCCTGTCTGGGACGTTCGTGGATTTCTCAGCTGCCCTTTTACATTTCCTGCCTTTTCCCTATTGCCCTGCCTCTTTGTCTCACCAGACCTAGTGTAGCGCCCCAAGAACATTCTAGTAAGACACTGGCTGTCTGTATTCTAAGGCTGCCCTGCTAAGCAGGAGGATCATCCCTGGAGGATTTACTGCTGTGTCCTCCAGAAGTGGAGAGCAGAAGTGGGGAGATGAGTTCCTGTGCTGGCCCTACCAGCCTTGCTGAACGGCAGCTTCTCAGTTCAGCCCAAGTCTGGACTCTGGCTTCACTTTGGAGGTGAACATAGTTCAGAGGTTGTGATCTGTCCTCTTGCAGCAGTGGGCAACAGGAGTCTAAGCCAGAGAGGAGCCAGTGGTCTTGTTCCGGGTGTTTGTACTCCTGCCAATAAACTCACTGGGTCATCCACTCTTTACAGATAGCCATGAGAGCTGAAAGTTTTCTTATTGAATCATAAAACAGTTTGGGCTGGAAGGAACCTTTAAAGTCCTATTAGTCCAACCCCTCTGCCATGGGACAGGGGACACTTTTGACAAGTTCAGGTTGCTCAGACTCCTGTCCAGCCTGACCCTGAATGTTTCCAGGGAATGGGCACCCACAACTTCACTGACCAATCTGTGCAACATTTTCACCACCCACATCATAAAAAATGTCTTCCCTACATCAAGTCTAAATCTACCTTCTTTTAGTTTGAAATTAGTTCTTGTCCTATCCCTACAGGCCCTACTAAAAAGTCAGTCCTCATCTTTCTTACAAGTCCCCTTTAAGTATTGAGAGGCTGCAAGAAGGTGTCCCTGGAGACTTCTCTTCTCCAGGTTGAATAATCCCAACTGCCTCTTCACAACTTTGTCACAGCTTGAAGAGGAAGAGTACGTGCATTTGGAGCTGTATTTCCTTGTGCTTCTGCTCCCAAGAATCACTGCAGGCTGAGCCCACACCCTGCCCAGCATGGTAGGACTTGGCTGGTCAAGTTTCTGGTTTTGAAAAAGGTTGTTTTTGTTTTTTTTTTTAAATGCACTGGGCACCCAAAGGGATGAAAGAATTTATCAAAACATGAAAACAGGCCACACTGTCCAAGTGAAACTTGGTATGTGCCCTGCAGCAAAACCTGACACAGTGACACCACCAATAGCAAAGGTTGAAGAAACTGGTAATTATCCACTCTAGTCGCAGTGCCAAACAGACCCTCTCATTTACAGGATCACAGAATCATTTAGGTTGGAAAGGACCTTTGAGACAATCAAGTCCAACCTATGACTCAACACCCCCCTGTCAACCAGACCATGGCACTGAGTGCCACGTCTAGTCTTTTGTTAAACACCTCCTGGAACTGTGACTCCACCACCTCCCTGGGCAGCCCCTTCCAGTGTCTCATCATCCTTCCAGTGAAGAATTTCTTCCTAATGTCCAACCTAAACCTCCCATGGCGCAGCTTAAGGCTGTGTCCTCTTATCCTGCACCCTCTTGTCAGGGAGTTGTAAAGAGTGATGAGGTTTCCCTTGAACCTCCTTTTCTCCAGGCTGAGCTCCCCCAGCTCCCTCAGCTGCTCACAGGACTTGTGCTCCATCCCCCTCTCCAGCCTTATTGCCATCCTCTGGACACACTCCAGCCCCACAGTGTCCTTCCTGAATTGAGGGCCCCCAACTGGACACTCAAGGTGTGGCCCAACCAGTGCCAAGTACAGGGGAAGAATCACTTGCCTGGTCCTGCTGGCCACACTATTCCTGGTGCAGGCCAGGATGCCGTTGGCCTTCTTGGCCATGTGGGAACACTGCTGGCTCATGTTCAGCTGCTGTTTAGCCACTGACAGGAAGGTTGAGTTCTAAAGAGAGGTGTTGCCTCTTTCCAAAATACACTTTTCCACACTTTGGATGCCAGGTGGTTTCCATAAAGCCCAATGTGTCCTGATGAAGGTGACTGCAGCTCCTCAGGGAACCAGGGTTGTTCCCAGCTCTGGCTTCCTTGCTGCTTCTCTGTTACCAGTGACAGCATCAGTGGAATCGATGCAATCAGTGGAAGAGGAATTGTGTTTAAACCTATTCTGAAATTTACTCTCTCACAAAAACTCAGAGTATTTTCTAGTAACAACATAAAGTCTTTTATGCTTCTTCTGATTTTAGGAAGTAGTTCAGCAGCAGCATTTTCAGCAGTTCTTTATAAGATTATTATCTGCTTGTTTGCTAATTCTCCTCCATGATCCACTTAAACTCACAAATCTAGAATAATCTTAAGGGAAAAAACATTAAGAATCTGTGGAACTCTAGGGAACATGTGGAGTCATGCAATTCAGATTTATTTTAACTATAATTCTTAGTTCTCTGTCTGTGTACTATGCAAAAGGCAAAAGCAAACCTAGTTGTGGAGCAGTCTGGGAATATCCTGGAATATCCCCTTCCCTGCCCCTGTGGAGCTGGCTGCCAGCTACCAGCAGACATCACCAACAGGCATCCCAATTTCTGAAGATCTCTTTTGTTGTGGAAGCAAGTAATCAAGATAAAGAAGGACGGTTTTCCTGTTCTGGAATGTACTCTAGGAATAAAGCTCTCACCAAACTGTGAAAGTAGTACTTCGGCCTAATTTCTCCATACAGTGGGGTTCCTTCAGATCCAGTAACTGGCTGATCAGGTCTGAAGAGGGATAGAGTGTTAGTGACTTTCAAACCTTCTCATCACTGGACCTGCTTCTTCTCAGAAAGGGAGAGGTCAAACAGCTCTGATGTTCTGTAGTACACAGTAAAACATCTGACCACATGAGAGCAAGACAGTGAGAAGGACTTGCTATGGTCAATGAGGGAAAGCCTGGAGCAGAAGCTCTCTAACAAGAACATATATAACTTGAAAAAAATTATGTCTCTTAGGTGTTTTCTGAATGCTTTGGTATTCACTAGTTCTGTCCTACTAATGCATGATGTGTTTGCTCTGCATTTGTTGTTACCACACAACTGACACAATGAAGAATCACTAATGCACTAAATTTATGTCTCCATCTGCCAGGCATTAGCCTTCAGAAAAGAGAATTATTTTTACACTAAATACTAGAACAGCAATTACTTCTTAAAATAAGGGCTGGAAAAATCAGCCTACATTTCACTCCTCTGATGAGTGACAAGTTTCTCACTGTCATTGCCCTGATTACTTGACCACAAGCTGCATTTTTGTATCTCCCTTGATCTCTGCTTCAAGCCGTCTTGGTAAAAAATACACAAAACACTGTGTGATGCAACTTGGAGAGTGCAAAGCAAGGATTTTATTTAATTATTGTGAGTATAGATTTATGCAACTGACAGGATGACAGAGAGAGAAATACACCAAAAGATCTGACAGAGAGGCGTGCCATTGGTGTAGGCATACATCAGAGTACTCTTATGTTTCTGTCTCCATCTTTACTCTTTATGTTGCATTGGGAAGAGGTGGCACAGACACTCCAAGGAGTAGGGCTAAAAGACCCCAGCCTTTGGTCTTCATTTATGTTTGTAGTAAAAATAGGTGCTAGAGACATTGTTATTCTGACTGCATCATGTGTATCAGCAGTGGTAGAAAGTCACAGGTGTCCGTCAGGGTGAAGGAAAATTTGCCCACAGACTTGAATTATTCTCCCTGGACACAGTCAGTGAAGGTTTCTCTTTTCAGATTCAGTGTCTCGTGGATACCAGGTCACCTGAAGTAGCATTTTGTTCTCTGATCCTCTCTGGCTGGATGCTAAAATTAGAGAAACAAAGGAGCCTGATGGTGTTCTGCCTCCTCAGAATGTTTCTTGGTTTGCTCTGACATGCCCTAGCACTTAACCTCAGCAGTGGAAAATGCTAAGCAGTTTGTCAGTGTTGTCACAAAAGCTGCTTTACACGATGTTCTAAGTTTTTTTTCTTCTTTCTGGCCCCTTCTTGTGGAAGTTTGCTGTAAGTCTGTAAATAAATGTGCAGTTAGAGCCTACACTGAAGCTGCCTGAAGGTTCAAGCTGCTCATGGTAGTAAGAAATACTTTACCTGTCTCCTAATCAGTGTTCTTCTAACTTTAACAGCCAATTAAGACACCACACACAGTAAGTGTCAATTTTCAGAATGCTTTTTCCGTGCTGGAATTAGCATAGTATGCAAGAAATAGCTTGTAAATAAAAATCTGTTTGCTTGGCATTACACTTTCATCCATTTCTGCAGATTTACATGACTATCTTACTGCCTGGAAAGATACACAGGCCTGAAAGGGAAACCTTCCTTCTGAACCTCAGCTCTGACTTCTGTAGCTGCTCTGTGCTTTGGCAGCAGTAGGAATAGCTTGTGTCCCTGCAACTCCATCTGAAGCCTGCCAAAATTTCCCTGATAACTGAGGTATGGAGCTGGATTCAGGGGTTTATTTGGGTTGCACCCAGATCTCCCTGACAGAGAATGTTAGACAGGGGAGTTCACAGGTTTGGGGTTTTTTACAGATTTTTTTTTTTTTTAACAGTGTTTATTGCTATACAAACAAAACGAGGTGGACACTTGTCCCTGGGAGCTGCAGTCAAAGACAGGTGCAGGCAGCACTTTGCAAACAAGTGAATAGTTCAATAAACAGAGGAATTAGCATTGCTACATTTCCTGAGTGTTTCTCCCCAAGGTGATTGATGCAGACAGCTATGATAACACAAGTGCTGGTGGCAGCTTGGTTAGCCTCTAAGAGTATTTATAAAATTTTATCACCACCTGGATCTTATTTTATCATGTTTTTCCTGCAGTCAGCATTCTTTTGTCAGGGGCTGCATGATTTCTCTCTCCTGCACAGCCATCTACTAGTGACTAGTCACCTTTTTTTCTCTCCTGCCACACTGAAAATGATGAGGGATGCAGAGGTCCTCGGGGATTCATCCACAGTCCTCATTTTTGTAGCTAGGGTAGACAGAGTGGAAGCATAGGAGGTAGATAGATATGTTTGAACTGGAAACAAGCAAAATATCAAAACCTGATTGTGTTTTATTGCTATCAGTTTTTTCTTTCTGGTCTTTAGGGATCTTCTGAGTTTCCTCAAGCAACTAACGGAAGGAAAATAAATTAGTGTGTGTTGAACTCTTTACTATTATTGTGTAGAAAAGGGTAAGGAATCATGAGCAATTATTTTGATCTTAATGGGAATCTTCCTGGAAGTAGACCATTGGTTTAGTATCATTCAAACGACACAATCAAATCAAGGGTATAAAAAGTGAGCAGTTGAATTGGATTACCTAAAGAATTCAGGGATAAAGGAGAGTGTCCTTAATGAATATGAGTAAGGTCTTTACATGTATCATTGCAAGGAATGGCACAAAGTCATGAATGAAGTTGAGGTAAGGCCAGCCAGAGACAGGGTGTCAGAATCTGAGTATAACTTGCATCAGATGGAAAAGTCAAACACAAAACCAACCAAAAAAATGA
The DNA here is from genome assembly GCA_013397915.1 of Daphoenositta chrysoptera. Classification (NCBI taxonomy): domain Eukaryota; kingdom Metazoa; phylum Chordata; class Aves; order Passeriformes; genus Daphoenositta; species Daphoenositta chrysoptera. The sequence goes on from VZRO01000805.1 coordinate 177,536, forward strand.
GTGTGAAGCAGGTGAGATTAAGCTGTAAGTGACACTGATAGGCTTGTTGAAAGCAGTTTGAGGAGGTCTTGTGGTTTAACCCCAGCCAGCAGCCCAGACCCACACAGCGGCTCACTCACACCCCCAACAGAGGAATTGAGGAAAATAATCAAAAGGCTAAAAGCTGGAAAACGGATGGGTTGAGATACAGACAGTTTAATAGGGAAAGCAAAAGCTGTGCACACAAGTAGAGCAAAACAAGAAGTAAATTCCCTGCCTCCCACAGACAGGCAGGTGTTCAGCCATCCCCAGCAGAGCAGGGCCCTGTCACACGTAATGGTGTTTGGGAAGATAAACACAAAACAAACACCATCTCTCCAAATGTCTCCCCCTTCCTTCTTCTTCCCCCCAGTTTATACACTGAGCACAATGCCATCTGGTCTGGAATGTCTCTTGGTCAGTTTGCATCACCTGTCCCATCTGTGCCCCCTTCCAACCTCGCTCGTACCCCCAGCTGCCTCCCCAAGTGCCCACAGGAGGAAGAGAAACGTCCTTGGCTCTGTGCAAGCTCTGCTCAGCAGTAACAAAAACATCTCTGAATTATCAGCCTTGTGTTCAAGCACAAATCTGAAACATAGCCTTGTACCAGCCCTTGTGAGGAATATAACTCTACCACAGTCACAACTATCAGAAAGCATGTAAAATCCCCTGCAAAACACCCTGCAGGTGTCTAGAAACTTCCACACATTCCAGAGTGGGGAGCAGAATGCACTTTTCGTGGACAGATAGCTGTACAACTGTGTTTCCGTCAAAGACTAAACTAGGATAGCCTTTCTGAAGCCAGAGAAGCCCATTCACACCCAAACACATGAGCAGTGTGGCTGGGGAGGAAGCCAGCTGTCCCTGCTATCCCAAAGAACAAAAAAAAACCCAACAGACAGGCAACTAATGAGCAACCTTTAGTAAAAAATACTGGCAAGCAAAATGCTAAATTGTTCAGCTTTGCAATCTGATACTTACCAGACTGGTGCTAGAGTAAACCCCATCGCTAAAAGCTCCTTGTTTAGTTCCTGGTTAAAGCTGGCTGTCATTGCTACCAACAAACAGAGCAGTGCCATGCACAGCATTCTGAGTGTTCTGTTCTCCTGATGTTAAGTGGTGACAAATCTGAAGCAGGATTTGCGTTGGAAAAGGAGATGAAAACCAAGGTTTTTATAGATTTGAGTTTATGCATGTCTCTTGGGTGTGTGCTATATAAAGCTAGCTTGAAAGAAAGGCCCTAACAAATATTAATGCTAACCTCCCATCCTGCTATTTGCTGGGGAAAATATGGTATGGATGCTGTCAGCCTGTGAGTGACAAGGCAAAAAAGGTGTCTACACAATACTAAGACAAGACTGTGAGAAATGTATTGTTTGCTCATCTATTTTACTTTCAAATTAATATTCTAAACTATTATAACATTTCTTCCTGATTTTGTTCACCTTGAAGATGTCTAATCATAAAAAACAAATTATTGCAGAGCAAGAATCAGCTGTTGAACAGAACATAGACTCTAGATTGCAAAATAAATCACTAGGTAATTAAAAGCAGATTCTAACGAGATAGTTTGGAGCACAATCTTCACACAGGTGGTAGTAGCTGACATGAATAAAGGGTGAAGTGTGTTCTGTGTTCTTACTGTAATCTCCTTAGAATGAGGTCTATTTTCCTTTTTTGTCGGACCTCGGTATCAGCAGGAGAAAACGTTTAAATGGACAGACGAGGCTCAAGGATCTACATCAGTACAGGTGTATATTTCTTCTTCATCATGATCTCTCTACAGGGTTTTCACTTAATCTGTCTTTCCAAAGTGTCCCATGCTAGTGTGCAGGACCTGGATCCTGTCTAAACCACTGCAAAGTGGAAGAAAGGAGAAGAGAAAATCGCCTCAAGTTGTATCAAGGGAGGTTCAGTATCGATATTAGGAAAAAAGTTCTTCACTGAAGGTGTGGTCAGGCATTGGAGTAGACTGCCCACAGAATCACTGTCTCTGGAAGTGTTCCAAAGGTGTGTGGATGGGGCACCTGGGGACATGGTTTAGTGGTTAACAAGGCAGTGCTGCATTGACAGTGGGACCCAGTGAACTTGGAGGTCTTTTCCAACCTTAACCATTCCATGATTCTATCTTCCAGGAAAACAATTCATGTTAATTCCTGCGGGTCCAAATAATGCTTATCCTAGGAAAAGTCCCTTGGACTTCTATTACACAGACATCTTGCATTTTATGCCTGCATTTTCTAGCAAGTGCTGGCGAGTTGTTAACATCCCATGAACTCACACCATCAGATTCAGGTGTAAAGCTGTGAAAGACCTATACCAACCTGTCTTGATTGTGCAGCTGCTGACAATTTTGATGTTCATGTGGCTTCCTGGCATATCAAGTGTCAGTGCTGGAAGACTGGAGTCACTGATTCCCTTAAACACAATGTCTTGAAGATTTCAGACCTCTGTCCTTCTGTTATGTACTGTATCAAATGCATTCTGAAGCATATTTACATTTTGAATTTCATTCTTGATATGTGGTTTTTCACAAACTGAAACTCTTTTAGAGTTCTGTCACCTTCTGTGTTCTATTAATGGCTCACAAAGTGTTGTCCTGGGTCTGGGATTTATATTCTAGCTGGGTGAAATTGAGGATAAAACAGACACAGGTATTTTTTTAGCAAATGTAGAAGTAGTATTTTTTTATGGAGAATGTGATACACAGACACTCCAGCACACATGGTCGTCTGGTGCACAGTACAGCTCCAGCTGGTGGAGATAGAGGAATATTGATATAGGCAACCAGAAATCCCATATCTGAATGTGTGTAACTGCAGCATGAGAGCTCTTGTGTCAGTATGTTCAGGTCTGCAAATGTCTTATTTCCACAAAACCATGTCTGATTAACAGTCTTCAGGAATACATACTTTCATCAACCAAACCACGAGGCAACAATTTTGTGTTCTTCAAAATCACCTCCAACAGTGTTCTGCAAACCACCGTCGTTGTTTGAGAAGATTTGAGAGAACCAATGCAAAACACGAGGATTTTTGACAGAAAGTGGGTGTGTGATATCGAGGCAAATGTTAGGGAGTTAGGGAATGCAAGTGATGCAAAGAGATTGACATATTTAAAACACACCTAACATCTCTCAGTGCTGAACTCCACATTCTACCTCTTCAAACAGAAGATTAAAAAATAACATTGCATTTGGCCTGTGGATCAGGTCCTTCATCTTTTACTTAATTTGTTGGCTCGGTTTCAAGGATTTCAGCAGAGTTGTATTGATTTCTGTTTCTTGAAAATCTGGCCTACCATGTTTGATCACATTGCTCTGTGTTTATGAATGGGATTTCATGTCTGAGGATTGTCAGTCTACTGAGAAAGAGCATGAGTACAAAATACCCTGGAGATCATCTCAGATTGTGCTGGGTGTTATTTTTAGGAGGTAGGAAGGATGAAAAATAAGGAAAAAGCTACTCTTTTAATGTACTCTGGCCACAGTGTCCCTTTAGCAGATAGTCAGAGAATCATAGAAATATAAAACTATTTGGGTTGGAACAGTCCTTAAAGACCATCGAGTTCCAATCCCACTGCCTTAGGCAGGGGCACCCTCTCCTAGACTAGATTGCTCAGGGCGCCATCCAACCCGGCCTTGAACACTTCCTGGGATGGGGCAGCCATAACTTGTCTGGGCAATGTGTTCCAGGGCATCACTGTCCTCACAGTCAAGAATTTCTTCCTCATATTTTATCTAAACCTGTCCCATGTCAGTTTGAAGCCATCATTCCTCTTCCTAACATGCCCTTGTCCTACAGATTCCTCTCCAGCTCTCATGGAGTCTCTTTAGGTACTGGAAGGGTCTTTAAGGTCTCTCTGGAGCCTTCTCTTTTCCAGACTGAACAACCCCAACTCTCTCAGCCTGTCTCCAGCCCTCTCAGCATCTTTGCAGACTCCTTTGGACTTGCTCCAACAGATTTATGTTTCCTTATGTGATTCAGACTGAAGTAATAGCAATATCATGAGCAGGAGTCAGAATTTTCTGTGCAAACCAAACAAACTTTTGTCAGCACTCCATTTTTAATATTATCTGCAGCACGTTTAATAATGTAATTCTCCAGTGCATCTGAATGTTTAAATATACCTGCAAAGGAGAAAAGTCACTGGCTCATGCAAAATTGCTCTGTAGTATGTAATTAATTTAGATACACTGAAAATCCAACAGGCCTAGACTAAGTTATAATGTTGAGCTTCTTTATGGGCAATTTAATGCAGATGGGAAAGTTTCTTCTTTTGTGCATACAGATTTTATCTAAGGTGGTGGCTCTTTGTTAGGACAAGATAAACTTCCTGTCTTTTGGAACATATATGGATGTCTGACATGGTGTCCAGAATAGCAAAAGATTTTATTAACACTGTGTGAAGTCCCAGAAGAAACCTAAACATGCTAAAAATTACAGACTTAAAAATAAATTGGTAATTTCCTTGTCTGTGAGTAAAATGCACATTCCCAGGACTTCAGCAGAGGGAATTTGTATTTTCAGCACCTATCATGTTTTTGAATGGAAAGTGAAGAGTTGGGATGTTTTTCTTGACCTTTAATATTTATCTGTGTTCCATTTCTCAGTGTTGTGTGGCGTACCTGATAGTATGAGGAATTTCTCTCACAAGCTGCTTTGTGCTCTTCACACAGCATGAAACTGTATCAAGCCAAGGATCCACTGCATGTGATGTTTTGCAGTCAGTGTTTTGCCTCTGAGTATCTTATGCAGCCGGTTGCTTATCTGCTCGCAGGTGGGGTAGATTGAGGAGCAGAAAAGGCCTTGGCTCAGTGCAGGCCCTGCTCAGCAGTAATGAAAACATCCCTGTGTTATCAATACTGTTTTCTGCACAAATTCAAACATAGACCATACTATGCCCTGTGAAGAAAATTAACTCTATCCCAGCAGCACACTGAGTTAGCAAATGTTCAGTTAGCTCAGGAACACCATGACTGAGATGAAGAGGATGCATTTAAGCATTCCTGATGGTGGTCCTTCCTCTGGCGAGCCTCCCACGTGCTGAGCAGTCACTCTGCCTGTACCAGACATTCCTCTCCCTCCTTGCTCTGGAGGGAGGGTGAGGTGAACCAGCCCCCTGCCCTGCACTGCTTCTCTACCCACATGAAAACCTGGGGTGTTTCTCTCAAAACAGGGAGGACTCAGTCACTCCCATCAGGTCAGAACCAAGACTGTGTTGCAAGAACTTCTCAAAAACCAAACAAAGGTAGGTGAGGGGTGCAAGCAGCTGCATGATTTGCTACAGCTCTCTGCTTTTATGGTATTTGTACCACTGCAGGTAAGGCAGGAGAACTTCACTCTGGTTATTCTGTGGTGAGTGTGAGCAGCCAGGCACTGGTAACGTCACTCTGCATTCACAGAAAAATCGACTGACTGAATTAGGCTTTTTCAGTGTGGACATGGAAAAGTGGGAGCATATTTGAATGTCAGAGAAGGATTAAATGTTTTTATGTGCAACTGCTACCTGCAGAGAAACACACTGATGATTAGGGTACTAAGTGACCCAAGAGCAGTAGCAATGTCACAGTGTGGTGGGATGGGGAGATGCCTTGGTCAGCAGCCAAGTACCTTAGCAAGAAGTAAAAAAAATGACTAATAGCAAACAACTTTTCTTCCAAAGCCAATGTCCTTGATCTCCAGTGCAGGACAATCTGCTGGGAGGCAATAGCTAGAAACTGTATACTGTAGGCACATGAAAAAAGGATAGTGAACCACAATGGGGTGAAAACTGTCTTTCCATCCAGAGTTATTAATTGAAGGAACTCTTTTCAATCAAACAGATTCTAAGCAAATATACAGTTGTCAATGGTGAAGCTGCTGCCTGAGCATTCTCACACCATTCAAGGTGTGATACTGATACTGTGTGTGATACAAGATACTGAAGTATCTGCTAGTATAAACAAAGAACCTCAGACTTGTCTAAAACCAGGAGCATTCTCACTTTGTTTAGTGACTTTTGAATAGTATGGCAGTGGTATTTTCTGCATGTATGTAGCTTCATTCTTCAAAACATCAAGAGAAAATTACATATTTGACTGCAAAGCTCCTGAATGATCTCGGAAACCACTAGCAGAAGGCAGGCAGGCTGAGAAAAGTTGTGGATTGATTAATTTTTCCCGAAAGAAGGCATTCATTTGTGAAATGCTAACATATAGTGAAGCTTGACTTCTTTGTCCTCAGGTGCTGCTAATGATATGGTGAAAGGTTCACATTACTTTTGTTGAGGACTGTTAATGAGTCAGACAAAAAGATCCAGTTAAAGCTTGGAAGCAGAGAGGTTCCTTTGGGAGGCCATACCAGAGGAGTAGGTGTAGGCGTGTGTCCTGCCGAAACTGCTTCTCTATTAAACCATTCAGATTGCATCCTCCAGGATACAATGGACTGTTTAAAGGAGATCTCCAAAGCTGATGGACAGAGGAGGATTGCTGGTTTACTGGTTTATAGCAGCCTGTCCCAAAGCCACTAGGTCAGGGGATGTGTCTCTTGGTATTGAGAGGTTTAGGATGGAGGCAGCAGGGAAAGCAAACACTTCTTTTAGGTCACGGAGAAAATGGGTGGCAGGGCTGTGACCTGAAAGCCAGTCTAAGGCAGCAGTGGGCTTCTGAGCAGGGAGAATTGCTATACCAGTACTGCCAGAGGCTTTCTGCACAGCACGTTCTGGTGATTCAGTCTTTGTAATGGTTCCGGCTATCTGTCCAAAAATGTTCTTATGAAACTTGGATAGAAGCTGGTTTTTGGGACAAATGGGCGCCTTGGCCTACTTCAGACTGCTTTGCAGAGTCAGAATATCATGACAACAGATTATGTACTCTCAGTAATTCAGCACACAGTTTTGTCTCCTGCTGTGTGGTCCTAGCATTTTATTCACAGGAATGCATGCTGTGATACAGATGTCACAGTCCAGGAAATGAGACATATTAATGATTTTAGCGGCACACGTAAAAATGAGTAGCACAAACCTCCTGTTGTTTGCACAAGAATAAGCAGGGAGCTTGGTTTTTGGCTTAGTCAGGTGAATGAACAGTCTTGTTGAAGTGGGAGAACAATAGATGCAGGTGGTAGAATAGTTTAACAACACTAAATTATTCAGGAATGTTGATTCTGTTCCAGAAGCTTGTTAGCTAAAGGTGTTTGGCAAAACTATCATTCCCTCAAAAAATCTGCCAACATAGATTTACGTGAGAAGTGCTCTTCAAAAATATGGGATTTTAAAAAAAAAATTTTGGATGCTTTGAAGTTGTTTCCTGGTGGACTGATTCTTTCCATAAAATAAGACAACGGGGAGGAGGAACTGACTCTTCTTACGGGAGTTATTTATTTATGTACTTTATTGATGCACCCTGGTGTTTCACTGAATGTTGCTAAGGCAAAATTCCTGTGCTTAAAATGAATGTTATGATTAAAAAAAAAGAAATATAGAATTACACTCTATTATGGATTGATGGATACATGTATTCATTGATTGTAAGAAGTAGAATCGAACCAGCCATGCAGATTGGAGAGACCCCTGGAGTTCTCTGGTCCCTTTTGGGGTCCAAATGTCCCTTTTGGAGCAGGGCCGTCTGATTCAGGTTGCTTTGGGCTGCTGAGTTCAAATACCTGCAAGGCTGGGAACTTTACAAGCTCTCTGGGCTGCTGTGCTGGTGTTTGACCATTTTCATGGTGACCAGAGATCTCCTTTACCCCAGCTGGGGTGAGTCTGGCCCTGCCTTCTCCACACCATTCCTGGAGGTAGTTGGAAAAATTCAGTGTCACCCAAATGATTATGCAATTTAACAGGTCTTTTGCATTTTTAATTCTTCCAGGTTTGCACTGAATACCTTTGCTTGGGTTCCTGTGGATTTGTATCTTTTCTCAAAAGGGGGGAAAATAACGATTTTCTGATAACCTAGTTTGAAGATTCTGATCTTGTGAAACCAATGGTAAAAAAACGAAAGTCCTAATCTTCAGGTGAATTTTTTTTTGCTGGTGGTCTGCCAAATCTTGTTAGCTAAAGCATGGCCAAAATATCTCCCTATGTGTGAGAAAAGATGATGGAATAGCATTTGCCAGCTGCTGTGTAAGGACACTCACTTTTATACGGCGTAAAGAAAAAATGGAATATCAGCTATCTGTGAAAAAACAAAAAGAATATGTGATGGGTTAGATGATAGAGAGTTTATGAACAAGCTCTCGTTTCAGGGTGTTTTTTTCTAATCCTGGTTTACTCACCAGAGGTATTGTTTTCTCAGTAGCAACTCTTCTCTGCCATGACTATTGCTTAGTGTTGCCCCTAGTTTTGGTTTAATAAATGGCAACTTATAATTTAACTACCTTAAAACTGGAGTGACTGTTCATCTCAGCTGGTACACAGAGCAGCTTTTTCTGCAGCAAGGAATTCACTGCTTGGACAAGTTTAAACTTATTTTCTTCAGTTTCCACTGGCAAACAGGGATATCTATTTTAAAAATTTCTGTAAAAAGCTATCACAACAGCTGGGGAAGGCAATGCTGCAACTCATGATTTTGCTGAATGCAGGTGTTTCACAATATATATAAGAGAAAAAAGTGGCTCTGGGAGAGACTACCCACATTGGCAGTGACACTGAAGACTCTGTTGCACTGCCAGAGCTGAGAAGTACCAAGTTGCTTCAAACTGATACTCAGAGGCCCCAACTTCTTTCTGTTTGGTCCCCTGATTTTAAAAACCTTTTCCTCCTTTCTTTGAGGAACCCTGTCCATGTCTTCTTTGCACTCCATCCTTTTTGAAAATGAGTTTTCACAAACTCTGATAAACAGCTTCTGACTGAAATTAAAGCACTGAAAGATGGCAGTTTTGGATTATATATCAGGAAGAAATTATTGACTGTGAGGGTGGTGAGACACCGGCACAAGTTTCCCAGAGAAGCTGTGAATGCTCCATCCCTGGAACTGTTCAGGGCCAGACTGGGCTCTAAGCAGCCTGACCTAGTGCAAGGTGTCCCTGCCCATGGCAGGGAGTTGGAACTAGATGGTCTTTTAAGATCCCTTCCAACCCAAGCCATTCAGTGATTCTATGATTCCAAACGTCTTCTGAAGTCAGGGCTTTCATTCCCCAAAATAACATTCTCTGGTAGAAATAATCTGTTGACAGTCAAGCAAACCCTCATCAAACAATTTCAAACACACTTTCTTTTTCTTAGGAAGGACTGATGTTATCATCAAGGTCTGGTAATTGCCATTAGCACATGAATGCCACAGCTTGAGTGTGACATACACATATTGTATAATTTTAAAATTTCACAGCTCTAAACACACTTTGGGTTTATTCATTCCCTGAGCTACATACTGTGTGCTTCCTCTAGCTTTCTGCTCTCTATGGTTTTACTGGTTATTAGATTTATTCGCATCATAAATTTAACACTTTTTTTTTTCTAAATAGTGAACAGTGTGTCTTAATATACGGATTTGTAACTGTTCTGACAGAATTTCAGGTATCTGATAGCTAGTGAGTGGGAATAAAAAGAATTTGTTTAACCTGAGAGAGTCAGTGAGAAAAACCCACCTAGGTGCTAAGAGAAATGAGTGTTGTCTTTCTGTGAAACACTATTGTCTTTCTGTGAAACATTATTTTGTTTTATTGGTAGAACTGATGAATAAACTGTCAAAACTCTTTCATGCCTTACCATGTGGTTCCCAGAATAAGTAATTCTTTTAGAGGAGGAATTATTCATTCACATTTCTGGCATTTCAGAAGTCTAGCTCTGTTTTCTGGATGCAGTGAAAATCTCTAAAATACCTTTGTCTGGTTGAGTCTTGCTGATTTTTAGCAGATTGAAAATAACAGATTGCAAAATTTTTATTTTATGATCATATGCAAAGTATCTCTTGATTCTCCCTTATGTCCCTGTTGTTTGCAGGGGTTTCCAGGTCCCCTGAATACCTCAGGACAGATATTTCTTTATCTCAGGAGTGCATGCCAGGGAGAAGAGGAGCAGAATGTCACTTTACCCTGGCAGCTTGTGCAGGCAGAAAGGCTGACAGGGAGGAAAGGAGATTGTTGCTCTGCTGAGAATTGAAATGGCTGTAGCCCAACTTTGTTGATGTGGCCCACAGCCAGGTATCTGTTCCCTATCCAAATGCAGGTGAAACAAGGTGGTATCAAGTTTTTTCCTAGTCTTCTTCTTAAGAACCTCCACAAAGACCTTTGCTGTTTCAGCAATGGAAAGCACTTACTGTGGCACAGACAGACAGAAGAGGGAAACAGCCATCCTGAAAATCCTAAGAGCCTGTGACAGTGAATGGAATGCAGAACTGGCAGATGTCCAGTGCTATGCAGATGTCATAGAACCATAGTTTAATTTGGGGTTGGGATGTACCTCTAACCTGCTTGCCATGAGTATTGACATCATCAGCCAGACCAGGTTGCTCAGAGTCCCATCCAATCTGACTGGCAATGTTTCCAAGGATGGGGTCAGGGGTATCCTACCATGATTTATCCCACTGATGTCCACTTCAGTGCTAGCTTTTATGAAACAGAGACTGACCTATGAGGTGCCATCATCCTTTCACCAGCTATTGCAGGTAAGGTCTTTCACATCTGTGCAGAAGAAAGAGAAGTTGCTTCCTTATAGCTAATCATGCTATTAATGTCATCACTCTGACAAATCATCTCCAAAACTAGCAAAAGTTACCCCACTTTTGTCTGGGAAGGGGAGAATATTTGGAAGTAATGTAAAATAATGAAGTTTAAAGCAATCATCCTTGTGTTCTTGAACTGTCTGTGCTACCATGTGCAAAGGAACCTGCCTTCCAGAGGACAGTTCCTGTAAAATATAAGCTTTTCTGGCTTTGTAGTATCTAAAGCAGGTGGACTGGATATATCCTAGGTGTCATCCCTCTTGCCTCCTGCTGTTTCTGCATGGATCCGTGTCATCTGTCTCAGTTTCTGTGCACGGATGTATTGCACTGCAGTTTTAAGTGACATGTTCATCCTCTCCCGACAAATCTTAACAGACGGGTTCTAAAAATATTTTCTCATCTTAGAGTAACTAAAATCCAATTAAGTAAGTGAGAAGAAGAAAAAGATTTTTTTACGACCCTGCCAGAACAAATTAATTTTTGTGGGAGCATGTGTGTCAGAGCAATATGCAAACATCTGTCACTGGCCCATTAGTTGCATACAAACTGCTTGGCACAGTGGTAGCCACCAAAGAAGGTTGCTTGGGCAAAACTTTACCTGACCTGCACAGGTACTTACATAACATTCCCTCTGACCCATTCTCCTGCACTGTTCAAAATGGAAGGATTCCTCCAGTTCCTTCCGCTTGGCAAGGCTTCCTGCCTCAAAATGCCACCAGACAGAAAACAATTTCTTTTTTTTGAAGATGAGTTGTCAATGGTATAAATGCACTGTGCCAGGTTCATAAGGAGTGTTTGTCAGAAAACAGCATCTCCAGTCACTTTTCAATCCATTGCAGAATCACTCATAATGTTTAGAGAATTGAGGACATGTTTTAGCTGCTTTACATCATTTGTGCAGACCTCCCTCTGAGGGCAAACATCTCAGTGGTCACTAGTGTCTTTTGGGATGCTGATGGGCCAGCTGCTGTAGCAGGACTGTAACTCACATTACACAGGTCCAGGGTGGTCACAGCGCTGGACACGGCAACACAGTGAATTAGCTGAAACAGTGGGTTCAAAGACAGCCAAAGCTGAAATTTAATAATGGAGAGTATCATGCTGTAATTCAATTACTTGCCCTGGTGCAAATTCAGCAATAGGATGAGTAGCTGCCCAGGTCTGATTCCTTTCCCAGCACATGCAAGGATATGCTGGGTAAATTTTCCTAGGAAATCTTTTTTGTTTCTTTGCTTATCAACCTGTTTGGTTCTTCTGGGGGTTTTTGTTTGGGTTGTTTTTTTTTTTCCTTTTCTGCTCAAAAAGGCATTAGGAGTGGTATTTCAATGAATAGCATGAGAGCCAAGTTGTGAGTGAAGAACAGGCATCGAAGAGTGACAAGAAAAACAGCGTGTTAAGCTATAAGCAGTACCTGGCAATTTTCACCAGGAGAAGTGCAGCATGTGAATGCATTATTCATCTCCAGCCACAAAGGATGCAGAGAGTGTATCAGTAATTTACAGCTTGCAATGAGACGGCACAGCCGACTTCTGTTTTGACACATCAGGCTGCCAAATTTAACAAATTGGCAGTAAGGTGTTTTTTATCTAAGATTTTTACACTAAATTAATTAGCAATTGCGTTACACTGTTCTTGCACTCTGCTGAACTCGTAAGAAGTGAGAGGTGCTCTGGATAGTTTCATGCCAGAGGAGCCTGTGCATTCTCTGGAAGTAACATAATCATCCTGCTACCATGAGACATGTTTGGGACTACATCTCCCAGTTAAGTGTACCTGTGCAAAACCTGTTTTGACTAGCTGCATCCTTTGGGCAAAGCACAAGGTTTGAAGGTTCAAATCTCTTGCTTTTGCCTAATAGAGTTCCTCAGAGAATATTAACTTCTCTCTTTCGAGGAAAATTTTCTGCCACTGTGCCCTTCTTGAATAGGACTAAACACATTTCTAAAAATCTTCAAAACATGCATGTAGACCACATGTAAAACGGTTTTCTCATATTCAAGAAACTGAAAGTTCTTGCACTGAGTTGTTTTACGTGTGGTGCAAACACATCTAAAATGTAAGTTTCTGTATATAACAATATCATAACATATCATTCACTGTCAGAAGAATTAGGTTTGGGGATTGCACAAAAACATGGAGACAGCAAAGTAGGAAATCTTAATCACTTACGACGTATAGATCCACACATTTAAAAATTTGATGCTTTCTGCCAAACTAGTAACCAAGCTGTTCTGCTGTCTGCGGGAATTAATCTGATTGCACTCCATATCCTTATTTGATGCCTCTCTCAGTTCTCGTAAGGAAGCACAATCCCTGTTCTCTAATTAAGGACAGAATTGTGTCCTAGAGCTGATGCTGCAGTGGAGGTCTGAATGATCACAGCATAAGGTAAAGTAATGGTAATACTGATGGTAACGCAGCATTACATATGGCAGTACTGACACTGGAAGGTGTTTATGGATTTTTCTTGGCATGTTTTATCAGATGCTCCTGCTAAATACTGAATGAATTCTTCAAAGATATGTATTATACTGCTCATATGACTAATTATCAGTCTACAGTCTGTTGCATGCAGCTTTTTTCTCCTATATTAACTTACGACAGAAATATTTTAAGTCTAACACCAAAAGAGGCTACTTTGGGATATTTCATGCTGGTAAAGAAAGGAAAACTGATAACCAACCATAAATATAACTTTGTCTGTAAGAATGTGGACCTTTTGTTGAGCAAACTGTGTTAATAGAACAAGCTCTGATTTATCTTAGGAGTGTGGTAGTAAAAGAGTGCTCCCTTACTGGTAGCTGGGGAGGTGAGGTGCAGCATTCTTGATGGCCAATAAATACTTGAACTTTGTTTGCCCGAACCTGCTTCTCAGCAGTATGAGACTGAAGGGGAAATGCACTTCAGGGTAATTACAATACTTTCTGAGTGATTAAAGTGATTCTGCTTTTGACCTTTGGCCTTTCATGTTGTCACATTGTTCACAGTGTGCTAATAATCTCACAAAAATTCATGGCTTGTCATGTCTCATTGCTTGAGCAAGGTATGCCATGCTATGCATTGTAATTATAATTATGCTGTTCTGTGCTGTGAAATTGTAAAACCGGAAAGCTAGACCCCCAGATTAACGATCTGAAAGGAGCCCCAAGAAAGAATTTCCTCTGGACAGATGACATTCTTTTCTCCAGATGAGGACAAAACTGCCCAGTTCCAGTTCTGTGCACACTCATACATCTCCCCCTCAGGTATTCCAAACGGAACTTTTCTACTGCAATGGCTTTCTTTTCTGTTGTCTGTACTGGTTTTTGGATTTTTTTGTTGTTATTGTTTTGTTTTGGTTTTTTGGTTTTTTTGGTTTTTTTTTTTTTTCCAGACCCAGTAGTGAAGCGTGGGATAACTGCATAAAGGAATCACAGGCTACATATCTTTTAAAACTTACTTGGTTTTCCCTAAAAACACTGCTCTTTCAGTGCTCATCTCTCCTGCTGACAGAGGTGGGTTCAAGCACAGAAGACCAGGAGTCTTTAGAAAAGACCAGATGTTGAAAATATCTTGAAGACAGAGAAGTAACAGACAAAACATGGCCTGAAAAATGCAGACGGGAATTCCCACAAATCTCCTGGAGGTGCCAATGCATGCGGGAGCCTTACTGGGCATCCCAGCAAAGATCATTATAAGATGAAATAAATCATGAGCCTTTCATGAGCCTTAGGTTTCATTCCTTGGGATCTGGCTGGTGTCATGACAATGTATGACTGTGATTCTGAATTTTCCGGATGTTCTTGAGTATGGCCAGAACCTGAGTACTTTCACAGCTGTTCACTCATGCATGGGTTGGGGAGAAATTTGAAGGAAAGCAAAAGCACTCATGCATTGAGTGAGAAGTGGAACAAAAGCTGTGTGCACCAGGAAAGCAAAGAAGGGATTTATTTACTACTTCCCATTGGCAGGCAGAAGTTCAGCCACTTGCTGGACAGCAGATGTGATGGCTGCTTGGCAAGTGGAGGACAAAGGCCATAAGCATGAGTCTTATTGCTTCCTCCTCTTTTCCTTGAGCTTTTATTGGAAATTACAACATTCTATAGTCCAGAGTATTGCTGTGGTCAATGAACATCACTGTCCCAGCTGCATCCCCTGCCAGTGTCTTGCCCAAGGGAGGGTAAGGTGGCAACCTGAGGAGCAGAGAAAGCCCTGACTCTGTGCAAACACCTTTGTCTGCTGTCGAGACTGTTTAAGTAACAAAATCTGAGCACAGGACCTTATGGACTTCTGTGAAGAAAATTCACTCTGTCCCAGCCAGACCCAGTAGTCTCCACCTTCTCTTCTCTATCATTTGCATCATGTTCAGGTCCTCCACTATCCAACAGATACTCATCAGCCACCACCGCTCTTCCCATCCTTTTTTCTATATTCCTATATCCTTCCCTTACTTTATGAACCACCCTCATCAAATGTCCATAAATGTCCATTGGCTTCACTTAGCCCATGGCTTGCGCTCCATCTGTTGTGGTGGTCACTCAGGACAGGAGATATCGTGTGTTTGTGGAGTTTTTGGGCTGCAAAGCCAGCTCAGCTTGGGCTACCACTACACTTTCCCAGTTTCTTGAGAGCCTTGTCGTCCACTGGCTTCAGTGGTTCCTGCTAGAGAGACTTCCATAACATACAACTCAAACTGTGAGATAAAACAGTTTAAACATGCACCCATTACACTGGGAGAGATCTGGTCTCTCCAGACAGGTCTGATCTAGATAGGAAGAGGGCTGTAAAAGTCATGATTAAAATTGTGGCAGGCATCCCAAACTGTGGCACTTGCGGTCTTTTATCTCTAGAAGATAATATACTTCCACAATGGAGAAAGAAGTCTCTTTCTTGACCCACGAAAGGTCTTACAATAAAAAAACAAACAAACAAACAAATAAATAAATGACAACTTGGTATCTGAACCACTCCAGTAATAAATGTTATGAAATGTCACATACTTTTGTATGAAACCAAGATCAGTAAGTGAATATTACAAGCATTATATTGCTGTTAAATGACAATACTTTCAGTGATAACTATAGAATGTATGACTATATAGCTATATGAATTGGTTGTTCAAGAATTTCTGGTTTTGACATAAGAACAATAGAAATCAAAAGTCAATGTAGCTTCTGCACAATAAAAGAGAAAAGAAATATTTAAAGCCATCAAAGAAAAACTTAATTTATTCTAGGCTTCTTCTCTTCAATTAATGAGTTAAAAAGAATATCTGATAAATATAGAGTTTAAAAATAGTGTAATCTGGAGTTGTTAGAATGGTAAGGAGTGTCAGGGTACACAGTCATATTAACTACTCCTGTTGCTAATTTCAGTTATTTTAAAAATATTAGAATTTTAAGTTCTTTTTTTCACAGCTGCTGAGTAGATAAGAATCAAACTTCCCAAGGGCAGATGTGATTTGGCTCATTCAGTCACTGACTGAAGTACATTATGAGTTTATAGACAGGTTTGTGGATACTGCACACAAACATTGTCCCTAATTAGATTATACCAGAAGTAGATAATGGTTTCATGGTCTCCTCCTCATCATCTTATTAAACATAACACCATATGGACTGGAAACAAGGTTCTTTCATATAATCCTGTGTGGGGTCATATAATGGTTTGAAGCACTCTGAGTTTCTTTTCAGAGGGACACATTTAGGAAGTTTGTGCTGATGATTATTCTGAAAAGTTCATATTTTCAATAACTTTCTAAATGGGACAGTGCCACTTAAGATAGCCAGCAGCAAATGAGTCGCATGGATTCCAGCTGTTCTTGCCTTTCAGTTGTGTTAATGAGGGTGGAGAGGTCGGAGAGTTGCTGCCATCAGTTGCAGTTGTAGCCACAATTGCATTACAGGACACAGACTTTTTAAGTATTAGAACAAAATACTGGATTTTCTTTTTTAAATTTAATGAAGAGACTGTGACTGAAGGAACATAGTACCTTAGTTCCAGTATTTCACCTCTCTTGGATGTTGGCATAAATAGCTTTGAGAATGTGGGGTGACTGGGAACACAACAGAAAGAAACCAGTCAAGCATCTCCAACCAGCCTCTCTCTTGGAACAGACTGTCAATGCCAATAAACAAAATGCTTAATCATTGCTACTGGACCAGTTTTACTCTCATCCTAAAGTGTTCATACAATGTTAGCTCTTGTGGTCTCTGTTCTATTGATTTATGATGAGAGGATGTGTTTTCATTCCAAGACAATCTCCTTACAAGGCTTGATGAGCTCAGAACATTTGCTAAGTGTTTCCGGCTCTGGAGGTGGGGAAGATGTGCTTTAGTGCTCTGCTAATGTGGAGACACATCAGAATATGACTCATACAGCAAAGTGAGAAGCCAACACTCAGTTTTTGTAGTCACTCTTGTAAGTGAAAAGAACTTAAAGGTTTTTCTAGGAACCAGATCTTTCTGAAGGCAGGGACACAGAGGTCATGTGCAACTGCATTGTAAAAGTAAGCATGCCGTCTGCAAAATTGCTTCTGAGTGGGGCTTGAGCCCTGCTGATTAACACACCTAGGGCAGGTAGCTGCGTGTGCAGCTGCAGTTCGAGCTCTAGGTTGTGCTCTGGATGGGGGGAAATGGCAGGGGCTCCAGGCAAGGAGCTGGGAATCAGAGGTGACCCTTTGCTCAAGGGGCATGGGCACCTGAAGCACTGGCTAGGGAGGGGCTGTCGGTCACCCAAAAACTCTGCAGGAGCCAGCGAAGAGCAGAAAACCTCAGACACAAAATCACTATTGAAACAGACGTGCAGACTGTGAGGGTATAAAAGTCTGGGGGTACCTTTATTGGGGGTCCCTCCCTGGAGGTACCAGCTCAAGCCATTATTTATTGTGTTGCTGATCACGGTTAAATGAATTAAAGGAGCCAGCTGTCCAGGACTCTGCTGTGGTAGGAAACCTGCGGTTGAGCCAGTAAGAGAAACTTTCTGAGAAACTTGTCTGACTGCTTGAGAATGTTCAGAGAATCAAGTGGGGCACTTGTCAAATCACTGGAGCCACCAGTGCACAGGGGCTTCGGTCCCAGCAGCGACAGTCTGGGGTGGTGTGGGTGTGAGTCCACTTCCCATTTATTTTCTGGCTGCAGGATCAAACCTTATTCTTCCCCTCCCTTATTCCCTAAACTTCTCTGAGCTACAGCTATTTTTAAATACTGTGCTTTCCATGAGCAGAATGTCTCCACTCCTACCTTTTAAACTTTTATTACTCTATTAATCAAATTCAGAAAAGGTTGGGAGAAAGTGACTACCTGGTTTGAAAACCAAAAGTGCAGCTATGAAATTATAACATCCTGATGAAGAGGAAGAAGTTGACATTTTTAGTCTTTTCAAGTGAAGATTTTGGCACAGGGCCTCATGTTCAGTATATCATTTTATTAAAGATGGCCTACTTATGTCAAGAGCTGTTCAAGGTTTTCATTCAAGTTTTGTTCCCCAAAAATATTTCTAAACCTCGTGCAAAAGGAAAACCCATTCTCTAATAGTGTATTGGGGATTTTTTTGCTCAGATCTGAGAGCTGGCTTTGTACAAGGATGATAAGCTTTAAGCTATTTTTGGATGACAGGAAGGCTCTTTAGACAAGCTTTTCACATTGGTGTGACTCTTGTGTGTGATCTTATACACAGAAAAATACTTGTATGCCATATTCTGACATTTTGCTATGATTGACTTGAAATACATAAGATTATCAGTCTTTTATAAATCATATTACATTTATGAGTAAATACACCTACAGAATTGCAGGTACCTACAGAGTATAAACACACCCAGCCACCCCACCAAGCGTTTTGAATGTAAAAGAAGCAGGAGGTCAGTATTGAGGAGTATTCTAAAAACAATTTAAAAATGAAAGCAGTCGTTTATTAAAAACTATAAAACATTTATGGATGCTGGCAAAATTTTAGAGTCCATATGGAATTCTCCTGAGGAAGATAAAAGAAACTCAGAGGGGGATATATAGAAATCTTATTCTTTTCTTTTGGTGGAAGTGGGTAAATTCTGTGGGGATTTTACAACAAATGTCATCAGAAATGTCACTGTGTATAATAGTGCATTACTTTAATGGCTATTTTGTTCTAGCTCCACTCATGAAAGCTGGATATTTTTATTCTTTCCTGAAGTTTTGATTTGTGAAACACAAAAGCTTTAGGTAAGAGGATTCTTGAACTGTGGTAATGCACACTACAAAAGCGTATGTTCTTCTGGCAAGGAAATTGAAGCTCCTCTAGTTACAATAGATAAAATTACTGCTCTTGAGCGGATGGGTTTCTGAAACTTGCCAGACAACATTCTAAACCTTATTTAGTTTATGCCTTAGTTAAATTCCCCATCCAGCTTTGAGTATTTGATTGATGCTCTCTGTTGTATTTTCATGAAATTCTAGTGGTAAAAGATAGGAATTTCTGTTTCCTAATCTTCTAAAAGACCGTGATAAAACCTATTCTGTATACTTCAACATTTCTCCAAAGTCAGCTATAGGCTGACTTTTAAAGAGAGATATGTAGAATTTTAATGTAGCTCAATCCAATTTTATATTTCTTAACCTTTTCTAGAAGCTGGACCCTTTGCAACACAGATATATTCATTATGCGTAAACAACTTATTAATTAGTCAATAGCAGAGCTGAGAATGAAATGCAAGCTAATTGCTCAAACTGCTCTAATTGCTAAATGAAAGCTCTTCCCTACCATGGAAAATGTACAGATGGAGAGGGAATTGTAGTAGCATCCCTCTGTAGGGCAAACAAAATGCATCAGATGCACACACTTGAGGTCAAACAATATCATTATCTTTGTTGCGGTGTGTGCTAGTTGAGATGCAGTCCTGTTTGTTTTCTTCAGGAAAAAGGGCCAATCTTGTCATTACACTACCAATTTCTAAAACACTGTCTTTTTTTCAAGTACATAATCAGAAGGTCAAATGACACAGCACTCAATAAGTCCAATCCACTTAATTCATTCTTGAAAGTAAATCAAGTGGGATTGTCTTTAAAGGAAAAAATGCTTACCATGGCTTCTGAAAACCCTCAGTAGTTTTCAGCAGTTCTTGAGTCTAGCTGCAAGAGCAATAGTCATTAATAGTCAGCAGTAAACAAAATGTCTCATCTGTTTTTCCAGTGCATGTTTTAAGAACTGACAAATTTATGTGCATGTTGTTAATCTCTTCCCCAAGCCGTTCCTCAGTTTTTTCTAATGGTTTCCTCTCCATTTCCTTCTGTCTCTCGGTAATGAGATGTGACTCAGGACTTTAAAAAAACCCCAAAACAGTTAAAGGTCAGTAGACACCAAGTCAATTAAAAAAGAGACTTAACAGCCAAATACCTCTGCTGGACTTTCTAATTAAATATTACACATTGTTTTGTACTATATATATGAAAACAGTGTAGGAATGAGAAAGAGATTAGCTATGAACTGGCACCTACAGGGCCTCTGAGGAATGAGAGCCTTACTGAGCCTCCACAGCCCCAGGAACTGATGGGCTTGGCCAGAACCTAGAGCTGTAAGTCATACTGACCCCATCAGAAGTCATGCATTTGTTTTGGGGAAGCTGTTTTGCCAAGCTGTCCTTGGTCAGCCATGTTGTCTTGCAAGGGTTGCTTAAATACCCTTGTTAAGCCACTCTTCATTGAGATTACGCCCCAGCTCAAGGGAAACCATTGACCTAGAGGGTCCTTGAACAAAATATCAACAGAAGTTCCACGAGCCCTTCCTAAATCCAAGGAAGGATTACAGCTAAGCATGATTTTCCTCTAGAAGATTTGGAATATAAAGTGAAGTAGGAATAAAAACTTCCTAAAATCTGAAAATGCGACTTGAAAGCAGAAGAAAGCAATTATCCTTCTGTGATTCCCATGCATGGGTTTTCTGGTGCTAAGCTACAGCCAATATTAAATAAGTGGTAGTGATATTAATCTATGGAAAGTTAAGACTGTAAGAAATTATATTTAATTTATTTCCTCTTGGGACATAGGTACCAAGTGAACTTAGCCTACAATTTACTTGAACTTTAAAATTCATTCTTACTGTGCTCTGTGAAGGTGAGAAACGTCAGGGGGGCCCTGAGGTTACAGAATCTTCTGGTGACATTGACTGTACAGTGCATGATAAAATGCAGTATTTTCCCGTTTTTCTTCATTTTGAAGAATAAATGATTCTGCTGTCATTTACAGAAGAATTTTGTGGAGTTAATTAATTAAACGTTAATAGACTTACTGTTGTTTTTTAAACAAATGTGTATTTTTTAATGAATTCACTGTTGTTACAGAAACATCAAACCAGAGAAGAGCTTGCTTTTTTGGTAAAGCTCAGATCTCTTAAAATGCCTTAGATTCTAATAATCAGCTTATGGATTTGCAGAACTCTTAACACCATCCTTTCTGCAAATCTGAGGAGGACAGATCTTTTTTTAGTCTTGTGCTTTCCTTCAACTTTTCTGGTTGGGGATCCATATTTCAAGGTAGACTTTTCTTTTGCTTTCACACAAATTCATTGATACCAACACCACTTTCCCCACTACAGAAAGGTTGAAGTTGTCCAGGTTATATATCTATGAATTCATATCCATATCTAGCAAGCCAGAAAGATGTTGGACCTTCCTACCCATTCAGCTTTGTTGGAGAGAGTTAGGGCTACACATCTCTCAGGGTGGCAATGCCTCCACTGAAGTTTCTGCCTGTGCCAGGAGTCAAACTGACCACTTTTGTGAAATAGAGAAGAATTCAGTGCAGGTACACTCCTGTCTGGACCTCGGATTGGTTGAGATCGGGGGCTCTGGGTATATGTGTTGATTCCACTTCTAGCTGCAGATCCTGCAGAATGTGGCAGTTCAACAGCTACTGCTGCCTGAATTCTGCAGTTTAGATACTGCAGTTTAGCCAGCATCTGCAGTTGTTTTGTTTTTATTACTTTGGGTTATTCATCATTTTAGTTCACAAGACACTGAAGGAGCTGACAGTTATTCTTTGATATGCCATATGTCATTATTTATGGGCAGTTGTATCCCTAGACAGCCTATATAGCTATATCCCTATATAGCCCACAAAATTAAAATAGGAAGAAAAATGTCAGTAGTTTTAAAATACTTCCTACATTTATTTTTGAAATGCTGGAGACTGTGGATCAAAAAGTCAGTGTTGCATTTCCTTTGCAACTGGATTGATTTGGTTGTTTTCACTTCATTTTCTGCCACTGAGACAAGAAAAGGATAGCTCTTCTTGAGGCATTTTTGTGTCTTGCATGTGAGGCAACACTGGAATGTGGCTAGGAGTGATTGAATTCTGCTGAAATAGGAATCTGTTCCAGCACCCACACGTGGAAGCCACTCTGGCGCTTGATGGTTTACAGTTCAACCAAATTTTCTATGAAAACCGTGAATAATTTTTTGTTGCTAGGTATTCACTTCATCTGCTTCTTCTACAAGCAAAGATTATTGGCAATGGAAATCCATCTCTCTTATATCTAGAGATCCCTGGAAGTGTTCTAGGCCATGCTGGACAGGGCTTTAAACAACCCGGTCTAGGGGAAGTGTTCCTGCTTATGACAGAAGTGTTACAACAACAGGATATTTATCATCTATCTGCTAGGATATAACATCTCTGTTCTTTCCCACTTCAAATATCCCTCTTATTTTGATATGTTTATGATTATTATGCTATTTAGTATTTTCTAATGACTGATGTTTTGTAACTTTTTTAAAAAAAATACATGGGAGGAGTGTCACCAGTCTTTAGAAGGGCGTTTCCTCACTTGTACATCTTCGCTGCACGTCCCAAGGGAGTGGTTTGCTATGTGAAGATGACTGGGGAAGGTCAGAAATTAAGATTGTCTTGTTAAAATCTCTGGCTGGAGCAAGTCAATGTTCTCTGTGTGCAGGTTGCAGAATGCCATATGCAACTCTGGATTTTGTGAGAAGAATTCAGTTTTACACTGATTCACTGTGTTGAATCATGTGGGATGAAGTTGCTTTTGGCTGGTACTGAGCTGCTTTGCCAAGTAAGGAGGGAGTGCTGAACCAGGGCCTGGAGGAGCTGCTGCATGGTTGGGATTGAGGCTTTCTGTGCAACAAGAGGGTTTTCTCCAATGCCTTTCTGCCCTGGTTAGCTCACTCAATCTTCTCTGCAGGTTTTGGCACTCAAAATCTCCACACAAACACTTGTACTCAGGTTGAACTCGTTGTGTCTTAAGGTGGATAGGAATGATTTCCCAAAGAAAGCCAAACAGAAACTTGGCTCCTTCTCAAAAGCTGTTATGGATCAGGAATTGTGTAGCCAGCAGGACCAGGGCAATAATCATCTCATTGTACTGGCACTGGTGAGCCTGCACCTCGATTGCTGGGTTCCGTTTTGGGCTTCTCACCACAAGAAAGACATTGAGGGGCTGGAGCGTGTCCAGAGAAGGGTGAGGGAACTGGGGAAGGGGCTGGAGCACAAGTCTGATGAGGAGAAGCTGAGGGAGCTGGGTTTGGTTAGCCTGGAGAAAAAGAGGCTCAGGTGGGACCTTCTTGCTCTCTACCACTCCCTGACAGGAGGTTGTAGTCAGGTGGGGGTCAGCCTCTTCTGTTAACAGATGACTGGACAAAAGGAAACTGGGTATTATTTAAAAAATTTACCAGAAGTGTTTTCAAGCACTGGAACAGGCTGCTGAGGCCAGTGATGAAGTCACTGTTGTTGGAGTTGTTTAGAAAATGTGTAGAAGTGCCACTTTGTTTAATGGTGAAGATGGCAGGGTTAAGGTTAACAGTTAGACTTGATGAACTTAGAAGTCTTTTCCAACTTTAATGATTTTGTGGTTCTATGATTTATCCACCTGTTTAGATACTTTGTTCTGATATGAATCAATCTGCATTAACTGTTCCTACCTGCATTTAGCTTTACGGCTTCAGAGGAGAAGCCACGGCCTCTCCACTCTCTTATTTTACAAGGTTAATTTGACTGACCAGATACAGGCATCTAAAGTGTGTTAAATCTAATTCCAGCCTAACTAAAAGTTAGTTCCCCTCCCTACAAACGTCTTACTATCGGAGTTCAGAGCACCTGGGTGTTGCCATGCAGACTCTCAGGAAGGAGCTACCCCCTTCACGAGGCTCACTTGGCTCTGAGTGCTGTCAGAGATGGGAATAACCACAGCTTAGGCATGAAAAAGGTCCATGTGGCTGCCTTTTCTCTCCGTAGGGCTCCTTCATGGGCAGACTAATGTGGTATCACTGGCTGCTGCTGAGTACAGGCATGTATTGAGTGGAACCATCACACAAGCAGTAAACACTTTGCTCCAGACCTGGCTTGGCTGCTATACGGGTTCCTTAAGTGGGAGCTTCAATGCCTTGGGGCAATACACAGGAATTTGCACTCAATTCACTTTCTCTGCCAAAGCCTTCGAAATTCTTATGAGGCTGTGGGACAGCAGTGATCCTTATGCAAATTAAAACAAGATGTTAAAACTCAGCAGAGGGGCACTTTTAGATACAGAACTCTTGCAGAGTAGTGAGAAATTGTTCATGTCTTCACTTAGTGGACAGGGGCAAGGGTTTGCTTCACAGTTCCTCACTCAACTACTGTCTTCCATCAACATAGTACCAATGCTGCTCAGGACTTTGAGATGCCCCTTTAGTGTAAGTCAGTCTAAATAATCTCTTGAGAGATGCCAAGGGTGAAGTTGGTGGAGGAGAAGCTTATAGAAATAAAATAACCTATTTGCCGAGAAATGCTGTGGAAGTAAATCAAGTGGAAACATTTGTAATTTGTAAGATTTAGGAGCTAGGTCAAGGCAGGCAGGGATTTAATTTAATTCTTCAACTGTAAGTCTTAGATCAAAAAAGATGTTTCACTTGGTCCAAGATTAAAGGTCCCATCTTCTAAGTACGACTTAGTGTTTGCCAGTGATAAGTGAAATAGAGATCCACAATAGGAGCTATGGGAGGATGGCTGGAGACATACACATGGTTATTTTCAGAAAGGTGTGTGGCAGAATGAAAGAGTGACCCAGATTTTCAGGCGTGGATTGACAAGCAAAACTAACTTAAATTGCAGAATCACAGAACATGTTGAGCTGGAAGGGACCCACCAGAATCATGGAGTTCAACTCTTGGGCCCGCACAAGACTGTCTTCCAGAGTCAGGGAGACATCAACAAATTAGAGACATGGGCAGTCACCACCCATATGAAGTTCAACAAAGGAAAGTGCCAGATTCTGCCCCTGGGGTGGGGCAACTCTGAATGTACAGACAGACAGAATAAGAGGCTGGAAAGCAGTGCCATGGAAAGGGACCCAGGAGTCCTGGTTGATGGAAAGTTGGGTATGAATCAGCAGTGCCCTGGCAGCCCTGGGAGCCCTGGCAGCCAGGAGGGCCAACTGTGTCCTGGAGGACATCAGGCCTAGCATTGCCAGCTGGTCAAGGGTGGGGATTGTCCTGCTCTGCTCTGCACTGTGGTGGCCCCACCTCGAGTATGGGGGGCAGTTTGCGTCACTACAATATAAGAAAGATATTAAACTATCAGAGAGTGTCTAAAGGAGGCCATGAGGATGCTGAAGGGCCTTGAGGGGGAGCCGTGTGAGGAGTGGCTGAGGCCACTCGGTCTGTTCAGCCGGGAGGAGTCTGAGGAGAGACCTCCCTGGGGTCTGTAACTTCCTTGTGAGGGGAAGAGGAGGGACAGACACTGATCTTTTCTCTGTGGTGACCAGGGTCAGGACCTGAGGGAATGGCCTGAAGTTGTGTCAGGGAAGGTTTAGTTTGGATATCAAGAAAAGGTTCTTCCCCTCAGTTGAGCTCTAGAACAGGCTCCCCAGGGAAGTGGTCACAGGACTAACCCTGACATGCAGCCCTGTGTTCTGCTTTTCTTCTCTGGTTCCTCTGCTGATTCTCTTGCACACTGAATGTGCAACTTGTGGAGCCAGCATGGCTGAGGTGATGCCACTGACCTGCTCAGCAGACAGATCACTGATATTTCTCCTGTACTTGCCTTACGGGGACCCGTTCTGGAAAGCTGAATTTCAGCATTCTGCAAGTGGAAAGCAAAGCCACTCTTCCCACAGCAATTCATTTAACTGCATCTGTGTTTATTGCGAAAAGGATCCCTTCCTGCTACAGGAATGCCTACAGCAGTGGTGGCACCCACAGAAGATGGTGGCCCTTGAGTGGACCAGTGGCATGAAATGAATGCTGATTCAGCATGTCAGGTTCTCCCTTGTCTCTTACTGTAGCCCAGTGGAGTTCTCTGCCTATAACTGCCCTGGTAGGTTGCTGGAACTGTTTCTTTAAACATTCACCTTTGAGAGTCTTTTTAGCAGTCTTGTGGTTGTTTCCTCACAACTCCCAGCCCTAAGAGCTGATTTCTGTAAGCAGATTTGATATTCGTAATGAAATATGGCAATAGGTTACAAACACATACCCTATGCATATATAAATATATATATATACACATATTTATATATACATGTGTGTATACATATATTCATCTGTATACATACACACTCATGGGTGGGGGAAAACTAATCTGGGGCTCCTATTTGTGACCACACGTACACACATATTTATGGCCTCCCGACTTTTTTGGTGCTTTGTATTTGACAGTGAGCTTCACAGATAAAAAGTGCAGGACAGCTGGGAGTAAAACTGTGATAGCCTTCTTTGGAGTGGCTTCATCTCTTCTCAATCTGCAGATTTTTATGGTTTTCAATTAAAATTTAGTTATACCAAAGATTTGGGCAAAAACCTTTGTTGTAACAGTTGCTATTATTTGATAAATAGCAACCTTTTGAGTAGGGTTCCCCATATTTTCATCTCAGCAGTTTCCTGAAGAATTTCTGATGTGTTTTTTTGCAGAGAAAACAAAAAAATAAAGAAACATACAAGCCCTACTAGTAGCAAAGTAATTTTTTTAAAGAAATATCTTGGGGTGGGGATCTGTTCACCTCTTACTCAGAACAAAAAGTTTAGGTACATCTTCTTATGTGTAATGCAAGAATTATTATTGCCTTACACTTCATTGAAGCAGTAACAAATGCATCCATTTTGACTTACCTGTGTGAATCCACTAATTTCCCAGGAATTTTATGCAAGTTCAAATAGTCTGAGAAAATCTGCATGTTATTGACTCTTCCTCTTTCAGGCTTTGTTCCTTTATTTGTGCAAATGCACTGGGTTCTTCTTCATCATTTACTGCATGAAAGTAAGGTTACCTCTAATCATGTCAGAATGACCTTTCCAGTCCCATTAAAGTTTTTTTCAGTTTTCTGGGGAGTTCTCTGAACAGTTTGGGACAATCCTGTTATCACTTACTCTCCCTCCCGCTGAAGAAATTCTGAAATATTTCATCTTTGTGCCAAGGTAAAAAAAAAAAAAAAAAAAAAAGATTTGTCAAAGAAATAAAACTGATTACTCTTTCTAAATGCAAATTCTGTTTCTCAATAGAGATGATATGTGATGGGGACTACACACTTTCTTAAATAAACATATAAAGCTGCATATGGTCAAATCTAACTGGTAAACATTTTTCTTGTTCTCATTTCACTATCTTAAAACTGCTGATAAAACATCTGCAGTGGAACATGCTGGGATGAATTAGTTCAGTAACATTTCCTGTTTCATTAGGATGATTTAAGCTTGCAACAAATGTCGCAGCATTAACATTTTATGTCGAGGCATGGAGAAATGGCTGCTGGAAGAATCAACAGCCTTTCTAAAAGTCAGCACTTTCTGTCTGCCTTTATGAGACCACTGGTCATTCTGCAGTATTAAATGATGGCTTTGCTGGGAGAATTATGCCCTGTGTGTGATGTTTCTCCTGGGCATCTGCCCAATTCAAGAATGAAACTGCCAACAGATGTGATAACAATCGCCAATCACTGTGCTTGGGTATGGTTCAAACGTCCATTTCATTTGGCAGATATTCCTAATAAGCCCCCCTCAGGGCAAGTAGCCTTTTAATAATAGCATTTTCCCTCTGAATTTGCCAGAGAGACCTGCCCATACATATTGTTTGTGCAGTAGTAGATACTGATTCATGATTCCTTCTTGCTTTCTATCTGCCTCTCCTCAGTCCCTCTCTAGCAAGGCAATGAGGACAAACTCTTCCCATCAGCATAGGTCTGTCCCGTTTTCAAGCCCAGTCAGGACTTACAGGGACTTACTTAATTACAGGAACTGTGCTTGCACTGCCAATCCCCCTGCCCACACAGCTAAAAAGACTACAACTTCCTCTTCTACCAGTTTGTACCACGAATTTTTATTAGATTTTTGTCACCAATCTTTATTTCCAAGGAACAATGACAGCAGAAAGAGCTGACTCACTCAGACTTCAACAAAAAAACGTTGTTAATTTTAAACCCACAGCAAAGGTCTGCCGAGCTGTGTTTCTCAGTCACTTTACAAACATAAACAGTGAGCTACAGATATGAAAGTAGTAAGTTTTACTGGGCATGCAACTGCAAGGTATTATGAACATGGAAACAGACATTTAGACAAACCTTTTGAAGACAAATTCTTTTCTTAATAAATTAATTTACTCATGTAATTTCTTTTCTATACCTTCCTTTTTATATAGATGACAACACATTGTATGGTTGCTATGGATATTTAATCAAAAGTTTAGCAAAAAACTCATATAGACTTTTGTCTAGGTAGCTTCATTTGGAAGAAGCAGCCTCACAACTGAGTGCAAAAAAGTGAGAATAAAATTATTTTCCTTATGATTATTGTTGTTAGTATTCCTCTCCAATGCTCAGGTCCAACTGATTTTTAAAGAGAATTTTATGCCATAAGACCAGAAAATTACCAGGAGCAACAGGAAAACCTGTCTGGTGATTATCTTGCTCAGATGGCTTAAACAGAGCATAGGTTGCTCCTACTGAGCTCCCTGGAGGACGGAGGAGCATATTGATGCTGTAACAAACACACCCATAGCGTGGTGGTCATGAATAAGGCAGCAATCGGAGGAGGAAGCAGAGTTTTATTTTTACTGCTGGGGAAACAAAGGCAATTAATTATTAAAATGGGAAGCTGTCTTACAAAACAAAAATCAAACTACTGCAGTCTATCCTTTCACAGAGTCATAGAATGGTTTGGGTCATCCTGCCCTGAGCAGGGACATCTTCAAGTAGATGAAGTTGCTCAGAGCCCTGTACAACCTGACCTGGAATGTTTTTAGGGATGGAGCATCTACTACGTCTCCAGGCAACATGTGCCAGTGATTTAACACCCTCACATATATATACTTCAAAATTGTAGTCCCAAGGACTGCTCTTGGAAGCAATTCCCAGATGTCCCAGCTGGAGTTGCTCCCCTCCACTCTACAGGTACATGTTAAGAGGCTGCCAAGAGCTGCTGGCTGGAAAGGTGACTAGCAGATTGAAGGTTTTGCTGCGCTTGGAGGGGAGGACAGCTGGGAAGCAGGAAATGCCTGTGCTATCACAATACCTTGCACCTGCAGGAGCAGGAGAAAACTCTGCTATGCCAAATGGGATCAATGAACACCTGAAATGCATTAAATTCTCCTCGCAGCACCAGAAATGCAGAGCTGGGAGCAAATGATGAACAGTTAAGTTAATTGTGTTTGTGGTGTGTAATTTTTCTGCATTTTATTATTCACTGTTTTTTTGGAGAAATGCTTGTTACATCAGGCAGTAGTGCTGCTTCTTCTGCTCAACTGAGCCGGAAGTTTACAGTGGGAAAACACTAAAAATTGTCCCACTTTTACATCAAAATGCCATAGGGAACTTGGGACAGTGCTTTCAGTAAAAGCTTCCACGGTTGGAGCATCTTCCAACCCTAATGGTTTTGGAGCTCCTTGGTAAATTTTCAGTTACTGTTCTTTTATCCATGCTTCTCTCATATAACCCATAAAGTAACTATCTAGATGTCTAGTCAGAGACCTAAGCTGCTATTTAAAGCATTAAAGGAGCTTGCTTTTTAAATAATTCACTGCTTAAAGTTATATTTTTTAAAAATCTCACTTCAGATGATCACTTCTAGTTCAGTTGTTTTAAGATTGCCAATCCCCAGTTATTAAACACTGTGAACTAAATACTCAAACATATCACTTAAAAAAAAAAATCGTTCTGTTCCTCTATGCCTCCAGGGTTTCAAGCTGGTGTTGTTGATATATTGAGTTTTACCTAGAGTTGTGAAGACTAGAAAGTTATCACTTCTCTGGGGGAAAGCTAAGAATGTAAAACAATGCCAGCTGCTGCAATGCTGAGAAAAAACCATTAAATATTAATTAGGTATAAGAAGTAGAAATGTATGATTTTCATAGTGCACTTTTGTTTGGAATGGAAAAATATAAAGCAAAACTTCTACCTGAAAGGGAAAAAATAATACTGGTGTCCAAAGTGTATAGACTCAGTTCTTTTTACAAAACTCTTTCCTCAGAGAACTCTCCCAGCTTAAAATGATGAGTGTTTTGCTTATAATTTTTTTTTCATTGCAACTGTTCTAGAACACCTTTGCATTCAGAACGCTGACAAAAAAGGTTTAAAAGTTCTCTTTTTTTCTTTTTTTTTTTTTTTTTTTTTTTCCCTCCAGAACATTTGATTTAGGCTAAAATGGATAAGAACTGAAAAAGAAAATTAGGGAAGTACATAATGAAAAGTACTGCAAGGCAGTGATACATTATTGATTCCTTATGAGGAAAGGGGAGTCATCCTCCTTTTTTCCTGCACTGCTTTCACATCTCTTTGCTGCTTGTTACTCCCCATATGCTGCATAGGCTGAACATGTTGCCCTCTTAGCTCTGCTGGTGTTTTCCTCCAAGAAAACAGTGCCGAAGGCTAAGTTTAGGAGGTTTAGTTAGTTTCAAATGATAAATCCATCTTTTGAGCTATGAAAGTGCATTTGTGGTTGGGGGGAAAATTCCTGAGGTCTTTATGGCTTTCCTACAGTAGTGTTGCATTATAGATACCTCTGCATGCGTGAATGAGTGCTGTGATAGAATAAGAGAGGATTAAAATTGTCCATTAGTTTTGGAGGGAAAGAGGGGACTTGGACTGTATGAAAACTCTGTAGACTGATGGTTTCTCTGGAAAGCATTAAAAAACCTCCCAAGTTTACATTAAAAGTAGAAATACTTTGATTTCTCACTGCTCCGCCATAACCTGGACACTGCTTCTTGAACCAATGAGCAGTCGGTGCCTGTATCCAAGCCAATGACAGGTAGTGTGTGACTGGAGTCATGCAGGACATAGGCAGGATTTTCAGTCAAAAAATCTTTTTTTTGCTCCCCACTTTTTTCCATCTTTTCACAGAGATGATGAATTTCAAAAAAATAAACCTGCTGGGTGGTGATATTTTTTCCTGTCTCTACATGGAGCTCTTTGACTTCTAGCCGTGGAAATCCATAGCTGTAAATTCCTAGTCATTCCTAGGAAGATACCTACATATATAAAAGTAAAACTTCTTTCTAATGACTTACTGCAAAACTTTTGAGAGATGAGATTAAACGTGTCCTCTTTAGCTCCAATGCACTAATTTGATTTGTGTTAGCTCTGTGCACAGAACTCATTTCTGAGAGAGCTGTCTCCGCCTAAGTGTTTGGTGAGGTTGAAATGATAAATATTTTGTGCATAGAAGATAACTTTTTCCAAGTGGCATCATTCCAGCTATGTTTAGTTTAAGGCCTCCAAACGAGTTGAATTCTGTGTTTGTGGGCTGGAGTATTCACTTGTGTTACCTGTGGGGAAAGAAGCGCGGTTGTTCAGCAGAGTGACTATTAAATCATCTAGGCTGTAAGAGGATTATGTATTCACACAAGCTTAAACATTACTGAGTGTCTTAGCATTTACATATACAGCTCCCAAATTAATTTTTTCACTAAAAATTACAAACAAACTCGAGAGCCATTTGACTTTAATTTATCCCAAAGTGCAGCCCCCGCAGCAGCAGCATGTTGAAAAAAATAGGGGATTTTTTCAAAGAGATATTTCAGGAAGAGATCTGTCAGTGATAAAGAGCTATTTACAACTTTCCCGTGCTAGAAATTCCCTTGATCAACTACAGTCTGTATCTGAACTGCCCTGAGCCCTTTGTTAGTCTCTAACCCAGCCTGATGTCAGAAGCGATGACATCCCCAATTTGTCAGGTGCCGAAATTGAGACAAAGAGTTTTGTCCCACAGAAAAGTTGTGGACGAAATACAGGTCATTGAAGTGTTGTGGTGTCATCTTAACAGAAGTTTCAGCCTTTCATTCAAGATGCATTTGAACCTGAAATTGCAAAAATACAAACAGATTTGGTGGGGTGCATTTCTCTTACAAATTGAAAGGAAAAGCAAATTTCACTTTAAGGCTGATAATACCCCTCAGGAGTTGAAAGTTACAGCTTCTTGTAAGATTTTGGACTTTGACAAAAGGGATTTTGCATACAGTTTTATATGAAAGAAAATAATTAACAAAGTTGATCAAAGGCAAAAGAAGACTGTATGATTGTCTTTAACATAGAGCAAATGTGTAACTAACATCAAGGTTGTACATATGAAGAAGGAGCTTGAGTTTTAAAAAAACTTAGGCCCAAAGAGAATTGAGACCAGCAGTTCTGTCTAGAATGCAGAATAGGATTAATATTTCCCCACTAAACTGATTTCTGATAAATTTTTTGGAGTCAGTTTCTGCTGGGAAACAATGGCTAGATGTCACATTTGCTGGCATTAGTCTATTTTGTTTGAATCTTTCAGAGGAATAAATGTCCCTCAACTACAGGTTTGCAGATCTCCCCCCTCCAGGTACAGCACGTGGCCTGCTGATTTCATCTGTGCCCTTCTCTAGTGCTCAGCACCACTCTGGATAAGAAAGTTTCAACTCCTCAGTAAGGGCAACAAGAAAATGCCTCAGCTCTGGCAGAAATACTGAGAATTCTTTTTTCCCATATTGTGCAATCTGAACCACATTAAAATTCCGTTAATTAGGAAATAGGTCAGACTTCATAGCAACCATCCTCTTATGCAGCAGTTTCAGATCCTGTCCCTACTGAACTGAAGCAGGTCTGACACCCAGGTGAGCTGGTGTTGGTGGTATTTGAGGAGAAGGATGGGATGCCAGGGAAGTCTTGGTTTGCTGGTTGAAAGGGGCAGACACCACAGAGGCTGCAATTTTTTTTACTTAAAACAATAGTTGACCTGAATTTTATTTTAGGTGGGGTTTTTTTGTTTGGTTTTGTTTTGGTTGTTTTTTTGTTTAATTTTTTTTTTTTTGTTTTGTTTTTAAGTGTCTTTAGCAGCTTTTTAATTTCGCGCTCAGCTCTTCTATTTCTGACAGTGACAGATTTCACCATGTTTTGTTCCTCTGTGACAGGGAGGCTGTACGCACAAAAGCAAAATTTGGAAAATGTCAAGAGAAACCAGGATGGAAGAAATATGTGGGCAATAGTGGATAAAAATTTCCTTGGGAAATCACACATACGACTAATTTTTATGTTTTTTAAGGCAAATGAATCTTCATTCTTTGAAGTATTTAAGACCACCTGTTACTGGCACAACCTTAAACCTACAATCTTCTTGATCAAGAAAAAATGGAAAACATCGGCTCAACAGCTTTCTCTGCCACACGATCAGTGTTATGTGGATGACTTGGTGGAAATGCAATTGTCTGTTCCTGCCCTCTCAGCACATGTCATTTCTACAAAGTTATCCTCATTTCTGCAGGCCCTGGTGACTGTCACTCTTGTTACACCTCAGTGGAGCTCAACAATGCTGGGCAGACCCAGGGTGTGGAGCCTGTCCTGCCATGGAGCTACTGTCAGTGTCCCTTCAGAGGAGAGAACATAAGGTGGGAAGCAAGGGAAAACTGACATGTCCTGGTGCTGACTGTAATTTCCAAATTTTACAGATTCTGGTGCTTCCAGTCCACCCTTTTTTCTAAAAAGGCCACAAAGGAAACTGTTAGTTGTTGTTGGTGCTTCTGAACTCTCTCTGACAAAATAATGCTTAGGCATTCTTCTGATATTATAGTCACCTGCTTTAAATTTGTCACCAGTTTCAAACACTTACCAAGTAATCCATTAGGAAGGTTATTTTGATTCTTCCCTGGGTTATCCCAGCCAACAGGACTTCTTTTCCTCCATCCCATAGTCAGCATTTTATTTATTTATTTATTTATTTATTTAATATGTTAAAGTTTAATGAATGTATTTGAGATTGTCTGATTCTGTTGAACCAGTCTGCCTATAAAACATGAATGGTTCCTAATTAAATCTTGTCACATGTAAGGAATAAAATGCAGAGTGGCTCTTATTCAACAGTGAAGGATGAAAATTTTGCACTGATTAGCAAAGACATTGATGATGCCCCAGCTTAAAACAATTTAAGATCCCTTCTGTCCATGAGAGCAACTTCTTATATTTCAGGAAGAAAACAGAATGTAGAATGCAAAACTACCTAAATTTTAATTCTTATCAGGAATGTTTGAGTATTGTGCTGAAATGGGTCTTTTGGTTGCTTTTTGAGAATCAAATGGCTGCTTTGTTGTTTCTCTGACAACACACCTGCTTTTATAAAGTTCGTGAAAGTTGGTAAGTATGACTTAGTGTTAGCTATTTTCATGACTTTCATTGAAATTACTATGATTTTTCACATGACCTGGTTCTTCTTTATCTCATTTTTCACCCTTGTGGCTCATTTCCTGCATGCCCTTCCACAGTTGAGTGCATTGCTCACCTTCACCATATTGTCTGAGGTGCTGTCTCCAGCCTCTCAGCCTGGAGATTCAGACAGCTGAAGCAGAAAAGCATTCAATGATTATTCCCACAGATGGACTATGGCACACACAGTTTTCCACAGAAAACATGGATCAAAGCCGAACTGTGCTAAATGCAAGTTATTTCTAGCATGATCTTGTCATGGCATTATCGTTGCATATTCTTACAACATGTAGCTTCATTGGAGTCAGTGAGCATCAGGTTCCTAATTATCTTCAGAGGATATAGTCCCTGGTTAGTAATTAATTCCATCAAAACATATAATTCTGAGAAGTGGGACAGTGGATAAATCTGTAAGTATATGCAAATGCATTTTCCCAAGCCCATTTTGCTAAGTATATGCTTGCAAGCCTTGAAGCTGTGCACATGCTGTAGAAACAAAGTCTTTTTCAAGGCATGATGTGATGGTGTAGCCTGGCCACCTGGGAAGATGAACCATGGCCAAATTGCTTCTTTTAGGAGCATTCATGTTCAAAATTGAATTAAAAATGGATAGCCAAGACAGTCTTTTCAGTAACAGCAGAATGACAAATGCCTACCCCTTTCCTTTTTCATGCATCCAGCCCAAGAGCACTGTTAAAATTTAAAAGCTCTAATGAACAGCGTGATGGACAGATGCATCAGAAATTAAATTAAAGGAAAGAAAAAGAGCATTTGATGAAGTGGAGCTACTGCCTGAGAGTCAAATATATATTGATGGAAAAGTGGGCTAAGTATCCTTTATAGATCTTTATTTCTGTTAATGTCTGTTTTCAGGAATGATAGCTAATGCTAATAGGGAGGATATTTTTGAAAGTCAAGAATGGAAGAGTTAATTAGAATTTCTGGAAATTTATAAACGTGTGATTTCTAGATGACACCAATGCCTTTGAAGATCACCTTTTGTTTCCCCAGCTCTGTAATTGTAACAGTGCTTTTAAAAAAATAGCAGGTGTGAGTAAATCTTCACCAGATCTGTTAATTAAGGTTTACTGTCTCTAGCATCTGGAAAAAAGCCCTGCTCCTCGTATTCTCCTATTTCTTCAGAACTGAGAAATTTTTTAGAATTAATTCTTAATTAAGAAGCAAGCCAGACACAAAAGGAGCTGACTCAGAAGCAGCCACACAAAAATAAAAGCCCTGCTTATGTCTGTGCATGCTTCCCAGCAGTCCCTGAGAAGACAGAGAGGTCTCTCACTCTGTCACCCAGCTAACAGCCTGTCCTTCAGGCAGTCTGTGCCTGCAGTCCAGCCTAAGAGCAGAACAGGTCTTACCACAAGTTCAGTGTTTAGTGAAGATGATCTTGACTTTAAGACAATTTTCATCCTTAAATGCCCAGGTCTTATCCAAGATTTAAAAGCTTCTTTCCTTCCAGTTACTCCTGTGACTCACTGGTTCATTTAGTGGACAGCTTCAATTTTCCTTTTACAGGATTACTGAATTACTCTGTCTAGTCTAGAGATACCAGCATCCCCTGAACATGCCTGGATAGAACCTTATTCCATCCAGAAACAAACAGACTAGTTAATGGTCCCACTACTTATCTGAACTTTTAATTGATGACTAAACCATATTGTGGCAAGCACTGCCTTTCAGTTGGGCAAATATTGTAATGTGCAGTATCTCCACTTTGTATGACTATACAGTCTAAAACACACAAAGAAAAAGGCATGGAAACAGTGCTACCTCGTTTGAGACCAGGGGTACTGACAGTCGGTCTCTTTATCAGAGATTTCAAGGAAAACATGCTTGGCAGGATCAGTCACAGTGCAGGCTGTGATTGTGCCTGCTCCAGCATGGAATCAAGCTGCTTTTGGATCTAGTACTTGGAATAGATCTTCCTGCATTACGACAGGATAATCTTTAGATCGCTATGAGGCTGGCAGGAAGAAACAACAGTAAAAATGGCTGTGCTAGTCCTTGCAGGATGATAAATCATACGGTTTTAAAAAGTACTCTCTGGCTGCAGTAATTGTTTTTGAGAAACCAGAGACAAAACCCCAGCAGATCTCTCCTCAAAAATACCCCCACAAATGAAGGACTCAGGAGGGACAAGAATAGAGCTGGCTGTCTTGATAGCATTGATTGATGGCACCCTTTGACCAAAAATCAGCTAAAACCAACCCAGCACAATCAAGCCAACCCAACCCACACAACCAGCACTGTACTTTCTCTTGGAGATACTGGGTTGGGTTCAACCTAGGAGAGGACAACTCCATACCCAAGTCCTTGTTGTACTATGACTGCAGGAATTTTAGAAGAATGTGACGGCACAGGCTTTAGGGAAAGAGGGGAAAGGGAAAGACATCAGGAGGAGGAGAAAGGAGTGCACAGACACTGTGTGGGGGAAGCAGTTTATTTCCTTTTCCTCCAATAATGAGGGGAAATAAGGCAGGAGCTGTGCTAGTGATGCTGTCAGGGTGCCTTCTTGCAGGGCTGGAGTGAGTCCTGGCACCTGGGGTCCCTCCTCTTTGCAGGTCACTGGAAAACCCCAGGTGAGTTGTCCCTGTCCTGTTAGGCAGTGGAAGGGCTGTGGCTGCTGCCCTGGGGAGAGGGACCTACCACCACCACCACCACCTCCTGCCCCAGCCCCTCCTGGGGCTCCTCCTACTCTGTGGGGAGGGGCACAGGTGGGGACCAGCAGCTGTCACCCTCACAAAGGGCAGCCTCTGTTGTGCCAGCTTCTTCCTCCTCCACAGAGACTGTAGGGCTGTTGGTGGGAATTCCCGTCCCTGAGCTGGAACTCGAGGATCTGGAGCTCCTGGAACTGCTGCTGGCTGCTGGGCTCTTATCCTCATCCCAGGCAGTGTGGGAGTGCAGCAGCCCCTGGACCCCCTCGCTGCAGTGGCTTATAACGATGCTGATGATTTCCTGGACCAGTGGCACTGTGTATTCCTCCAGGATGTCCTGCAAACTCTGGATCATGAGGTCCTTGTCTGGCCCATAGGTGCAGAGAAAGTGCATGATGCAGCTCTGTGTGCTCTCTAGCAGCCACCATTGGTCCCCATATATGGTCTCCATTCTCCAGCACAGCCAACTCCTCACAGGGTCCAGGACAGGCTGTTGTTGATGGAAAAGTTCTGCCCATGCTTCAGGCAGAACACCGCCCATGGCCTGGAATGGTGTGTCCTGTGGAGAAGATGGACGGGACACCACAGGAGGATGGGAGCTGTTCTCATCCAGGCTGTCGGGAGCTCTCCCTACCTGGCTGCTGCTGTCTGGCAGCTCCTCAGGGGCTGTGGTCTCCAGAGAGTCTCCTTCTCCCTGGTCAGAAAATCGTACAGTCACTATTGTTCTTCTGCAGAGTGGGCAGCACACTGGATTTCTCTGTGTCCATTGCAGAATACAGCCCAGACAGACCTGGTGGTGACAAGAGTCATCCCGAGTGTCCTCGCAGGTGGGGCAGCTCTTGTTTGTCTCCATGGCCATCTTTGTGCTCTGCAGCAAGTTGGGAAGAGCAGAGGATCAGGATCTACTCCCCTTTGATGGTGTCACATCCTGCAGGAGGGAGAGGCCATGGTCACTGGCTCTCCTGGGGCAGTGAGGAAGAAATGGCCCGGCCCCTGGAGAAAGACACCTTCCCAGCTCCCTGAGTCCCATCACCCACCCCACAGCCAACCCAGCAGGACATTTTCCTGCACAGCTCACCCTCAGTGCTTCATCTGCAGTGCCCAGCTGCCTGAAGCAGGCAGGGCAGGGAAACAGGAGCGATGGCTCTGAGACTGGCACCAAGATCTGCCAGTAACAGGCACCACCCAGCACTAGAGAAGCCCGGCTTGATCCTCCAGACCTCACAGTGTTGCTTGGATGGAGTTCAGGCTGGAGCCAGGCTGGCCCAGGCTCTGCCAACTGAATATACGCAGTGAGGGAAAAGAGTTCCCGATCCATCTGCCCCTGATGTCAGACCACTACTTGGTGGCAGCAGCCCCTACATCCCTGTGTTGTCACAGAAGTCCTTCTCCCCCTGCAGGCACATGGCATCAGCTAAAACTGGGGAGTTCATGCTGGAGGCGTTACCCCTTTTCTCACGAGGATAGTCTGTCAGGGACCAGGTTTCCCAGCAAGATTTTTGACATCCCTGTGTTTGGGGGCTTCAAGCCCCAGCTGGACAAAGCCCTGAGCACTTGGTCTAACCCCAGCACCAACCTTGCTTTGAGCAGAAGGTTGAACCAGAGGCCTCACAAGGACCCCTGCACTCACTTCCACTCTGTGATCTTTCCCTAATCCTGTGAGGAAAATCAGGTTTAAGGTAGTGATCAGCAGAGTCCCTATCAGCAACTTTAGAGGTGGTAAAAAAATGCTGTGGTTTGGATTCATGTTTTATATTTTTGCAGTGCTTGTCGAAGTGTGACGTTCTCTCTTCACACAGCCTTGTCCCACACTACAGCACCACACCCCTGGCAGTGCAGCATATGAGCTCAAACTCAGTACTTCACTCTGGATTGACGGATTAACTACGGTCTTGAGGGATGTTCGCAGCAGACTATTCATCAATTCCCAGGGCTTTTCTGTAGTCTAGGCAGTGAATTCTGCCCATGTAACCCTGTGGATGGGAGCAGATAAAAAAAAATATTTTTATTTTCATACCAAAATTCTTGATAATAAAGATATAATAATAATAAATATATAATAATAAATATATAATATATAACTATAATAAATAATATTATATATAATAATAAATATAATATA
>VZRO01000805.1:216635-281497 GCA_013397915.1 Daphoenositta chrysoptera
TTATATATTTTTCTAGTAAATATATAATAATAATAAAATTCTATTTTATTTCAGATCTACCCAGTAGTGTAGAGAGAATGCTGTTCAGAAGAAATGTTTGGAAATTAGGTGTTTTCTTGGTATTTTACTTTCTGAGAGAAGTCAAGCTCTCCTCAGGCAGCAAGGACTGGACTGTCAGGATTGCTTCTGCCACACACTGCAGGGCAGTGACAATCTGGCTCTGTGTGTCCTCAACAATTTTGGAAAAGTCTTAATTATGGGGTGGGAGGCTTGGAGAGGTAGCTTGGGTGCTATATGTGAAAGATAATGTATTTGATCCATGCTAATGTCAGAGAGGGGCTCAGGAAAAGAACTCTGTTAGGAAAGAGACTGAAAAAAAGCAAATAAAATGAAAACAAAGAATAGGAAAGAAACCTTATTAGCAGTATTTTCTTACAGACGTGTTTTCAGCAGTGTTTTTCATTCTATTAATTTAGTCATTTTACTCCTATTTTTTGTGTTCCAAGTCTGTAAAATCACAGGGTTGTGATTCACCTCAAGCTTGAATTCTTCCTTATCTGCTCTTCAGTGAACTTCCAGTTGGATCTTTCTTATTTCTTCCCTTTTAAGAAAAGGAACTTTACATATAAATGTCTTCTGTCACTGGGCATTAAACACATCCATATCGTGCTGTTTCAAAAGCACAGGGATTGAGTGTTGGGGTTTTTTGTGGGCCCATTAATTATAAAACACGTGTGGATTCTGAGGGGTGAGTAAAGTAATCAAATATTCAGTGGTATCTGTTTTCTGTTTATTGGGCATGAACCTTCCAAGAAAATATGTAAGGCAATGACAAAAGGGGTTTTTTTCCCTGGGTCCATAATCTCAGGCACAGCACCCTGGGGGCAGGACTAAGCTTGTACTTCAGTGACTCCTATCACATCTGCTCCACTGAAATGTCATTTCTAAGCAAAGCTGAGCTGCTGACTGGTTGGGTTTGTACAGATTCTTTAGTACATATCTGGGCTTTAAAGTGGCTTTCTACTCCCACTGCTGGAGTGGCTGATGTGAACTCCTGAAGAGAACAAACATTTTTATTTTAAGATGATAAAATAAAATTTGTAGCACCACAGAAAACGCTTGAGCAGTGGGATTCTAGTTTCCCACCCATTTATGAACTTTTAAATTATTCTAATACTGAAAATATTCTTGTGATAGCTTCACAATCGTGTTGGCTTTCCTCTGCTGTCTGACCCCATCAGGGGTGCAGTGGGAAGGGTCAGAGCAGGTGGTGAGACTCTCTGGCATTTCTTCACCTGATGGAGGGTGAGGGTGGGTCTGAGGCATTCAGCTGTCTTTGTACCTTCCTGATGGAGGGTGAGGGTGGGTCTGAGGCATTCAGCTGTCTTTGTACCTTCGATTGAATAACTCTGCTGGCACTCTGCCCATCCAGTTTGATAAAGCATTTCCTACCAGCTGATATCCCCCAGGCTCGGGGTGAACCAGGCACTGAAACACATCCACTTGACATTAATGAGTGGCCTTACTGCCCTCCAGATTTCCTAATACTGACACGTGCTAAAGCTGCATGGGGCTGCAACTGTGCCCTTGCACAAGCCACTGGCCCCCAGGTCAGCCAGTCATCCCTAACATCATTGTCACGACTGGCAGCAGGTACCTTTGGTTCTCTGGTGGGTACGGGTTGTCTCTGGCACTGACAAGTTGTCTAGGCTGTAAAACTCCCCTGAGCATTGCTCTTTTTTCTACTGACCTCCATTTCTTTTGAATGCAAAGTTCTCTGTGGCTTCGCCATCTGTTCAGGTGGCTGCAGTTCTTACCTAAGGATCCTGTATGTGTATGTAAGATGATGTATATAACATGGATGTATACATGCATGTTTGTCAGGCTGGGAGAGGTTTTATGTATGAGCATCTTCTGTTACATCTGCTGCCTTTTTTTTTTTGGTGAGAAATAAAGGAAAAGGGGATAAATGTGTTCAGTAAATAATCCCCTTTGTGTTTGAACAGCCATGAGAATGGCACAGCCTGCAAAGAAAGTTTGCATTATTGTTGCATTAAATGGAACGTGTTAGAAGTTCATCCTACAGTTCGTATTTGGAGTCTGAAACTATTTTCTAATTGACTCAGATGAAAGCCAGGTTTTCCCAAAAGAGTAGTTCCTGCTTCAGAGTTTTAAAAGAGCTGGATTTTTGAAGATCACATATTTTAGGCAGAAGAATTTATGGCCAGACTAGACCAGCTCCTCAGGGATATAAAAGTATTTCTTCTCTGCTCCAAATTCTGAATAGGCACCCCTCTGTCAGAGAAGTTCCCACTCACTGGACATCAGCTATCCATGGTTTTTTCAAAAGCTGGTCTCTCATGAGAGTGCCTACATGGAAAAGAAACTCTGCGTTGAAAGATGCCCTTCATTCATGCAGAGGTGAAAGTACCAATTTGTATATTGGCTATTTCTCCACATAGAAATTACTTCTTGGCAGTTTTGCAATGATTTTCTATATGACTGAATAGGTAATAGCATTGTCTTCATTTTTTTGCCCTCAGTGCAAAGAAAGCTCAAATCACAAACAGTAGGAAGCCAGACTGAGAATTATCTCTCTTTTGAAAATGAATTGGTAAAACATATCTACTGAAAATATGAAATGTTTGTGATTAATTCCTTGCAGAATCTGTCTGAACTAAGGTAGATAAGCAAATTACTTTGAAGGGGCATGAAATGTAGCTGTTCAGATGTTCTATTTAAGTGTATGTTGCTTGCTATTTGTTTTGCCTCCTTCTCCAAATGCACAGAAGAACTTAGTGAAAAATAGAGTGCAGATTAAACTTCATATGGCTCCACAACCTGACAAAGCTTGCTGACAAAGTGCTTGCAGTTACCCACCCGTTTTGCCTCTGTACTTCTATTTTTTACCCCAGAAGAGATACTGGCAGAATTCTAATGCCATCAGACTGGTTACTGACTGCTTTAAAAGTCAGTGCTGGAACAAGTTGCACAGAGAGGTTGTAGATTCCCTATCCTTGGAGATACTGAAAAGCCATCCAGGCGTAGTCCTCAACAATGGGCTCAAGGTGTCACTGCTTGAGCAAGGGGCCTGGGGCAGATGGTCCCTTCCAGCCACAACCAACCCACTGTTCTCTGAAAACTGTTGAATTGCTGCCCTTTTCAGGCCAAACCAGGCTATGGCCTGGCAGTCAGTTCTTTTGACACAGTTGGTGGTATAGGGCAACACCTGGCGTGGAACACTACCTAACAGGGAATAGATGTTGGTGCAGGCATGAAATTCTTATTCTAACATTGCTGCTAAAAACGTCAGTAAATAACCCCTCACCAGCAAGTTCAGTTGTTCAGCTAAGATGCATTTAATTCCAGGTAAACTTAGAGGATGAAATAAACAAAGTGGTGAGTACATGGAAGCTCTCATGCAGGCTCAGGATTCTTGGAAGAGTTGGATTAGCACACCTCCTGAAAAATGTACACTGCCTAGGACCCAAACCATGAGTGAGTTCTGAAAAATCTTGTTTGAAGATCAACATTCTTGGGAAAGAAAACACATGCAAAAATA
Organism: Daphoenositta chrysoptera; assembly: GCA_013397915.1. Taxonomy (NCBI): domain Eukaryota; kingdom Metazoa; phylum Chordata; class Aves; order Passeriformes; genus Daphoenositta; species Daphoenositta chrysoptera. The sequence goes on from VZRO01000805.1 coordinate 220,198, forward strand.
CCATTTCTTATGAGTCTTACCCTGCTTGTGGTTCTAGTAGTCTTTTAATCAAAGAATCAGGCTCTGGACTTAAAAAGACTGTTTCCCAGAAGGCTAGATGGATGAAAGTTAAGAGTTGGTTGTATGGGGCTCAAAGCACTTTAGGCTAAGCAGCTCAAGGAGTGCTGGCAGTGTTATATTAGTGAGGGTGGAAAAAGAACTGCTGGGAGTTGGTACTCATGGCTCACACAGCATTGCCAGCAAGACCTGGAATATTAGGGTCTTCTGCGCTGTAGGAAATGGGTGAGCAGTTCTTTCACAACAAGGTAAGTTGAAGCAGCTGAGTGTTGCAGAATTCCAGAAGATAAGGGAGTAATGTGGATATCTCAATCGCCGATAGCTGGGATGGCCATGGAGCCAACCAAGGACTGTTGGCAATAACAGAAAAGGATTGTTTGTAGTGACCAAGGACTGTTATTAATATGGCCATGAGAAAGATCAAGGTTTGGCTGGAGAAGCGGGGCCAGGCAGAGATAGGCCAGCTCGTCTGAGGGACAAACATCCTTGTTCATCATCCTTGATGATGAACCTCCTTGTTCATCCTTGAACATCTCCTTGTTCCTGGAGATAAGCACAACGTGGTACACAACAAGATCGGGAGCAAGGACAAAAAGCTCTTCTGCTGCTTAGTGAAATGCTCTCATTGAACACAGAGACATCCATTTTTGATGGTACAGCTGAGCCTCTGGCCAGCAAAGCATTTGACACAGCAGAACACAAGATCATGAGATTTCCCTATTTCAAAACTACATATATAAGCCTTTTTTTTCCTTCCCCTCTTCAACATCAGACAGCAACTCTGCTAAACCCACCTTAGCAGTGAACAGAAATTGATGTTAATTCATTCTTGATTTACAATACAGTCCTCTTAATTTTATGTGAAAAATGCATATGGATACCATGTTGTGGCAATATTCATACACCAAACCCCTTGAAGTGGCAGATCACAATGTTTTTGAGTAGAAGAGATCATGAAACTATGCCAACTGCATGTTGTGATCCATCTGGTCAGGGCCCAGGCAGCCAACTAATAACATTGCTACAAACAACATTCTGAAGATGGAATAACAAACTGGAGGCAGTTCTCAGTTTTTGCAGGACATAAGGTACGTTTGAAAATGAGCACCTCTGAAAATTGTCTCTCTCTAATTTGTGCTGCAGGTGAAAGAAAGAACATTACTGAGATATGTGAAGAATTTGAAGATACAAAGGCTCAGGTCACAGTGGAATAGAGGGGCACAGTCCTATTAAGGACAACCTTAAGGACAACAGTACAAACCCTATTTCATCCCTACACTTTAACAACATTTATCCATTTATAAGCAAAGCTCAGAGACACACTCAGGGTGGATAGCAGCGGCACTGAGAATGCCTGCTAAATCAGCCCAGCACAAAAGTGCATTGGTGGCTTCAAATATGCAGTTTGCAAATGTTTGAGGTACTCGATACACATGGATATCCTTTGCTTGGCTTTACGGTACATTCATTTCAGTCCAATGGCCTGGCCCAAGTGCCAAAGCCATTATATGTTGCCACATTTGGATATTATTTTATTAAATTAATTTAAACACTGACTAAGTCATCATGCATTTGACAGTGATAATTTTACACCATGCAATGGTTAAAAACATGGTTTAATTCTCCTCAAATAAAATTGCACACTACTGTGCTAAAAGCTCCTATGAAGAGAGAGAGTTGCTAAGGATTTTGCCAAATTGTAAGACTATCAAAAGAAAAAAACGTTTCAGTAAAATATGGCTAAATCCTATTTTTGCTACCCAAATAAACTTCAAAGTCTACTCATTTCCTCTGGAAGTTGGTGTGGAAGCAGTTAAATGCACTCAGTAACTAGATACATCTGATATGGGTTGTTTTACTACTATTTTCATCACAGAAATGATAGCACAAGTTTAGAGTGCTTAATGGTCACATGAAAAGCACATGATCACTCAGGTGCAGATGTCCTCTGTGTCTTTGGGCATATTTTTAGGTAGATCCTATTGCCAGGAAAAATGAGAAGTAACTGCTGCAAATTAATTATTCTGATAAGTATTGTTAATGGCAAAAAAGCTCAGGAGTTTTTAATTACACAATGTTTACACAGGGTATTTAATGGGTAATTGGCAGGGAAGTATATCTACACATTGTCTCCACTTGCTCAAAAAAGCATCACTTTTGTTAATTATGCCAAACTGATATCCCACTACAGAAAGAACAGAAAAAAATAGAAAGATGACAGAAGAAAGGTCATCCTTCAGAATCCCGTAAAAAGACATCTTCCTTTTTATTTCATCTCAGTAATACATGCTTGTTTTTAGCACAACAGACATGATGGCAATTCCAGAAATGAGAGGCTGCTAAGGAATCCATGTTGTTCACTTTGAGCATGAGCAGTATGTTCATGAATATTTCAGCCAGTGATCTAATTTCACCTGGGTATGTGTAGGAAAGCAGATGTAATGTTTTGATCAGAATTAGTTACAGGTCAAAGTGAACCCTGACAATGATTTCCACCTGCTTCTGCTCCTGCATTCCTGTGAGTGATAGGGTAGGGCACTGCCTGCCTGGAAATTTTGTGTTTACTTTCATTATAGCATTCATATCTGTTCCACTTAAAAGCTCTTTATGTTATGTATATCTTCTGTTGTACAAACGTTTTTTCAGTCTCCACTACAGAAGTGCAGAAAGTAAGAGCACATGCTGTCTTTCCTGTGCAATTCATAGTGACCTGTGGATTTTGTCACTTGAAGACAGTAATATTTGCGGACATAAAAGAACATTGTATTTACAGAGCCATTGAAGTTCTGAGTGTGAATCTACAAGTGTAAAGATCATACTCTCTATCTAAGCTGAGCAATAACCATTCCATGATTCTATGAAGCTGTGGGTGTGTGCTGAGTATTTTTTTCCTCTCTGATATGCTATCCTCATAAAGCTGGTCACCCCGGGAATTCTGAAGTAAAAATAATGAGCCATTCATCACACAGTGGACAGGGACTAGCAGTTCAAGCATTGCAGCACAGCATACCAACAGCCTTCTATGCTGGGATGAAAACAGAAATAATAACAACATTACTGGGGTTGCTTGGGTGTTCTGAGATAGGAACAATAGAATCATCATGGCATAGTTAAGGTTGGAAGGAGCCTTTAAAGGTCAATTAGTTTTACCCCCACTGCCATAGGCAGGGACATTTTCAAGTAGATCAGGTTGCTCTGAGTCTTGACTGACCTCAAATATTTCCAGGGATGGGGCACTCACCACATTTCTGGGCAACCTGTGCCACTCTTTAACCACCCTCATTATAAAAACCCTGCATTGTAAATAATCTGTAGGCTAAGAGGAGGCCTGAGTGCAACCAGCAGCCATCAGGTCCTAAAGTTGTTCCTTACACAGTTAAATGAGGTGACATTCGGGACTCCATGGTACAAAATATTCAGGGTCTTCAAGTGCTCTGTGGTTTGTTGTGCAGCTGCAGACACTGAGACCTGCATGTCTTGAGAGGGCTGAAATAGCCAGTTGGGCTTGTGCAGAGCATCTGCCTCCCTCCCACAGCCTGACTGCACCAGACACCTCAGGGCTGGCCACCGCCAGATGTGGGCCAGGATGCAGGCCGGAGGGCAAGGGGAAGCTCCTGGGAAAGGATTACAGGCTACCACAAGTTCATAGTGGCAAATATCTAGGTAAATAGGAATATCTTGAGCTAAAGTTTGACTTGGGAAAAATTCCTAGTCTCTAGGTGACGTGGTCTTTATCAGGGAAAAAAAAAAGTTGAGATATTTTAAAAACTATTGCATTTGAGCTAAATTAATTTGCATTATTGTTTTTTAAAAACAGTGCATTTAGAAATTCTGTTTGCTGTTACTCACAAATTGCTTCAACAAGGCCCTGGTTATCCTGTATTTAATTATTCAAAACTGCACAATGGATTATTTCTGGATAGGATTTATGGAGAGCTTATTTCCAGTCTTTAATATTCATACTGAGACCAGATCATTTTATTTGAAAGCCTATGGCTTATATGTCCCACTGTATGCTTCTGGCCTTTGACTGCAGAAATTCCTATTCTTGCACACTCAGAATTTGAGTTCATGATGTTTTAAGAAGATCCTGTTTTCTTGTGAATTTTTGCCAGTGAATAGGTCCACTAGCACACCATGGAAAATAAAATAAGTAGTGTACTAAGCTGACAAATTTACCTGATTTTTTTTTTTTTTAATCCTAAGAAAATTTAAATCTCAAGCATATTAATTGCTTCAGTCAAGATTTTTGTGGAGTTAGGAAAGTAACATGGTGACTGAGAAAAGGCTAGAACCCTTCTAGTGTGTTCTGCAGAGAAAAATCTTGTAATTTTCAGGCTCGATTTGGTTTTTAGTGGCAACCCTCAGAATCATCTCTCCTCTGAGAAGCAGAGTGCACAATTCAGTATGCATAACAAAGCATCCCGTGTGTGTATCACAGATTAAGTGATAGCTATTTAAAGTACCGAGGGAACATCAAAGGCTTCACAAGATTCATTTGCTGCTCTTTGAATAAGAAAAAAACCTGCAAACACAGGGCAAAAACTGCCACAATTACCTTGGAAAGTGCTCGGACTGTACCTTACAGCAAACCAAAGAAAGGCATCAAGGAACGAAACAAACACACTGCCTGCCTCCTTCCTTTCCCAATATTTCGTCTGTCCTGATTCACCCATCTCCCGTCCCATGTGTCAGCCCTGGGACAAACCTTGCACAGGCAGAATGTGGACCCACATCCCCCCTTCCTATGGCTGACATTGTCTTCCTGATTTGTAGCCTCACTGAAGCACTCCCAAATATAGTGCAGAACTGTTTAAAAATGTCTCTTGTTTGTGCCTGAGTATGCCCTTGCTCTCTCACCAAGAAGAGTGGCCAACCCTGTGCAGCCATGGACTGGCTTCTCTTTTTTCTGATGAGGGCATTTTGCTTCTGGATGTGCTTCTTCTCAGGTTTCCTGTCAGTTTCTGCACTGAAACATGGTAGCATGTTTCTAATGGTGGTGTCTCGCAAAGCAGTACTGTCCTGCCTTTGTGTCAGGTTGTCCTTGGTGTCCAGCCTGGTGTCCAGCAAGCCACAGGAGAGTTGAGACCGTGAAGCTTCTGCACATGGAAAAACAGGGTATTTTACTTCAAACCCATGTCCAAACCCACGTCCAGAGAAGGGCCACGGAGCACAGCTCTTGTGAGGAGTGACTGAGGAAGGTGGAGTTGTTTATCCTGGAGAAAAGGAGGCTTAGGAAGACCTTATTGCTCTCTACAGCCCCCTAAGAGGAGGTTGTAGCCAGGTTGGGGTCAGGCTCTTATCCCTGGTAACAAGGGATAGGACAAGAGGAGACTGCCTCAAGGTGCACCAGATGAGGTTTAGATTGGATATTATGAAATAATTCTTCTTGGAAAGATTGTGAAGCAATGGAGCAAGATGCCCAGGGCAGTACTGGGGTCACCATCCCTGGAGGTGATAAATGACATGTAGATGTGCCACTAGGGGACACGCTTTGGTGGTGGCCTGGACAGTAATGGGTTAGTAGATGGGCTTGATTATCTTGGAGGCTTTTTCCAACCTTAGTGATTCTATGATTCTATGAAAACCAGGCTCATACCCTGCTGTGACTCCTGTAGTTAAGCCAGCTTCATCCCAAATCACAACCTAAATGAATCCCACCTCAGAATGTGGTGACTGTGTGAAGCGCCTGAGTGATGGTGTGGTTCCCATAACAAATTTACCATCAGCTTGCTTAGCTTGCTGCAAAATCATGGAATTATTTACATAGGAAAAGATGTCTAGGATTGAGTCATAGGGTCAGGTGTTTGGCAGTAGGATATTCAGTCTGAATTTGAAACTGTCCTATAGGCTCAGATGGGATTCTCCTCTGCTTCCTTTCAGGAGTCTACTTTCAGTTATCTCTTTACCCACACAGGAGCATTCCCCAGAGGTGCAGATGTTTTTCTACCCGCAGCCTTCTTTGGGCAGTGATTTTAGGCATTGCCATGATGAACTTGAGGGCAGACACTTGAAGAGATGTCGGTCTGTATGAGTTCTTCCCTTTCTCGCTCTCCCTTGCCTCTTCCCCAGGCAGTAACTGCTTTGGTAGAATGTATGCAGTTTTCATTCTTTTTACTGCAGAAATAGATTTGATCCCTTATGAACTACAAAGTATCTCTGATAGTGGTGTCTGACTGTAACTTCTGTGCAGACAAATGCTTTTGACCTCAACCACCACAGCCTGGTTCAGTGCCCACCAAATTATGACAAGCACCTGCTCAATCTCTGCTGAATTGCGCTCCTTCACTCTTCCAGTGATAGCCACTGTATTTACTCTGAACAAGATTTTGTCCAGGTAGTATTTTTCTGTGTTTGAAACAAATAGCCTGACATTTTGATCATTCAGAGGAAAAAAATCAGCCTCCTCGACACATATTCAAAATTTGCAGTGTTTTGTAGCTCCACAAATAGCCAAAGAGGACTCACTGCTAAATTTCCCTGTTACCTACAACTGCTAAAGTTATCAACATAAAAGTTGATAATTTTTCTCCGAGTTTTTGATTTTCTTCTGGCTTTACTGACTTACTGATATTCTTTTTAACTTTTCTATACCCTGAAAAATGGCTTTTTTTGCCCCTCAGAAGAGATTTATTTTCAAATGCTTTCAACCTTCATTAAATAGTTGCATTTGTGTCCAGATTATAATTCTCACCAATTTCTGTATTTCTCCCGCTCCCAAATTCTTATTAACTTTGTGTCATGTCAGGAAAAAAAAAAAACAAAACCAAAAACACCCCACATTTTGAGACATGTTGTATGAAATAACTAATACACACAATTTAGCTGTTTGCTCAGCAGAAGTGGCAGCATTTTGTCCATTTGCATTTGTCCATGGGGTTAGCAATGTTCTGTAATGGCTAGAACTGACTAAAAGCACCAATTTTTAGGCATTTTTGAAAAGAGATTGAAAATGTTGTCTTTTCATTCCAATTATGGTAGTATGGGGCAAAGTGGAAGAGGGAGAGGAGGAGAAGAACTCTTGCAAAAAATGTAAACTTCAGCTTTCCTCTGTTGCTTCTTGCACTTGGCTGCTCTGTAATAATTCTGTCATTGGTGACAACCATCCCACTAGACTGTTTTTAAATGGTTCTCAGCTTCTCCTTGCTCTTCCTGTGTGCCATTTCTCGGGGGAGAATTTCACTTTAGAACTCAGATTCTCTCCTGACGTCCTAATAGTTTCCTTCTCAGCTGCTGGTGATCTTTCCAAGGTAGCAGCCTTTGCATAGAAGCAGCCATTCACAGTGTCAAGTCACTAAGATTTTTGTTAGCACCCAAAAGACAACAGGAAGGTTCGAAATTTTTCATCTGAAATGTGACAGTGGGAAAATATCCATCGCCCGAATATAACCACTCCTGTGTGCCTCCTCCTTTACTTGATCCTTTCCTATGAACCAAATGCCAAAGCTTCCTTCCATCTGCTTTGAAATATGAAAGACTTTGTATTTTATTAATTTCCTTTAGGAAGGGCAAAAAAATCTTTGTGCTCAGGATCTCTGTGTGGCTGAAGTCCTTCACAGATTTCAGAAAAAGCAGCTCATCCCCTCTCCCAGTTTGTTCTCGTTTCAAGAGGAGACACTTCATTTGGAATAAGTATTGGCTGGTTAACTTATAAAGCTCTATAAATAAAGAATGAAGAGCAAAATCTGGAAGCATAAAAATGACAAGCCAAAATGCGCTTGTCTCTGTCTCAGGTCTGTTATATCAATGCAAACTGGGAGGGAATCTCTTTCCTCAAATATTTAATATTATTTATTTATTTCCAATCCCCAATTGCAATCTACTACCTTGCTGACCAGCTCTTTAAATTAGGATTCTATTCCCCTTCTTCTGTGTGTATTAGGACAAGGACACATTTTTTGTGCCTTTGCCAGATGAGCTGCTCTGCTATGCACAGCTTGATGTGATAAGACACTTCCAGATGCATAAAATATTTCCATGTTTCAGTGTATCTCTGCATGAAAGCACAGAACAAATCTGCCCAGAGACACAGACCATCAAATTATCAGGAAATTAACTCACTCCAAAATTACTAGTTGTTGCCCCTTCTCTCCTGAATTTTTCCTTCCCTGATGCCTCTACAGTGCTTTTGTCTTTGGGCTGCCATAGTCTGGCCCTCAGTAAGTCTAGATTCCCATCACTGCTTCTCCAGCCTGTTTACCAAAGCCAGCAAGTTCACAAGGACATGACTGAACATTCTATCCTGCCTCAAAATCTATCACTATATCCCCAGATTCCTACCCTCTTCAGCCATCATTCCCACTTTTACCAGATTTGGCTTTTACCAGATTCAGGGCTTTCCACTGCATGGTGCCATGTTCGTCTCTTCCCCACTGCAGGCAGCTCTGACATGATCTTTTCTATCTCCCAGCAGAACAAAGTTATTTTGCTCATGATCATGAAGATCTGGGATTTGAAAGGAAGCTCAACATTCAGGAGAAAGGGGAAAGTGACATTACTGGGAGCTTGATTTAGGTGTTCTGTGCCACTGAGACACCTCAGCCAAGGACTTCAAAATACCCATCTTAAGCAGGACTACAAAATGACCTTGTGAATCTTGTGTCTGCAAGCTGGAGATAGGTATTTGGGCTAATACAGGGAAACTGGTGTATCACTGATGTTCACCCTCCAAGGCTGCTGGAACAGAACATTAGAAATAGTGAGGGCCACTCGGTTGCACTCCAGAAGTTCTTACATCAAAGGACAAATCATTTATCTCTTCTTTATGAGACACTGTGATTTGGTTTTGTACCTGAATCCCAACCTCCAAAGAGTTTCTCTAGCTTGGACTCCTCATAGACAATAGGGGTGTGAGGATTTATGTCATCATAGAATAATTGTGGTTGGAAGGGACTTTTGAAGGTCATGTAGTCCTCCCCTCCCCAATGAGCAGAGACATTTTCAATGAGATCAGGTTGCTCAGAGCCCCATCCAACCTGGCCTTGTTTGTGTCCAGGGATGGGCAGCCACCAACTCTCTGGGCAACCTGTGCCAGTGTTTTACTGCCCTCATTGTAAAAAACTTCTTTATACCTAGTCTATATTGATGCTCCTCCATTTCAAAACCATTCCCTTTTGTCTTTTCATAACAGGCCCTGCTCCAAGAGACCCATCTCTTCGTTGTGTAACCCAGGCGTCCAATGAAAAATGTCTACAGCTCTCTCAAGACATATTGAAGGAAACTGTTTGACCGTCTGATTTTTCCCAGGGGAATAATTTGGACCCTACTCTCGGGCACAGGGTGTGACTCTTGGGGATGGTCCTGTGCAGGGCCAGGAGCTGCACTTGATGATCCTTGTGGGTCCCTATCAACTCAGCCTATTCTGTGATTCTGTCTAAAGAAGCTCTGTGACTGTCCAACACTTCAGTCCGTTTTTGCTGGAGGGTGTACCTGGAGCTCACAAAACCCACACCAGAGTGCATAACACACCTAGTGACCTTCATTCTGCATCAGAGGGGGCAGGTTCTCTCCTGCAGAAGGCACTTCTGTGAGGAAGACAATTTTGTTTTTTCAGTTTTTGGCTAAATACCTGGGTGACAGCTACCAGCATCAGCTGTAAAGATGCAGTGGCTTGGTGTGAGTTTCCTGCTGCAGGTGCAGTGCAGACTTCAATTCCAGAGGACACCAGGGGTCTCTTAATGTAAGAATACTGATCATTTACTTTTTCCCCTCCCAGTGAATAAATTTTTTTACTTTCCCTTTCCAAAAAGAAAACCGTGCTACCTTTTTGATCTTCAAGTTTTTTCATCTATTTGTTAATTTACACACTAAATCCAAGGAATCCCCTTCCTGCCCTGACATAAAAATATTTTATTATTTCCCCTAAATGAGTAATCACTACTATTCTTCTATTTACTTTTTTTAAAATAAAGTGTCAAAACAGGGCTAGTCTAAGTACATAATTCTGGTGGTTATTTTGAAGACTTGTGGCCTGTGATTTGCCTTTCAGATTAAATATTGTAAACTGACAGTTTAATTAGTAGATTTAACTGGAAGAAAAACTCATTTGATCTCGTATCTGGTCATTTGAAAATCATATATTTAGTGAAAAAAACCCTATGTCTCTTGACTGAAAATCCAGATCTTGTTCATTGTGGCAACAGCAGGTGAATGTGCTACACCATGTGACTAATTTGTGAGGGTGTCTCAATGAAAAACAAAAAGCAGCTTAACATATATGGCAATCAGTGTAATGAGCTGAACTTCATGGCAAGAGACAACATCCTGGCACAGGGAGTATTTAGGTGAAAAAAAAAAAAAGAAAGGAACAATACAAAGAACTCCTATAAAACCACCCCTCAAACATTTGAAAAGAAAACAAAAAGCCGAAGTCCTTACCATTGCAATTTCAGCAAACAAGTGGTAGGTGGGATTAGGAAAAAATTCCAGGAGAAGCTTTTTTCCTTTTTTTCCTATTGCTGCTGAAAGGCAGCACTTCCACTCCTGTGACCATTCCTGTATGCCCAAATGTGAACTATCTCCAAGGATCTATTTTGCTTGCAACTCTGTTCAAAGAACATTTTTCACATTTTCACTCAAACACTTCTTCCCAAATTTGAGGAAGAAGCTCGATAGCTTCAAGAGCAAAATAGTTCCTAGCAGCCTGAAGTTGTCTTGCTACAAGCATACATGGAGTCTAGCACATGGTATCACCAAAGAAGAGATCTCAAAATAAGTATCTTGTCATAAAGAATGTTTGGGACAGCTTTGTGACAGATAAATGTCATGAATTATAACTGCACTAAATTTGTCATGCAGAGTTTTACTTCCAAAAGTTTGTCAACTCCTGTTGATAATTGCTTTCTGCTCTGAAGATCTATTTTAAGGCTGAATTAGTGAAGTTGTGTGTTGCCTTTGCCAGTGTTTCTATTAGCAGACTTTTTTTATCCTGTTCTTTCACATTGCTTCAGGCAGTCTGAACACTTGCAGATGCCCAGTGTAAGTACAAGATCTGTGTTGCCAAATGAATTAATTGGGTTGCCTCTTAAACTTTGCCAGCTGCCAATACTGCAAAAAGCTGTAAAGACTAATGGGTACAGTGGAAAAACAAACATAAAGGGTTACCACTTTCCTGGCAAAGCTGTTGATAAGGACATATCACTTGAATCCTGGAAGCTGATTTTCTGTAAGATACTCCCACGCTTTGTGGGCAGAACTGTCACAAGTAGATCTAACTGAAGATTTATTTTCCTTTTTTTTTCAATAATAGTGACATTTCATTCTTTCCTTTATTCTGAAATTATAAGTGTAACTAATGTTCTGCCTCAGATCTGCTAACCTCACAAGTGAATGCTATATATTCCCTTCCATAAGACATATAACAATATCAGTCTCACAGATCTTTTCTGGTTTGGAGCCAAGGTGATCCTTGACACTTTCCTGCTTGCCACAGTGCAAAGGATGAGGCGACCCAACTCCTCCAAACTGTACTGCAGAATAGGTGTCCACATCTCCCCCACTTAAATTTTAAAGGCTGCATAGATGTTCACATCATTGCAATATCAGTCTCAGAAATTATAATAGTTGGTATTTGTGAACTTGCTTTAATTGTCCAGTGTGGAGGGTGGATTGACACCACCGATTGATACCTCTTTGCATGACAAAGCTTCACGGTGAGAAATATAACCCAAACATGTCCCTACAGCTAAATGATTCACTAGAGTCAAATAGACAATTCTGTCACAGCTGTACTGAATTTCTCAGTACTCATCTCTTCTTTGCTTTGGATTTCTTTGTGTTTTGGGTTTTTTTTTTTTTAAACAGGGGGATGAAAAGTGTATTGAATATTTGGTATTCATACTCAAGAGAGGATAAAAATATGTCATTTTTGATTTGTATTTATTTAAGCCCTGTGAACATTCTGCATGCTTGTTGGGAGAGCATGAGCCATGTCTCTCAAGCTTTTTCTGTCTGGGAATATAATGTTTCCTTGGGAAAGAAATTAGAACGATATTAAGAAACTGATGGTTTATTTGGATTTGGGTGGAAAAGCTGTTTCAACAGTTTATCCACAGAGACATCATATGGAGCCAAGATTAACATAACAAGAACTGTAACTATGTTTTTTTTTTTAAAAAATCGGGTTGAATTGTTCTGAAAGTGGAATGGATGTTGGAGAATTAGCTAAGAATAAACTTATTCTCAGTGGAAATTCATCAATCTAAATTAAACATGATTGCAAAATGTTTGGCTTGTTTTACAAGCACTTTGTAATTATAGCTTAAATAAATAAATAAAACACAACTAAAACTTTGAGTATTTGAATTAGTACACTAAAATTTTTAGAAACACTAAGAAACATATTAGAAACATATTTTTAGAAACTTGAGGTTTTTTTCAAAATATCTTTCTAACCTGCTAAACCACTTGTTTTTAAGAATTTTATATACAAATAAACTTCCCCTCCTCAATATCTTAGTGAGGAATGTTGAGCTGTTTCTGCCTTACACTTGACGGGTATGTACTGACATAAAAACCAGATTGCTGAAGATTATGAAAACAAAATACAGATGACTTGTAAATGAAGTTTAGAGATGAGCACAAAAGATAAAACTCCATCTGTATTCACTGACTGAAGTTCAGGAAAACACCTGAAGCTGACTGAACCTTCTGCAGAATTGAGTGAAGCCAGGTGATTACAGCAAGACTGCAAAATCAAGGAGGCAGCTTTCTAGTGGCAACATTCTGGAAATTGTAATAAACACTTGTTTCCAGCTGAGAACCAGAAAATGTCAGAAAAAACCTGAAAAGGAATTTAGGAGGCATCTTAGTGCAAACTCTGAAGAGCTTAAATATCTTGTATTACAGGATCTGCAGATTCTAACTCGATTCATCTGCAGTGAGATTGATTAATGCCATTAGAAGTAGCTGTTTAAGCAGCCTTCTGATGCTATGCAACACCATCGTCCCCCTCACACACGTGCTTTTCTTTGATGCCAGTTTTCAGAATAATTTTAGGCATATGCTGCCTTCAGTAGCTGTGTATCATATTGTCATTTTAACCTTCACTACATTGTTTTGCATTCAAAATGCAGATTTCAATAGTGAGAATTCAGATTTTAATAGCGGGAATTAAACACTAAACATTAAGTATTTCTAACCTTCAGTGTCTTGGTTCTTTATAGACACATTTTGATTTCCAGACATGGTATTTGCTAACAGTCTTTAGAATGGAAAGAAGACACCTTTGTAGGCTCAATTATTATTTAAAATGGTGGTTGGGAAAACAAAATTTTTTAAGCAAACAGGCTTAAGCCTCTTGCTCTTATGGCCAAGGGATATTCCATACCATACAACATCAGGGTCATGGGTAAGACCAGAGGGCTGCCCTTGCCACACTTGCCATTGCTCAGAGATTGCCTGGGCATCATTCTGCTGGTGACAGGTCGTGAATGATTGTGTTTGTATCACTTTTTAAAAAAACCTCTTCATTCTTATTGAATGGGCTTCACCTTGGGCCATGGGTTTGCATCCTCCATGACAGAGTGGATCTGGGGGTGCTTAGCTGCTGACCTGGGTCAACCCACAGCAACCACAGAGCATCTAGATGAGTGACCCAGTTTGAGGTTTTTTGTTCCCTCCTAAACTTGAAAGCCACAAGAGGATAATTAAAACTTAAATTCCAGGAAAAAATAGCCCATCAAAAAATTCTTGCTGTATATTTCCCAGAACCACCTAAATCCTATTAAGGGACAATTTAGGGGGTGTATGAATTATGAATGACTACCAACTTATTTTCTCTGAACAACATATTTATTTCATTACTGCTGTATAATTTTTGCCTTTAGGTGAAAAAAAATCCTATTGTGTTTATATGAATTCTATTGCACACTTACTGTATTATAGCTTATCTTTACAAGAGCTCCACAACTCTTCAAAAGTATTAATTTAATTTTCTGTGTCTCCCAAGGGAGGGGGTTGATGTCAGCAAAGCAAAGGGCTATAAACGATTTCTAACTGCCCAGCATTCAGTTTTCAAGCTAGAGGTGATACCCACATAAGACCAGACAAAGCCTTTAGTTTGGTATCTTTGCAATAAACAACTGACTTAAAACAAGAAAGGACAGCCTGAAACTTCCTGATTCAAAGGTTTTAGCACATGTGTTTTGTTATGGTAGTACATACCCTAAAAAGAATTTTTGTTGAGTTACCATGGACTATTCTCAAAGGAATACAGGGAAGTCAAGCACTGATATCTTGTTGGTTTAATTTTCTGGCTTAAGTTATGCATAAATTACTTTTGTTTGTGTATGTGTATTTTTAAAATAGAAAACACATCTTGTGTCATGTGTTTAGTTGACAGAGTGTTTCATTGCCTTGTAGGCACTTGCACTTTCCTGTGAAAAGCTGTATGGATACCTATTTTCAAGCTGTGCTATGGATAATACAACACAAATTAAGTAGGATTAATATTTGTTTTTCAGAAGAAAAATCTCCCTATTTCCATTTTCCCTGTGAAAGCAGCAGCTTCTCTTTTTTCACCATCTTTACTCCGAGTAAACCACAAGATATCGCCACAGTCCTGCCATCTATGACAACATCTCGACTAAAAACAGGCACATAACTTTGTTCCAGGCATCCTAAACTAGTAATAATGCTGTGCAGAACAGCTATAGTGTAGAATTTCAAAATTATTTTCCGTGCTGCATACAAGAGGCTTCTGTGATGCTTTTTTTCCTTTTGTTTTGTAATCATGGGATTTTATTTCTGTGTTTTATATTACTGACTGATTTTGGCCCAGGTGAAAACTCAGGACTGGCTCCATGATGCTGTGCTGCTCTTCACTGCATGTGACCTTGAAACTGCAAAACAGAGAAGCAGATGTGCAGGGAGGAGCAATACCTGCCTTAATGAGAACACAAATCTTCCCTGTGTTCCTAATGGTTTTAGATTTCCAATGATCAAGCATTATTGATTTTCCTTCTCTCCTTTCCTCATGTTGAGACTGTTTTCTGCGAGCCAAATGCTAGGAAATAGCATCAGCAGAAATCCTTCTTCCAGCACAGGCAAGGGGAACCGTTCAGTTCATGACGGATTTTAACTCCATTTATTGCTGCTGCTCCCTTTTTTTTTTTTTCTGGTTGTTTGTTTGTTTGTTTGTTTGTTTCGTTAAATTGTAAGTGCCTATAAAGAAGCACTGGGCACCGTCTGCAGCACAGCAAACCAAAAGGTGCCTGTTCAGTGCTCCCTGGGCTCAGAAACAACACTGGGGCTGCGGCAGCACGCTGCATTATTCAGCATCAGACACCCTTAGACTGACGCTCGTTGGTAATTCCTTTGGTCGGCCTTTCTTTGTTGTCTCCATGGCAACTGTTTCCATTTGCCAGGAGCATCTCTGGGGCCCGGCCTTGCTCACATGCGTCTCAGCTGCTCCTCTCTGAACGCTGTGATTTAGTAGCTGTGGCGTCTCTATATTTAGATGCCTTGTGCTCTCTGTATTATTTATTCCTGGGACAAAACATAGAATCACAGCATCACAGGATGGTTTGGGTTAGAAGGGACCTTTAAAAGACATCTTGGTCCAAAATCCATGCTGTGGGTAGGTACACCTTCTACTAGTCCAGGATGCTCAGAATCCCATTCAACCTGGCCTTGGACACTTCCAGGGATAGGGTATCCACAGCTTCTCTGGGCAGCCTCTGCCAGTGCCTCACTACCCTCACAGGGAAGAATTTCTTCCTTAAATATAACTTAAACCTAGTCTCAGTTTCCAGCCATTCTGTCATTCAAGCCTTGTTCTGTCACTACATTCCCTTCTCAAAATCCCTCTCCAGCTCACTTGGAGCCCTTTTAGGTGCTGGAAAGGGCAGTAAGGTCTCCCTGGAGCCTTCACTTCTGCAGGCTGGACAACCCCAGTTCTCTCAGCTTGTCTCCCTAGCAGAGATGCTCCAGCCTGTGATCATCTCCATGGCCTCTGGACCCACTCCAACAGGTCCATGTCCTGTTAATTTTGGGAGCTCCAGAGCAGGACACAGTACTCCAGGAAGGGTCTCATGGTGTTCATGGTGGCTCTGGCTAGTGTGGGCTGTGTGGCTGCCTTCCTTTAGTGGGGTCACCGCTGGGGTTCCCTCTGTGCAGCCCATCCCACTCTGGACTGAAGAGCCTGTGGGTGCTGGTTGTGAGCATCAGCCTTTGACCCAGTGGTCCGCTGGCTCTGCTCCCACACTGACGCCATTTTCTGTGGGAAATGAGCAGATAGAGGTGTTGTGGAGGGCCTTGGCAGGAATGCAGCCCCCCTGGCCCTGGAGGTTTGAGTAATTAAGCCCAAACCCAGAAGTTTAGACTCTCGGTCTCCGAGTCTCCCATGGTATCGCTTATTCACAGCAACACATTGTAAAATACCCTCCAAGGTATGCATGCATATGTGAAACACCCTCTATGGATGTAAAATCAAATTTTAAATGCTTTAACACAAGAATCTCTGAATAACATCCCATGTTGTATGTTATTCATCCACTGGAAGTACTGGGTACTCTTCCCCATACACTTCCCTGTAAAAAGAAGGTTTTAAGGAGAGTTGTATAAAAAGAGAGACAAAACATTTTGAAATACTCAATTCTATTGTTTTATTTTAGAAAAGATTATCAGTCAGGTGACGAATTATTATTTGTTTTATAGCAGAATTCAAAGTTGCCTGGAAAGGTTTCTTTTCTATTATTTTTTTTCTTTCCTATAGAGATTAAGTGCATCAATTATAAATTTCAAATTTGGCTTGGATTATTTTAGAATGTCAGCTGGACTGCAATATACACTGGGACACTACTTGAGAACTAAACTAAAATCCATACCTTTTTTCAAAAATTATCATGTCCCCTTTTTCATGCCTACACTAAACAGACAAGCCATTGAATCACAGCTTAAATTGTTTTTATCACTTCTTCAGATGAAAAAAGGTATTTTTTCTGGTTGGTTTTGGTGGGAAAGGGTTGTGGGTCTTTTGGTATCGGGTTTGGTTTTTTCCCTTTCATCTCCTTAATATCGCTCTGGAGCAACAATGATAAATCTTGAGAATGTGTCTTAAAGAGGAATGCATGTATAGCCCAGCTCTGATTGAGAAACCTGCATGTAACACTATTCCTTCCCAAAGACTTTTCTTGTACCACTGAGTTCATAAGTTATCTGATGCTTTAAATTCTGAAGGGGATGGAGAATCATTCTAATAAATCTCCCATTTTATTTTTACCCTCTCTGTAGCTATATTCATTGAAGGTGTGTTTACTACAGGCCTTTTAGGAATTGGTACTGAAAATTGGTAATCTCAGTGCCGAGGAGTCAGTGAGGATCCTGTGTGATCCCCCTTTCCACAGATGCAACAGCTCTGCTCCCCATTCCCTTTTCCTCACCTCCCAGAAAAAAACAAATGCTGTCTTAAGTCTGCCAGAGCTCTGACTGCTGAATGTTGCAGTGCCCAGACAAACCAGTATTTAAAAAAAAAAAAAAAAAAAAAAAAAAAAAAAAAAAACAAAAGGANAAAAAAAAAAAAAAAAAAAAAAATCCAACAGGCTGGAGAATTGTAGTAACAGCAAATGAAGCTGCCCCATGAAAACAGGCATGTGCTCTGCAGAGGGAGGCAAGCAGGACTGGACCAGAGAGGCAGTCTTGATGCAGCAGAGGACAGATGGGTAGGGACATCCAGCTCAGTGCTCTGTAGAGACCCAGCCCAACTCCCTCCATTCCTTGTTTTAATGCTGTTTCCATATGTTCCATCGGGTGCCCTCGGTTGCTTCCCAAGGAATCGCTGTGGCAGTGCCTGTCATCAAGGCTGCCCCTCACCAGCAGATGGAAAGTGGCTGGGTCTGGAGGCTGCTGCTGGCAATCACAACCTCACAGCCAGAGGTCCATCTTCACTGCCAAACCTCCAGTTGCATGGACCACCCATGGCCTGGGCTGGCACCATTTCAACAGGGTTTTCAAGACAAACCTGGGCCAGGAAGTGTCCGAAACATTTATCTGCACGATGATAATCCTGACACCATCAGTGCCACACGCAGGGCAGTCCCAGCCCCCAAGGATGCTGACATACAGGACAGGCTGGCAAGACAAACAAAGCTTATTGTAACTCTGACATGCTTGCTGTCAAACACCATCAAGGTCGGGCTGGACGAGACTTTGAGCAGCCTGCTCTAGTGTAAGGTGTCCCATGGCAGGGGGTTTGCAATTAGGTGGTCTTTAAGGTCCCTTTTTACCCAAACCATTCCATGTTTCTATGATTTTGTGATTCTAGGCATCAGAGCAAGTGATATGGGACCTTGTGTCCCTTGTAACACAGGTAATGAACTTCTGACACCTCTCTCAGCCTTTGCAGTGTATGATCGTCACTTCTGTGAATGCAAAAGAGATGCAAATGCCATCTCAGCACAATCCCAAGTAACATGCTCTAGGAGACCCTGCTGGGGCAGGGAGGCTGGAATAGATGAACTCCAGTGTTCCTACCCAAACCCACCCATTCTGTGACAAGGAAGGTGTTTTTTCCATTTGTTTGTTTTTGGGTTTCTTTTTTTCCTCAAGAGAAGAAAAATTCCAGTGAAATCTCTTTAGGTCTCAGCTCAGAGACTTAAAACTTTGTGTGTAGTGATACTGTTTAATTCCCTTGCCAGATGTGATAGATCACATATATTTATTGCTGCTCATGTAGACTTGTGTGACAAAGCCTGGATCAAATTTAGACTTTTCCTGTGTTATGGTGTGATTGAATCCAGTGTTGTGGTTCATTGCTCATCTGTATTTACAGAGTAAACTATAATAAATGCCTGGTGGTACTGGCAGTCACTGACCAGATTCAATAACCATTGACTGAAGCAAAATAATAAAAAATCCAGCAAGATGTTTATCACCATTAGAGCTTGCACAGTGTGGTCAAGAGAAGTGTAATGCATTCCTGGTGAGCATACAGTTGATTTAAGAGCACAATACCCATATGAATCACCTAAGTAAGCATATGAATTTGTACTTTGCCCTGGAGGCTTTTTTAAAAATGTATCTATTAAACTACTTGAAGAAAAAATGATGAAACAAAGAAACAAAAAAGGCCTAAGCTTCTGTAAGTTGGAGTGTGAAGGAAGTGTGTTGCAAAATTCAGATCTGTGCTTCATTTCACCCAGTCTGGACATGAGAAGTCCGTCTGGTCTAATGTTCATTAAGAGGGATGAAGTATCTGTTCTTATGGGGAAGTTTCCATGCAAAATGGCTATGTGGTCTGCTGTCACAATATCTTTTTGTCAAAAATAATCTTTTCGGTCTGGCCGTGATACAACAGTAAATTTTTTCCTGCAAGAAAGAATAATGTGAAGTTTAATTAAGAAAAAACAAAGTCCTGGAATGCTGGACCTTTCCCAGCTCAACACAGTGATTCTGAAAATAAGACTGTATGCAGGTATGGTATATCAGAAGTCATTGTTGGCAGCTGTGGCTGAACATACAGTTTTAAAAGCTTTCTCTGTTAAGGCTGAACTTTCTGTCATTGTTTTGCAGTCCTGAATGCTCTCCTGGATGAATCAGTCATTTGGATCTCATAAAATCCAGAAAGATCATCCAGAAAGCACATCCCTGAAGTCATAACTTGTGTTTTTTATTGAAGAATTTCCCAAAGTGTGTCCAGTGGTAAAGATACTGAACTGATCCAGTTTCAGATTGCTTCCAAAGCAGGCAGAAATAAAAGGGAATGGAGAGTGGTATTTTAGCACCATTTCCAGTCACCAGGCACTAAGTCCAGATTCTCAGGAAAGTGAAATCCAGTAGGTACCCCATCTTGCCTGCTCACACATGGTACATAATTTAGTTTCTAATTTAGTCTGCATTTAGTGATGTTTTCACATGGTGTTTGTTTCACCTTTTTAATACCAAATCTGTTAAGGTAGAACATTTTATTTCCTGTTGCTACCACTGTCTAAGTGTTTTCTAACACCTCTCTGTATTCCATGTTTCGCCTTCTGTTTTAAAATATTATGGTTACAAATCACAACCAATTTACAGCAGCAGGAGTGTAATTAAAAATAATAGCCAGAGCAGATGTATTGAAAAAACAGTCTTTCTCCATATCAGTTAATGACAGATCTTGTGCTAATCTGAATGCAAGACATGCTCCCTTAAAGGCTTCTTCCAATATGAAAGGGAATGGAAACCCATTAATAACTATATTCTACAGCAAGGTTTTGAAAAATGAAGGAAGACCTCCCCCCCTCCTGTCTCCTGGAAATTGCATCCCTGGTGTCTGGGAATCTGTAAAATGCAGATGATTTATGCCACCAACAGTTTCCTGGTCCCTGAGAAACAGCAATGGAAAGCTTCACAGAAAGTCTCCAGGGATTCAGGCACAATCATCTTCAGTGGAAGAATTGGGCAGAAGGATATTTACTGTGCAGTGTTTCTCAGACCATGGTAAATAGAAAGTCCAGGAATGAAAGGAGAAAAAGTATGAGTTAAAAGGGGGGAAAGTCATTCAATTCAAGGTGAAATATTCTTATTTTCCTCAGAATCCCTAGCTGAGGAAGATTGGGGCTGCAGAGACAGCAGTAACTCAACTTACTTTGAAATGTCTGAGGTTAATAAAATGAAATCCTGAAATGCTTCAAGGAGTTGAAAATGAGATCTAAAACTTCTAAAAATTTTGACATTTCTCCAAGAAAATGCCTTCCTCTTCTACTTCAAACTGAATCTTTCTGCAGGAATAAATGAATTTCTGTTGACATATACTACAGATGCCTTGATGAAATGGAGTATTTTGGCATTTTTATTCATAAATATAACCAATTTTTTAATTAGTATATAGAAAATAAATTTTAGAATTAAGCATAATAACTATTTAAATTAACCAGACATGCTTGTTTTGAAAACTTGCTTTCTGTGTGGAAAGAAAGAGATGATTCTATGCTACTACAGTTTTCCCTGCAGCTAGATGAGAAAAATGAAAATAGAAACAAACAATTGAGATAAAGCACAGCACTAGCATGAAGTGCTCCTCCAGGGGTACTACTTTGTCATTTACTTTTATTCTGAACATTGCTTGGAAGTAGAGTGTACAGATTCATTCCATCAGCAGAATTTTAGGTTTGTTGGTGAGGATTTATGGGAGGCTCCTAAGAGCATTCTCAGGGGCCCTTTTAGCTGTTCTGCCATTAAGGGAAGACAGAGCTCTCCGTGCAATCACTCTGGCAGTGGGGTGCAAACCCCAAGTGTATGGGGAGGGTGGTTTGCCACATCTGCTTTCCACAGACCAATTTGGGTTGGATGACACAATTAAATGTCACCTAGTCCAAGACCCCTACAAAGACCAGGGACATCTTCAACCAGATAATGTTGCTTAAAGCCCCATCCAACTTGATCTTGATGTTTCCGGGGATGATGTATCCCACTGACTCTCTGGGCAGCCTGTGCCAGTGTTTTACCACCCTCATTTTCACCCAGCAAAGGAAAGCATTAATGAAACAAACCCCAGGCTCCTTCTTGACATTAACAGTGTGGTTTGATTCATAAGCAGTGACCAATGAAGTTCTTTGTTTGGGCAAAACAACAAGTTTATTTTTCTCAAGCTGGGCTAGTCACTTCAATTTTTAAACCTGGCATAATCAATACTCAAACAAAAATGAACTTTCTTGATAATTTGGGGAAAGGGAGACAGTACTAGAAGTATCTTTTTATACAAGGAAAATCTCAAGTCCATGTGAAGTAAACTTTCATTGAGGAACTCCAGCTGAGCACTTTAAACCTGAGGAGGTTCATTCACACCCATGCTTTTCCTACCACTTCCATGTATTAACTCTTAGATGAAGCATCATTTTAAAGCCATTTTAGCATTTGGCATTAACAGTTATGCCAGTTGTCTCCATGTCCCTTCTACTACTCTCCATACAGACACTATATGATGGAATCACAGGATCCTTTGGGTTGGAAGGGACTGTAAACTCACCTAACCCCCCCTGCTGTGGGCAGGGACACCTTCCACCAGATCAGGTTGCTCCAAAACCCATCCAAACTGGCCTTGAAAATGTCCAGGGATGGGGCAGCCACAGTTCCTCTGGGGCACCCATGCCAGAACCTCACCACCCTCACAGTGAATGTTGCCTTCCTATGAAGAAACTCTTGAGGGGGTAGGTTGGACTGCTCAGAATTCAGTGGAGGTAGGAAGGTGGGATGAGGGAGCTTAGCCATGTTGGCCAGGTAGTCTTTAGAGATGGGTTTGATAGGTGAGGGGTGGCTTTAGGTGGCACTCATAACTTCATGATAGAGAGACAAAACAAGGATGGTAAGGAGGTGTAGGTGAAGGATGGTCCAAAGAGATTCTTTTTATTGCATCATGGAGGCTTCTCCACTGCATGTCTGGAAAGCCACAGCTGCCAGCACTGACAACCTTGTACATCCACTCATGACTGTCATCCTTTTGTTGTTCCAAAATTGGTTCTTGTACCCAGTGTTAAAGAGGCTGATCCACTCATTGAGTGGAGCTAATTATTTACAGTTCTGTGCAGAAAGGGTGGATTCAGTGGCATATTCACAAAGCCAGCACCACAAGTACCAGAACTTTTCACTATATATTTTAGTAAACAAAGAAATGAGTGTTAATTGACTACAAGTTACCTGGTTCTCTTAATAATTAGTATTCTCTCTATTGTTGGGTAATGATTCTCTCACTTCTCATGCTAATTAGTCTGCATGCTCAGTCTTTCTCTTCTTTTCAGTCAGTGGTTTCTTGAGTGGGTGACTGTCATCTGCCCCTGCTGGAATGACCTCTTCCCCTGCTGGATCTGATTCAGCACAGTTCCTGTGTTGGCTTTATCAGTTTGTTCCTTGTCTTGGGGGTTCTGCCAAATGTCCTTGTGCCCATTAAATTCTGCATTCTTTGTGCCCACCGTCAGTGCTACATCCTTCTTCCCAAGCCTTGTTAACCTCCCCTAGGTCTGAGATCACTGTCAAGCCCTACACCTCATCAAGGCAATTCTGCCAACAAGTAATTCGTGTTTCCAACACCTGGCCATCACTTTGGCTGCTTTCTGTTTCACAGATTAAATCTCTTTTCTTGATGATTAGGCTTGAAAGCATGCCAAGATCAAACATCAAAGAACATCCTTTCTTAAGAAAATGTTTACATATTCCACATTTTGCAATTATTTATCTTTGAGATTCATCTAATCAATTTCTTAGACTAGTCTCACCCTTCTGATTCCAATATCCCCAAGTAACATATGCACATACACTGGGTAACTACATAGATGCAAACAAACATCACCAATACTCTAAGTAACAAAGATAAAAATTTCTTGACCCATAAACTCAGATTAGGGAACCAGGATGTCAACCAGTTCCAAATTTCAGGAAAACTATAACAAGTGTCATCCTTTCAGATGGCCATTTTCAGAGTTGCCTGTAACTGAGTGTTTAACACTGCTAGAGCTGTGGATTGCCCCAAATGAGTTACAGGACTAGATTCCCCTGTGTTATCTTGAGGCAACAACAACATATTATGAACATTTTCAGTTCTAGAATTTCCAGGTCTATTCAGCAATAAAAAAATTCCACACTGATAAATGCCTACTAATATTTATGTAAGTCCCTGTGGAAAATCTAAATGCTCCCAACACTTCCTTCAGCCCAAGTGCAATTCATTTAAGGCTTTCAGTCAGTTGTAGTTTAAGATCTCGTAGTTAAGGTTGTCATGAAATCCACTTATCTTATTCAGACATTGGGGCCCTTTTTTACCTAAGTGTAATGAATCCAGGAAT
Organism: Daphoenositta chrysoptera; assembly: GCA_013397915.1. Taxonomy (NCBI): domain Eukaryota; kingdom Metazoa; phylum Chordata; class Aves; order Passeriformes; genus Daphoenositta; species Daphoenositta chrysoptera. The sequence goes on from VZRO01000805.1 coordinate 244,008, forward strand.
TAATTCATTCTATTTCTGCAGCTGAATATATCTTCAATAACACAGCATAAGGAGCCTTCTACTTTTCTTATAAGGGTTAATCTCTTCATGTTCACATATAAACTTGTGCCTTTCAACTACCTGGTTGAAAGCTGCAGATGGCCACTGGTTAATATACCTATACAGAGAGGACAAAACCCACAAGGGAGATAACAGATAATTTCTCATCATCACCTTTCACATGCATTTGATCACCTTTCATCACCACAGTATCAATTGGACACAATCTGTCCTTCAGAATTTCAAATGGGCTCACCCCTCCTAAGACATGGAGTGATTCAAATTCTTATTAAAGCAATAGGTAATACATCTTCCCCCTTCATGTGGATTTCTTGACACAATTTTGCAATTTCTTCTGATAGTCTGATTCATCCATTTTTCCTTTCTACTAGATTGTGGTCTCCAAGGGGTGTGCAAATCCCATTTAAACTGAAGGAGTTTAGACAATCCCTACCACCTCTGTGGTGAAATGAGGCCTTTTTTCTGAAGAGAAACCCTCTGGAATTCCAAATCTAGGAATTATTTCTCCCGGTAAAATTTCAGCAACCTCCCTGGCTTGACTGGTGTGGCAAGGGAAAGCCTCTAATCCTGAAAAAGTATAAATTATATCATTCATTTTTAGGCAAATCAGAGAAACCAATTTCCCCTGGAGTTATTCCACTTTTCCCCTCTCCCATAGGGCTTTCCTTGTTATTATAGCTGCATGGAACTGCATCTTTGTTCTATAGCATGTCTTTTGATACTCTTGGTCGTAATATCTGAGTTTTTCTTTCCATCATTTTCGTGAGACCTTCTTGATTCACAATGTGTAAGTTTGCACAGGCAGTCAGGACAGCCACAAACCCACGGCTAAAACACAAAGAGTAAATATATTTCTGTTTTTCTCACTTCACTGAGTAATTCCCAAAGCAAGCCCTGGGCAGAGGCTCACAAACAGGCACTGTTATGCTCAGCCCACGCCAGAGGATTGCTGGCTGTTGTTCACACTGGGTTATCAAGGATTATTCCCAGCTGCAAGGTCACTTGGATGATTTACAATCCTCCTCGATAGTCTTCTGCTTTTAGTTCATTCCTCCCAAAACAAAGTTGTCCACCAAACTTCTGAAAACATGTTTTTTAACATCTCAGTGTTTCTGCCAATCGAGCTTCTTTCATCCACACCTTGCAACACAATTACATTTTTAATGTTACCTTGCCATTGCTCCAAATCTGTTGCAAATATATTACTAAAAAGAGTAGCACTTGTTTTGGGTTTTATTTGATTGTTTTGGTGGGTTTTTTATAATCTCTATGGTGTTACTCTCCAGCACAGCTGCATTTTTCTTTCTCTTTTTTGATTTTTCCATCTCAAACACAAGAGACTCTCTCTGCTCATCCACCAAAATACAAAAGAAAGCAACTTTTAAATCCAAAACTATCAAATCAGTATTTGTCCACACTTACTTGGTTTATTTCTCTTAAATCCTCTACCAGCCCATACTCCTGAGAACTTCTTTACTGGCATTAAATTCAGTTAAGCAACATTCAATACCACATTCAGGATATCATGCTCGGGCTGCTGAGATCTGGCTCTGATTTGAGCCTTTCATGGCCTTTTCTTGTGAGATGTGCAGCTGTACAGAGTTTTAAAAAAAAATCTTATTCAAGAATTTATTTTGCATTATAAATTTTGTCTTAACAAAGGAAGGGGACATTCTGGCATATAGAAACTTGTGAACCAGTTTAGTATCACTAATCATCCACTCTCTGAGTCGTAAGAATGCATGTAAAGCTCTCTTTTCCCACTGCCGTAACAATCACTCCAGTAACTTTACTTAGCAAGCCCTTGTTGGTAGTTTTTACTGAATGATAGTTTTTACTGAATATGTGGCTCTGCTATCAGCCAAAATCCTATTGTTCTGTTCTCTGGTTTTACTGTGACTAGGGGATCTGCTGGGCATTTCCTGATACTTTTTTTTTCCCAGTCCCCTGTAAAAAATTGTAAAAATTTTTCCAGCATCATAACATTTATATATTTTAAATGACACTTCCTGCCTATAAACAGCACATGGATTTTGGCCATGTGTGTGAATGTGTGTGTGTTTGTGTGCCTTTCAGACTCCAAACCCCCTGCATACCCATCTTCTTTCTTTAAGACCAACCTCTTTTCTTCCACAGTAAAACATATTCAATATGCACTGCACATTCCCCCCCACAGTTGGGATTATGAGTCAGCACAACAGTTCCCAAAAGCTGATATATTCATTCAGGATTCTCTCAGTATGAACCAACAGATCATTTCCAGTCCAGCAAATCTGAAGTAGTAAAAGGGGCATATGCAAAAACTGGACGGCTTTCTATCCCCACTGTTTGTCTTACAGGTGCCTGTATCACCGGCTGAGCATGCCCCTGAGTCCAGCCAGCAACAGGACTGAAATCCTCATTTCCCTTATGCTCATTATTTTGATCTGTATCCTTTTGGTTCATCCTCTGTGTCATATACAATCTCTTGCCTCTTTCTCCTCCTCCTGCATACACGACATCAGCATATCTGTTCCAATTTTACTCTTTTTCTCAATACCTGGATCTCTATACAATATCATAAAAACATCAGCATAAAACAAACCTCATCCCATTTACCAAGTCAGCAACAAAACAAGAACAACTCAACAACACATTTTACCCATTCTCCAGCTTACAAGGTGACTGGCATTGATTGCAATGAGCATTAATGCCTTTGTTTGCTAAAAGAGAACAAAGAGTGAAAAGTTTTGGTGGTCACAGTGCTGGCTTTGCAGATTTGCCACCCAGCCCCTCTTTCTGCACAGAACTGTAAATAAATCAAATACCTTGATTCTGTGTCTGTATTGGTCTCTTGTACAGCAGGTGAAAGAGCCTATTTTGTGGCAACACATTCACAGTTCTGGGACAGATAAGAGCTTCTAAAACTCCTTGTGTAGGAAGCAGCATGACCCCATCTTTGTTGCCATGCTCCAAAATGCTAGGTTCTTCCACTGAATTCTTAGCCATGTGATTCACCACCCTTTTCAGCACCTTTTGTTCCTCCATACCCCAGGTACACCTGACATTGCCGGGCAATTGTGAACAACCAGTAAGGTAACTCACTGGTGTGCACACTGTCCTGGGTTAGTTACACAGTTTGAGTAAAACCAGAGTTGAGTGTCCTGCTCTGAGACAGCTGCCATGGTGTACAGATAACAGCAATAATGTAATCACTGACGGGGAAATGGACAAAACCAAACCAGCTGATCACTAGGTCCTGTAGATTCAGAAGTGGATGGGATGGAGTTAGATTTCCCCATAGCAGCACTCACGGTGCTGTGCTGTTCATTTCTCAGGGAATGGTGTTAGTAGCACACCTGGTTTTGGCTGCTGCCAAACAGGGTTTGAACAGCACCCTCTTCAACCCACCCACCCTTGAGGCTCTTAGGCTGGCGCTGTGATGAGACTGGCAGCTGGACTGACAGCCTCACAGAGTCAGACCTAAAGACAGTCAGAATTTACCCATGAGATTTTACTGAGAATTTTGCAACTTCAGTGAAACCCACGCATAAGGCCAAGAAGATAATCAATGAAAGAAGATGTTCTGGACACAAGGAGAAGATGTTCTTGTTATGGGACATTAAGTGTGTACAAAGAAGGATTCATAGATAATATGTAACAACTATACTTTTGCCTGTATAGCTAATTGTTTACTGCTTTAATAGTCATTGTTTGTTAGACAGCCTTGTCATTATTTGTTAAGCAGCCAATCTCAACAAGCCACAGCAATTGTGAAAAGGTATAAGAGAAGCAGTAGATGACTGCTGCTGTTGGAATCCAAAGTTGGATGACTTTGGATTACAACAAATGTGGTGCTATTATGTCTGTCTTGACTAAGCCACAGGGGTGGGCAAGAGGTTGGAATGGGACATCACCAAGACACCTGACCTGAGATTTATTCCATACTGTGTCACTTCATGCTCAGCAATAAAAGCCAAGAGAAAGGAGGAGCTGGGGGGTGCATTAATTGTTAAAGGGTTTGTCTTCTGGAACAACTATTACATGTTCTGAGGCCCTGCTTCCCGGAAAGCAGCTGGCCACCACATGCTGATGGGAAGTAGAGACTAAATATTTTTGTTTTCTTTTGCTTGCATGTGCTACCTTTGCTTCACTTCATTAAATTGCCATAATCTCAGAGATCCAGGAGTTTTTATTCATATTTTATCCACCCTGCCCCAGCTAAAAGTGTGAGAGATGGAGCACCTTGGTGGGTGCCAAGGTCAACCACTGCAGTACTGAACTGCCCTTCAGATGGTTTAAATCTTTGACTCCTCACACTGGAGTAAAAGGCATTAGCAAGGCAGATCTACACTGCTGGGAAAGCCTGGCATCTGAGCAGGCATTTCGGGTGGCAGAATGTGCACAGGAAACGATGGTGAAGTAAACTATGCCATCAGCTTGAAATCATGAGCACTTTCGGTACATTGGACATCTTTGAAAGAAGAGCCTGCTCCTCTTGGTTCCTTTCCAACTATTCCTTAAGTGGCAAAGCATGCACTTAAAAAGTTTGGGGAGTGGCAGGGATTCCTTCAGGATGTGGTAATGTACATGTGGAAAGATTAAGACAGAGCTGCAAAGGTTGTGTGCCTGCAGGACAACAAAGGATGGAGTAAACTCTGCCTTGCACTCAGTGAGATGCTGCAAGGAGACTAAACTCTGCTCTGTGCTACACCTTGAACAACTGTTTAGCCAGGTGAAGAGTAGATGTGGAAAACTATTCTAATTTACACTAGACAAGCAGCGAGTGAAAAATCAAATACCGTCCTAAGGGTGTAACATTTGGATGCTCAGAGGCCACAATGGTACAATTTATGAACCTGGATTAAGGCTCAGCAGCTGCCTCTGAACTCCATCAGCATGATAAATGCAACATTCAACTAACTTGAATAACAACAAAATCTGGTGCTGACAGATACTATATGGGCATGCTGATTTCCTTTCTTTTGTGTGGTTTTGTGTGCACAAACCAAAGAAGAACTCCCTTCATTATTTATTTCCATTTAGACACAATATCCCCCAGTTCTTGGGGTTCTGCCCATCATTTACAGTTCAGGCAGGTACAGTTTTGTCAGTCATGTGCCTCCAACAAGAAATTGCTTCACCCTGGAAGGTGCAGAGACACCAACAGTCTGGGGGGGTGGGTCTTCCCAGTTTGGCTCAAAAGACACATGAAAGAAGTGAACAAGCAACTTTGTCTTTTAACAAGGTAGGTGGCAAACCTTGCCTGTGGAAACAAACTCAGTGAAAGAAGGCTCCAGGTCACCTCCCAGGTGCCTTTGCCTCCCAGCAAGATGCCGAGTGACTGGGGCAGCCTGTTAGAGAGACCGAGCCTATACCAGAGCCTGCACAGCCACTGGACGCAGCTGCTCCAAACCGGCGTCAGCAAAGGCCTTGATCTCAGACAGACTATGTGGGATTTTGTCTTGGTTTGGTTTGTTTTCTGGTGTTTTTTCTGTGGAGAAAGGGGGAGAGAGAAACGGAGAAGAGATAAGCGCTTTTTCAAAAACAACCCCAGGAATGTTCAAACAACTTTTTAGCTGTCTATCTTGTATAATGTGGCTGCTCTGCTTCTCCTGACTAAATGTCTGTACTGGCATAAACACAAAATGCCTTGCAAGAAATAGAAAAAATTGTTCTTCATCCTCACAGAGCTATCCAAAACAGCTTTTCTCTTTCCTGTCTCAAATTTGCATCTCTAAGTATTTAGGAAAAAAAATTATTCAAAGGAACAATTTGATTTTAATTCACCTTAGCTCGCTGTGTGGTGGTAAACAGTTTATCTGCCTGTGTTTTGCTAAATCTTGAACTTTCACTCACAAAAACTAGTTGCCTCACAAGCAGGATCAAATGAAACCTTTTTCCTGGGACTTAAATGACTAGGAGAAATAATTTAAGCATATCTTCTGTATTTCAGAGTACTAGAGTAAATCAAACATGGTTTATCATGGGTTTGTATTTTGTGGCTTGCTGATTCTACTTGTGGTTAGGAGACCTGAAAGGTTCAAGCTCTGCTTGAAGCTTTTGCTGCATTTTAAGGTTTTAAAAAGTAGTTTTTCTCCCACACAGTTTGAAGTTTGAAATATCTTCTGGATGCACACCTGTGAAAAACACAGAAAAGCAGTGAATCCATCTACCCACTGGTACTGCTGTCCGAAAGAACAGTGAGGTCATGGAAAAATCTGAAAACCCTCTGTCTGGCAAAAGTAATGTTCCCCTCCCCTCTGGTCATCTCGTTGCACAGCAGACGATAGCCACGTTGTTCCAGCAGCCAGGAAAATGCAGAATTTCTAAGATGAAACTGCTCTGCTTTCAGGGGATGTGGTTCTGCATGTCCTACAAGAGGAGCTTGCATTTGCTATTTGGAAGGCAGAGAGCAAAAATCAATCTTGCATTGTTCAACACCAAACAAAGCTTTCCTCTCAGATGCTGCACAGCTAAGCTGCAGCCGGTGCATGGGTATTTTATCTTCTTGCAGTGTGGTATCTGCTGTCAAATTACTTGCACGTGACTGAAATCTGATGTCATTCAACGACCCTTGAAGCTGATAGCAGGCTTCCCCTTGGCTTTAGTCTGCCTTAGACAAAAGGCCTTACAAAGGAAACATAAAGAGCCTATAAAGCAAAGCTGGGAAGTGATGCAGCAGACCAGGCACCAGGTGTATATGAGAATTTTGGTCCCTGTGATCCATAGTAATTCACAGCAGTCATGCTCCCTTCTGTTTGTTTTATTGATGTTTAAAGTAATTGTTAGTAACAACAAACATTTGCCTTTGCAATGACACCAGGTGATAAAATGTGATGGCATTTTATTAAGAACACAATCAGCAAGATTAAAACACATCACCTGAAATGAAAACTAAAGTATTGCACTGGTTCAGGAATACTGTTGCACTTATTTTTAGCTGTTTTGGGGTTTGTGATGCTTTTTTTTTCGGTTTTGTTTTTGCTTATATTAACAAAACAATATGGATGCCAGGAAAGGGAACTTCTACAGTGTGGGTATCGGTAGAAGGGCAAATGCTTCAACCTGCAGTGCATGAACTGCAGTGTGTTTAACAATGGTCAGTGTCTCTGGTTGTTTTGTCATCATAAATTTTATATCAAAGCATCAGTATGATGTCAATTATTTTGAAAATGTGTGTTACTGTGTCTGGGTGCCTGCATTGGCTTTGTCAGCAACAGCTCTTACAGGAACATCTTTACTTGCCCCACACCTACTCCCTATGTGAAGATGGATCTGTTGGTTTATGAGGTTTGGGACCTTGTTTCAGGTGACTGTGTGTCACAGGGCTGGAAATTATTTATTAGCATTCAGCAGATAAGCTTTAAAAAAAATTAGGAAATTATAAGACTGTAGATTTTTCACCTCATTGTTATGTGAAAGGAAAGAATAACTTTGAAATAAGTCCTGGAACAGGTTGCTGTTTATTTTTCTTGTGAACTGAAAATGGGAGATTTTGCAGGCTCTTAACCCAAAGTTATCTTTGTGTCAGCACTTATCACATAAAGTTTCTGTGAATTTAAAACTGAATGTCATAAAAGATCATTTTAATTAAATATCATGACCTTAAAGTCGGTTTTTAGTCCACACAATAACCAAGGTTCTAGACAGACACAGTAGATATAAAAGGAAGGAAAATCCCAAGCTGTGTCAATGTGCTGTCTCTCTAGATCCCCTTTTCCATAGTGTTTGCGTGCCCATGTAGGTTGTCTATAGAGACCCAGAGAAGGTGACTTTAGTCTTGGGGTGGGTTGTGGTGGGGCATCTCTCCCCCTCCCCTGGCTGCACTATGAGCTGAGAAGTGCTCGTTAAGCTTTGGCCTTGACAAACTGCAGCTAGACTAAGCCTCTCCTGAGCTTATCAGAAACACTGTCTGTTCCCAGGAACTAACAGGTGTCTATGGGGGACCTGTTTTTTAACAAACAGCCTTAGAAACTTATTTTTCTTGCCTGAATAACAACCTAAGTGGAATCACTTTTTTGTTACTGAACTTTCAAAGAAAGTTATCAGCTCGAGTAGTAGCCAGGATAGAAGACTACCACAACTACAGCCCACTCTCCTGGAGCCCTCTAAACAAGGGTCCAAAGTGAGATCTCTTTGAGCTCTCAATTCCCAGAAGATAAGGGGGTAACGTGTATGTCTCAAACACCGATAACCAGATGGCCGTGGAGGAAACCAAGGACTGTTGGCAATAACAGACAAGAATTGTTGGTAATAACCGAGGACTGTTGTTATTAACACGGCCATGGGAAAGATCAAGTTTTGGCTGGAGAAGGGGGGCAGGCAGAGATAGGGCATTTTTCTGTGACAAACAACTCCAACACAGCACAGCGCAAGCGCAGGAATGAGTGGCAGGGTGGGATTAAGACCACCCAAGACCCCGAAGCCCTCCAACCCATTTCCAGAAAGGTCTGCAGGAATGGACTGCGCATGAGAACTAATTTACATAGAAGGCGAGAAACTCATTTTTGGGGCAGGGAAACCTGCCTATAAAATGACCTGAAGCCCAGGCAGCATCCCCAGAACCCTGGACATCTCATCAACTGGACCAGCACAGCTACCTTGACTCCGAAACCAGGATCAACATCCCAGAAGATGGATCGGTCCTGAAACCAGCATCAACACCCCATCATCTGGATCGGTGCTGGGACCAGGATCGACACCCCATCATCTAGATCGGTGCTGGGACCAGGATCGACATCCCATCAGCTGGATCGGCGCTGGAACTAGAGCTGGTAATCTTCTTTTTGCTCTCTTTTTCTCTCTTTTCTCCCATTTTTCTTTTTTTAATTCTCTCTTTTTCTCCTTTCCTTTCTTCCTCTTTTTCTTTCTCTTTTTCTCTTTCTTCCTTTCTTGCTTTGCTTTGCTTTACTTGCTTTCTCTTCTCTTGCTTTCTTGCTTGCTTTCTTCCTTTCATTCATCTTTTTTACATCTCTCTTTTCCTATTTCTTCTTCCTTTTCTTTCTCTTTTGCTCACTTTAATTCATCTCTCCCTCTTTAATTTCTCTCTTCCCTTTCACCCTACCCTTTTATCTAAAACCCACTGTCAGGTGCTTACGCAGTAAGTCAGGGACTACCATACCAATTTCCATGCCAAGTGTGTAATTTGCTAATAGAACTTTCTAATTGTTTGAGGACCCTCTGATTTTTGCTGTTCCTTTCGACTAATGGACATTTACAAATCTTAGGGGCTTTCTTCCCCTCAAGGGTGGGTCATCACGGGCATTATGCTGTTGTCAAAGGGGCTTCTTTGGGGTAACACCACTCCACCTGTGATTTCCGGGGAGAGAGTGCTGGGAAGTGGCTGTTCACAGCCAGGAGGGATCAGAGCAGCTGTAAGCCAAGACTGTCCAGGAAATGACAGTGTTTGACTGCTCCCTGATTTTGCAAAAATTGAGAGAATGGGCAAATGGAAATTGGTATAACCCTGAACCTGCGTTTAAACAAATAAATGTGGTGTTAAGTGAAAAAAAGTTTATGGAAGGGGAAAGATAAAGCACTTTGGGAGCATTTTTGAAAGCAGGTTAAACACTGCCCAAAAAGAGAGGTATGCCAACATGCAAGCGAAGGGGCTGCTTATTGCCAAGCATGATCATGGAAAGGAGAGCAGGCTGCATGCAGAGGCTTTGTGTGTCGCTGAGCTCAGTCAGGAAAAGGAGAGCAGGCTGCAGATAGAGGTTTTGCTTGTCTCTGAGCTCAGTATTGGAAAGGAGAGCAGGCTGCAGGCAGAGATATTCCTTGCTGTCATACAGGCTTCAGGCAGAGCTTCAGGATTTGTCTGTGAGACAGAAAATCTCATGGGAGGATTTAGAAACCTTCAGTGATGGCCAGGGCCAGCAAACTGTTACTAAAATTGTGCTCTTTACAGTGGCCAAGTTAGCAAAGTTCTGGGAAAAGTATAGCAGACTCTCACAGGAATCTGAAACTGAGTGTGTTTGGAGAGTGTCCCTGGTGGTTGGTGATTGAATTGATTGAATCAGATTGTCTGAGGCAGAGTCCCGAGGGGGCCAGGAGTGTTTTTAATGCTGGGTGACCAGAGAAAACTGTGGTCCGTAACACAGAGGGTTTTCTGTTGGGCAGGAGTGTGGTTCCTTTAAAGAGGGTTGATCCAGGTGAGGATGGAGACCCCAGGTACAGATCATGTGATGGAGAGTGCACAGAGGACAGCAGATTTGCAATGGATGAATGGCAGATGGTTGGTTGTTCTGGGACAGCCCTCAGCTGTGTCATTGATTGCTGAAGTTTCCCGTGATCGGAGGTTTGACAGTGATAAAACACTTTGTGGTACAATTACAAGACCACTTGAGGTGAGAGTTAACCACGCAGAGAGGCGGACAAGGGAATCAGGGAAGACCCTTAATATGGGGGGAGACAGTTCAGGAGCCAGTTAGCTACAGCAGCAGTAACCGGGAGATTGGAATTGCAGCAGGGAAGCGGACCTCCCAAACAGGAGCAGCAGGGTCCTAGTGTCCGACGGAATGTGATGTGTGCGGAAGGTGTGCAGAAAGGAATTTCTCAGATATGATGCATGAATTATCTGCTGCTGTTCTTGAGAAAGTAATACAGTGCCTGGGGAAAAGGAAAGTACTCCCTTGCCACACGTGGGATAAACAGGGTGATGCAGGAATTAGAACTCCACAGTGTCCTGAGGAACTTGTCATTCCTATGGCCCCACAGGCTTGTGTTTTTGATGGGGAGTTGGGAAATTACTTCTTGCTGTCCTTAGTAAGAGAACAGGGGGACAGCAGTTGGAAACATCTGACGAGGCTCACCAAAAATAAAACTGACAGAAAATGGGGTATTAAAGATATCACTGGCTTCTGAGAGGGAGACAGGAGATAAACAGAGAATACAAGTTGATAAATTTATGACTGAGAATGATTATTTTAGAACTCTACTTGCTTTGGCAGAGTGTAGGGAAAGACAGTTACTGGGGACTTTGGATAATCATAGTACAAAGAAACAAGATCTGAGAGAGGAAACAGAAGGGAGGAAAGCAGATGAATTACTACTGTCATTGAAATCTGAGCAGCTGCAAAAATAGTTGAAGGTACAAAGGAAGAAAGAAACCAAAAATTGGAAAAAAAGGTAGAGATGATGCTTAACCAATCTCCAATTCACGTAGCATTGTACAGATTCCAGTTCAGGTGGCTGATTTGCCACGGCATTATGTCCACAAACCAAGTGATACTGAAATCCAGCAAGTGAAATTCTCTCAAGGAATACGTAACAATGACCCAAACATTCAGATTACAGTTGGTTCTCATTAACAACTAATAAAATTCCTACCAGAAACTGGAGCACTACATTCAATAGTAAGACAGGAGGATGCCGAGAATCTGAGTCTGTGACCCAGATGGCAAAGTAAACAGAGCAAGTGTTATCTGCCAAGCTGCTAAAATTAATTTATGGCTCCTGCATGAGAAATATGCTGTCTACTTGCTTTGCAGTTAAAGATCACAGTGAAAATTTGAATTTCAGTGTTCTGAACTATAGAACCTGGTGTTTGCTGGATGGCAAATGTGGTACTGTGGTTAAAATGTTAACCCCAACCCCAAAAGAAATTCAGAGACAGCAGTGTGCTTGCTCCACACAGTGGAGCAACTCTCTGATCCAAGGATTGCTGTGTATCTCAGTCCTGGATGTTTGCTGTGAAGCGAGGTGGGATTTCTGATGTTCTGGCTGATTTGTTGCTGCTAACAGCTGAGGTACCCACATTGCCAATCCAACAGGCATAAAGCAAGCAGATGCTTGGACACTTACAGGGTGGTAACACATTTGGAGGAAAGAGGTACTATCGCTCAGTCACACTCCCCTTCTAATTCTCCTGTTTGGCTGGTGAAAAAGCCAACTGACAGTTGTGGCTTATGGCTTTATTACAGAAAATTGAATGCCAATAGTGTGCCTTTAATCACTGCTGTGCTGTTTTGCAGAACTGGTAACTCAAATTCAGAGAGCATCCTATTTGTACAATTAGTACAACTTTAATTGCAGGAGAACACCCTGCTCCCCAGAAAAGGTAAGGGAAGCAGGAACAGCAGTGCTGGAAGCACTTAGTGAAGTAGAAGATGAGATGCCAACTGAGGAATATCAAGGCCAAACTGGTCCTGGTGGATCAGAGATATTTACTATTCAATTCAACTGGGTTCAAAGAGACAAAACAGATATTCTGAGTGGGAAAAAGGACTTCTATAATTAGTCCAAGCTATTAAACAAACTGGCTGAGACTTGTATTGTTTTCTCTTCCTAGGAACGATGTCAGCACACCCCTACTGAAGATCAAGTTAACCATTAACGGACAGCTTATCCTCCTTGCAGGTGCAATTATTGTCAGCATAATATGAACAAAATTTGCTTCATACATGAACAAGCTTGACCCACAGAGGGGAGACCCTCACTTCTTTTATTTATGCTAAAAAGAATGGTACCCATAGTACATTCTACACCTTAGATGTTTATCAGCTGTGGCAGCAATTATAAAGGAATTCAAAGCAATTTGTCCTCTGAAATTCAAAAGGTAACCTGGAATAACCCAGCTAAATTTGGAAGGAAATTCCACTGTTGGTGGTAACTAGGTAATTTCACATAAGACCTCTCTAACAGTAATGCCACAGTTTTTCTTTTAGCAATAGACAATCCTTTGGTAAATACCATATGCCCAATCATTGTGCCAGGATTAAATCACAGCAGAGGTATACTCTGTCCCCTGGAGCACAGAGTGCGACCTGATGGAATGGATGACAATTCATCCTGAATGAGAACCCCTTATTATTTTGTACTTGCAGACAACCTTATTGTAGATACAAGTAATTAATCTAACATTTGTGTTCATAAATTAGTTCAAATTAAGGATCACAGTTTTAATTATTGAGCTCCGGTTACCTCTTCCCATTTTGCTGAAATCTGATTATATTGTGTTCCCAGCCTAACAACCTGTTCCTGTTGGCCAGAACCTCATTCTGGTAAACAAGCTGTCACATGACAACCTGAGACGGCTTGTGAAGAAAGCACAAGACAAAGGAAAAAAGATTTTGATTCTGTTCATCAAAATGTGAAAAGAGTCCACTGAGTGATGGAGCAAGTAAACATAGACGGGGAACCCTACTGGTGGGCCATTTCATTTGAGTCATTGCCAACAGCAGCAGGGATTTTCAACAAAATGTTGCACCTTTTGCTTGTCTTTTTAATGTTAATCATTCTGCTTTTCATTTTGGTGATTGGTTTGCATGTTATGTAGAATTATAGATTACCCCCAATGCTCAGAGACAGCTTATAGATTATATTTGTCCCTCTATTCTTCTGTCCTCTCTCTCTCTTCTTTTTCCATTTCCAGGGATCACCAAGTCCACATCAAAGTTTGAGCCATAGGGTGCAGTGTAGACGCCCCCACCAGTTTGCTGTTCCCGGATGGAATGTGCCTTTTTTTTTTGCAGAGGGCAACAGTGATGTGCCTCAGGGTGCTCAGGCTAGAGCTTGTGGGTTGAGTTTCCTGGAGCTGGTTCCCACCAGATACTGTTTCATCAAGGGTCTCTGACCCTGCCAGGTTCACCAGGGTCAGGGAGTAGTTGTGGGGGACATCAGGTGCGTAGTGCTCCCTGTGGACACACAGCTGGCATACGGAGCAGCAGTGGGATGAGCGGTTGTTAAGCCCAGCACAAGTGCATTGCAACACCTCCAGCACCTTCTCCTCCTGCATCACGGATATCCAGGTGACATTGTGCACGTGGAGCTTGTTGCTGCTCAGGCCAGTCCTTCAGATTTCCTGTTGCATTCCACATTCCTCCTTTCCCAGCATCATATCCCACAGGAGTTTGTTGTAGACTTGCGGGAAACTGGGGGAAAAAGTTTCCCACCAGGCCTTAGGTGAAGAGGCATATCTGTCCATCCACGGTTTCCTGCACGAGCAGCTGAATCTTCTGGTAAGCTCTGGGTGGGAACACGTTGAAGCTGAAGTTGTAGTGGAGCTCTGGGCTTCACTCCCAACCCACGTGGGACTCCTTTGCACCACTTCAGCACTTCAGCACTAGTGTCCGGGGCTCTTGCAGGGTGAACTGTAGGTGCTGCAGCCCCTGCTGCCACTCTGACTCCTTTGGAACCACTGGCAGCAGAGCACAGGGATATTCCTCTTGAGCTCCTGGATGAAGCTGTGGAAGCGCTGCTCTTTCTGCTCTTCTAGGAGAGTTTTCTGGGATATTTCCAGGTCCCAAAGCTTGACCACATGGTCCACATGAACCCGCAGATGCCCCTTCATCTGGCTCAGGTGCGCCTTCATGATTCTCAGCTGCTCCTTCAGCACCCTCTCCCAGCCTTTGGCCTCCTGGTGCTCCCACCACCGCTGTGCCTCTTCCTACAGCCACCACTTTTCATCTGTCAAAACCTCAGTCTTTCACCGTCTCTGCCCCATCTCCGTCTGAAATTCCGACAGCTCCAACCCTATGGACTCCACCTGGAGACTGAGTTCATTCCCCTGGCATTCCTGCCCCTGCCTCTCCCTCTGGAGCCCCTCCAGGCACTGCCACAGCTCCCGCTTCCTCGTCTCCTACCCCTATTTCTCCATCACCACCTCCAGGAGCCACCCAGAGGCCCTCCAGAGCAACCCTGGCAAATCCCTGATTTGACTCCACAAGTCCCAGAGTGCTCGTGCGGGTGTGCCAGGAAGGCAAGGATTTAGATCAGTCTGAAGGCAGCCGTTCATACAGATGTTTTCTACATTTTAGTAACGGGTCATGTTTCTTAATATGGGACTAAGCAGCCTTACTCCTCTGTCAGATAAACTGGTGGTACCTAGTTATGCTGAAACAATTACACATCTGCCCAAATGTGAACATCTTGACTTGCAAAATGTGCAGAAACTGTCTACTTGCAAACTTTTTGTGTAAACTGAATATAAGGGAGGGAGTCTCTGTACCATAACAGCAAGAAACTGTTCTAAGAAGAGAACCCATGCTGTTATGTACATGTTAGGTACTGCCTGCAATTTATTCACCTCCTTGCTGGCAAATATTCACTCATCCAGTTGAACACATGACTTTGTGTGCACATCAAAAATGTCTCTGATTAAGCAATTTTTCCA
This sequence comes from Daphoenositta chrysoptera, assembly GCA_013397915.1. Taxonomy (NCBI): domain Eukaryota; kingdom Metazoa; phylum Chordata; class Aves; order Passeriformes; genus Daphoenositta; species Daphoenositta chrysoptera. Next base: position 259,162 of record VZRO01000805.1, read on the forward strand.
CATCTTTTCCACTTGCAGGAATGTCAAACATGCCTTTGTAACTATATATATATATATATATATATGTTCTTTAGTTCTACAAGTGCATTGTGAGAAAAAAGCTTTGAAGATAATCTGGGTAAGCAGGTTGCATTGGAGTTAAAAGTGAGGCCCCCGGATGAATTCAGACTGTTAGCTTGCCTTAACAAAGAGAGGTTCCTTTTTTCCCTCCTTTATTTTAGCAAACCCAACTTAGGAGTCTGGGCTTTTCAAAGAGGGATGACTTGCAGCTATTGCAACATTTTTTCTTCTGCTGTCTGTGAAAGTAGAAGTTGTGTGAAAAGAGTGAGTTGAGTTTGCTTCCAAGGGACCTCTGTGGTGGTGCCTTCCCACCCACCTCCACCCTAGGCTGGAATGTGATCTGACAAATGCTCATTAGGCTTACAGAAATATGCAATCACCCAATATCAGGGGATATGACTTTAATTATCCAGCTCCTGTGACAACACAGGAATTATCAGAATCTACCTGCACATACTATTGATATTTACTGCCCAACCCCTTTGGGATGAACCGTGCACTAGTGAAAAAATTACTGCAGCAAGATGACCTGTGTCATCTGGAATGACATGTGCTGGAATGCATCCAAAGCAATGGACACAGAACCCTAAATACTGTTCCTCACTGTACAGAAATGATACGTGGTAGAGAAACGAAACATAGCACAGAAATTATCTTGGAAAGAGTGATGAAAAATGGAGAACATCACTAGAGGGCCATTTGGTTTGGGTAGTCATCAACTGCAACAGGAATTCTGGGCACAATGTCGCACTTTATTGTAATTTTGCTGATTTATTTTTTATTATTCTTATTGTTGAATATAGTTCTATATATTAGAGTGTGTATACTAGCTAGATACGTAACGGTGTGGCACAGACCTCATTACTTATAATGTTGTTTTCTCATGTTTCAAAGCAATCTTAAAAAAACATTCTTTAGGTAACCTGATCAAGAATTTCCATCAATCCAAAACTGGATCACGATAAATCTTTGTTTATAGGCACAGAGGCAAGAGGTGACCAGACTACCAATCTGTCACTTCCCAGGAACTCCTGCTGTCAAATGAGCTCCAGTTTTTTAACAAACAGCAGTGGAAACTTATGTATCTTGCCTGAAAAACCACCCAGATGGGACAACATTATTATTATTGAACTTTTGAAGAAAGTTACCAACCTGAATTGGGGCCAGAGTGGAAAATTACTATGAATAAAGCCCACTGTCTTGTGACATTATAAACAGTGGTCCAAAGTGAGACCCTTTGAGCTCTCCTGGACCTCAGGGGTCTGTGACCAGCACCACCCTCTGAGTGAGGCCTCTCAGAGACAAAGAACTTTCAAGCTTGCCAAATTTGGAGGACAATCTCCAAACAAGAATGATGAATTCTGAGCTCATAACCCCACTGCTCACGGCTCCACCCTGAGCCCACTGAAAAGATGCAAAGGCATCCATACTTCACTGAATTAAAGGGGATTTTTTTCACAGGTATACCTTGAAAAGACTTTTCATGTTTGTGTGCACACAAGTGTGAAAATGCTGGAGCAAATATATCAGCAATGTTGTTCTAGCTTCTTAAGTATTTTAGATTTGTAAGTTAGGCTTGTAAGTAAGTTAGTACTGTGTTATAGTAAATTTTATATGAAAGCATTGTTAAGTAGTTTAAGTTAAATTATCTATTAAATGCTGTTTTGTGTTAAGTACTCTTAAAGTTAAGTGCTGTTAAGTTTCAGTTCTGTAAGTGCTGTTAGGTTTAAGTGCTGTTAAGTTTAATTTCTGTTAAGTGTTAAGTTTAAGTGAAGTTAATTTTAAGCTCTGTTAAGTTTAAATGTTGTTAAATTTAAGTGATGTTAGGGTTAAGTTCTGTTAATTTTAAGTTCTGTTAAGGTTAAGTTCTGTTAAGTTTCATTTCTGTTAAGTTTACTGTTGTTAAGTTTAAGCAAAGTGAAGTTGAAGTGATGTTAATTTTAAGTTGTATTAAGTTTAATTTCTGTTAAGTTTAAGTGTTGTTAAGGTTAAGCAAAGTGAAGTTTAAGTGATATTAATTTTAAGTTGTATTAAGTTTAATTTCTGTTAAGTTTAATTGTTGTTAAGTTTAAGCAAAGTTAGGTTTAAGTGATGTTAATTTTAAGTTCAGTTAAGTTTAAGTTCTGTAAAGTTCAAGTAATGGTAAAGTTAAGTTCTGTTAAGTTTAATTTCTGTTAAGTTTAAGTGTTGTTAATTATAAGCAAATACAAGTTTAAGTGAGTTTATTTTAAGTTCTGTTAAGTTCAAATGTTGTTAAGTTCTGTAAAGTTTAAGTGATGTTAAGTTCTGTTAACTTTAATTTCTGTTTAATTTCTGTTAAGTTTAGGTGTTGTTAAGTTTAGGTAAAGTTAAGTTTAAGTGACATAAATTTTAAGTTCTGTTAGGTTTAAGTTCTGTAAAGTTTAAGTGGTGTTAAAGTTAAGTTCTGTTAAGTTTAATTAAATTTAAGTGCTATTAGGTTTAAGTTCTGTTAAGTTTAAGTCATGTCAAGCTTAAGTACTGCTGGGTGTTTCGCATAAACTGTTGGCGCAGTCTGGGCCCAGTTTAACATGGGGATATACTCTGAACCTTGTGACCCAACACAAGGGGCTTGCACTTTTCTTTTCATCCTTACCCCTTCCTATCCTCTTCTCTTCCCATTCCCTTCCACACCCCCTCCCCGTCCTCCCACCCCCCTGTGACCCACCCTCCCCTGCCTCCTGCTAGCCTTCGCATAAGTAGTTTTAGAATGATTTTGGATTCTTAGAATGATTTTTAGACTCTTAGATTCATTTAGATTTTTAGATTAATAGAATCATTCTTTAGAATGATATAGAATAGAATTTAGAATAGAATATTTTTCTCTCTGCTTTAGCCATATAGTCATCAGTAGAGCAAACCTTGCCAACACGCTGTATCATGCTTTCACTTCACTAATAAACCTGCTTCAGCATATACTTGTGCTGGTGATTCTTTAAGTGACCTTAAAACACTCATTTGCGACAACCTGTGAAGGGCTGGTGTGGGAGTGGCTTTGGGCATGTTCCCCACTGGCCTGACTTTTGCAATCAAAGATGATTACTGGAAGTTGATGTGCTTGTAGGTGGCCTGAAATAACCTGGACTCCACAGTTCTGTGTCATCAGCGGTGCAGACATGCCAAACCTCCCAATACCCACACTCATGTGCATGTACACACACACACACACACACACACACACACACTCACTCTTAAGACACTTTCATCTCATTTTGTCTCAGTGTATGTCCCTTACTATGTAAGAGCTCTGCAGATGTCCTGTGCCAAACACAGAGTCATCTCTGACTTCAGGATGTAGCAAGTGTGAAAAATAACTGGTTGTGGCACAAAATGTGTCATGTGTGGGGTGGGCAAACGGCATCCTATCTGGAACCAGTGAAATGCCCATTTTTGCCTATCTAAGAGTCTCATTTCCAGAAGAAATCTGACTGAGATACAGCCACATTTGGGCAAATGCAGTGAAGGGTGATTGAGACAGGCAAATGGGTATTACATGCCAAGTTAAACTTGGGCTGCATATATCAGCAAATTGCTGACATAGCATTACTAATGGCTTTTCACCATTTATTGCAGGTCTCTAAATGGATGAAAAAATATTCTATGACTTGGAGAATACTTTTATTATTTTAATTAGCTTGCTCCAAAAACATTAAAGTAATTTCCATAGCTGGGGTACACTGTCATAGTACTGCAGATACTGCTAATGCTCATTGTTCCTGTGCACCAACCACACAAGAAAAGGACACAGGTTTTCCTGTAGAAGAAAAGGCAGAAGGGTCTAGAAGGAAGGTCCTAAAATGATATTGAGTCAAGTCAATATCATGTTATCTGGTGCAGTTGTTCTCACTCTGAGCAGCAATAACTGGCTATGACATTTTGTCACGTTAGCTTTTCATTTATGTAAAAGGGACCAGCTGTCAGTTTGTTTCTCTGAAGGAGCCCATAATGGAATTGCTGAAATATTTAAGACATAAATGCACAAAATTCTATTTCAAGCCTTAATATTGATGCATGTCTGCTGCTGAAAATTCCAAGATGTTTCCCAAATGAAAAGTGGGATGAAGATTTGTCAGGCTTGTGAAAACAATTTTTGGAACAGCTCCATTTTTGTTTAGATTTCTGCTCCAGAGACAGATATTGAAGGCATCCTTATGTTTAATAGTAATGCTGGCTCTCATCCGTTTCTTGTTAGCCATGAAATTCCCTGCATCTCAGCTGTAAATTCCATGACTGCTATAAGCTGCAAGTATTTCTCAGAGTTACTAATCACTTAAATGCCATGCTGCTTTTCCCTGTGCTTTTCACATTAAAATAGGAGTAAAGTAAGCTGGAAATAAACAAAGCAGTCCCCCATTATTAAAAAGACTGTGCAGCAAATAAGAATGTTAAATCAGTGAGAAACCTTATTTCTCAAAATGCAATATGTGCAACTCATGCCTGTGATAGAGCCATTTATTGTTCAAACTCCCTTTCATTGAGGGAAAATCGCATTATACGGCAATCTGTGTGCCATCGGAATATACTGCTGTGAGTAATGGCATGTGCATCACTATGTGTATTGTACCATCAGGGTTTTGGGTCACTCTGTACTCTTCTACCCCCTCCTAATGAAAAAAACCCTTGATAAAATATGCCAGTGGGCCAGATTGAATTGTGTTCTGCATGTGACCCCCAAAGGAAAGAAGGTCATGGGGCCGTTCAAGCCTCATTTCTGCACCTTTTAATGAGATTCTGAAAGGGCTGGGGAGGAGGGAAAGACCATTTGTCACTTTGGAAACAAAGGAAGAGGCAGCAGAAACAGAATCTGAATGCAAATGAGACATTTTCCCACTTGGGACAAGCTGATTTCCATATTAACTATTTTTTCTGTATTTGTCCAAATACAATTCTTTTGTTATTTGGTATTCAGAAGCCAAATGATAACAGTAAGTCACATTTACATGTTTTCTAAGGAAATACTGAGAATGAACCTACATGGTTTAATTATGTTGCACTGCATTTTGACAGTCATATCCTTAAATAAAAGTGAAATCTGTCAGACTTGATGACCAGTGCTTAGTGTGTGCTTTGTCTCTTACTTTGCCATCACACAGTGAAGAAAGGCAGACGGGGTGAGAAGAAAATATGAAAGTATTTATTTAAATCCTTTTTATGTCACTGAAATTAGGCAGAGGACTATTCTGGGATGTAGATAATACACATTACTCACATAAATAACTTAAAGGATAAGGAAATCTAAGCATGTAGATACCGTTTTAGATAATTTTAAAAGTGCAACTTTCTGAACTGTTCTGAGGAATTTCTGAGCATTGCCTGGTGCTGTCTGGTCTCTCCTTGGTTGATTCCATAGGAATCTGGAGAAAAGAAGACTAAGGTGAGGGATGTTACCGATATATATAAATACCTGATGGGAGGGAGTAAAGAAGTTCCTGTCAGATTCTGTGGTGAAGGGTAAGAGCCAACAAGCACAAAACAAAGTACAAGAAAATCCATTTAAACAGAGGGGGAAGCCTGTTTTATTAGGAAAGTGGTTAAACACTAGAACAGTGCCAGAGAGTTTGTGGAGCCTCCATCCTTGGTGGCATTCAAGCCACGACTGGATGTGGTCCTGGGTAACCCACTTTATCAGGCCAGTGTCTGCACAGGACTTTGGACTCAGTGACCTCCAGAGGTGCCTTCCAACAACTGCAATTCTGTGTGATTCTGGGCTCAATTCCAGCCACCCTTTCAGAGCCATATCTTGATCACAATCATCTGGCAAGGAACTTCCTTGTCAGTCAAGGGCATGGTTTTTCCATCACTTTCCCAGCCCCTGGTTGGTGTAGTGCTCTCCAAGTGCTTAGCAAGCCTCAGCCATGACAGAGCCATCCAAACAGGACCTTTGTTTGATTGATGTACTGGGACCTACACAGCGTATGCTGATTTATTCATCCCTTGTTAAAATCTGTTTTCTTTTAATCCCAGCTTTAAGTCTGGCTTTTGCCCTCCAAAACAGGTACTGGAGGGATCAGACATCATCAGAGTGTCCATGGCATACAGCAGTGTGACCCAGACCTCCCCTGTTCTCAGAAATGAGAGGTGAAGCTAGCAGCAATAAGATTAATGTTTGGCACTTGGTTTACACCTTCCCTGCTGTTAGCTCTTCTGAATCTCCTCAACACAGAGGTTGTGCAGTCGTTCACAACCCTCCCCCTATTCCCTGGCACCTTCTTCACTTACTGTTGTCAGCTTTTTCCGGTCAGAAATGATAAGTGTTATAAATGAATTGTTTGCGGNCAACAATCTCTCAGGTTTGGACCATGGTAACAGCGAATCACACGACGCCCCGAGAGGTAGAAGGCGGACCTTAGACACGAGCCAACCCAGAGCCTAGTGGGGGCAAAAATTGGCCTATGGACCATGGACTTGGGGGGAAGACCAATGGGAAGAGTCGAAAAGAATATAAATAGGCACTGGGGAGAGACTGGGTCCTCCTGTGTTGCAGGAGTTACCTGTGTTACATGGTCCTGTGTTACATGGAGTGTGCCTCTGCCTCAGTGTAAGAAAGGGCTACTCTCTTTCCTGGCATTTTGGGTTTGGATTAAACCAGTTAACAGTGACAGCAGTGACTGGCCAATCGTATTTATTTCAATAAGGAGTTATAGAACTACATAAACAGACAGATTTTCTTCTCAGTCATGCAAATATTGACATTGTTTTCATTCCCCTTTAGCTTCTAGTTCTGTGGATTTGTCCTTATACTTAGCAATTAAAACATCTTTCCTGAGGCAAACAAAAGGAAAATAATACAATAACAAAGTGAGAGTGCTTGCATCTGCTGAATGTTATCTTGATGCCGGATGATGACAGATACATTAAACAATAAAAGACCTTCACTGAAATACAGACTTGGAGGGAAAGAGGCAATTCAAAGGAGGAAAAACAATCTCTCTGCTCACTGTGGTTTGATAATAATTATAGCAAAATTAATTACTCACCCTTCACAGGAGCTGAGCAATGATACCACTTAGATCTTCCAAGTCCTGTACGTTTATTTATTGCCAAATTAATTAAATACAGATGATTTATGACTTTGTTACCTTAGTGCAGTCACACAAAAAAAAAAAAAAAAAAAAAAAAAAACACCACGACACACAAAAAACANGGCACACAAATGAAGCACCTGGAAATTTTGGATATGACTATTGTGGTGTTCACCACTAACCATCATTATCCTCTGTTCTACCCAGATGACACGCTTCAGGCTAACACTGGGAAAAACATCATGTGTCTTCCTTTAACTTAGTGCTATAAATACTTTCAAAGCATCAGTGTGGTAAAGCAGCCTGAGATAACTCCAGTGCTGCAAGGATTTCTGGCACTAACTCCCTGTCTGGGGCTAAATTGTGACATTATGAGAAATCCTGCAGGAACTACACGAGCTTGGCACCACCAAAAGAGGTGAGACTTGATCATGCTGGATGCACAGCACCATTGCGCAAGGAGATTCCGGTATGAAGAAACACGGGGCTGAAGCTGCCAAGTTTTCCAGGTGGTATTGGCAGCTTAATCTGTAATGGGTTAGACAAGACATTGAGAAGGCATGATAGACAGCAGTAGGCATTGAAATCTCAGAGGTAAGCTGCAGTCTGCTTGGCTTTCAGAGAAGGGTGACACCCACAGACGTTAAAAAGGAAAACAACGACTGCAGACATGAATGGGTTATAAGACTCATTAGTATCCTCCTTTCCCCACACTGCAAAATTATCTGCAATTGAAATACTGCAAAACTGTCTTTAAAAAGCTAAGGATGGTGATCAGTTCCTGCCTGACAGTTTCCCCTGGTCAATTTTCCTTTTAATTAGGAACAGCTATACCTCCTGTGTTTCATCTCCTCCCTGTGTATTCACAAAGTATCTTTCATAAAATTAATAGGAAATTGCAGTAGTCCGACATTTCAAGAGATGCTGTCTCCACTGTTCCAAGAAGGGCTGTTTAATAGATTTCTCTCAGAAACCATTGATCGGAGGGGATTTTTGCAGAGGCAGCATCTCTGTTTCATAATAATGGAGCAAGCCCTTCTGGGTCTCTTAAAAGCAAGTATGCTCAGTCAGGGTTTAATTACCTGTGATTAGCTCTTTAGCAAACTGCAAGGTTTTTTAAATCTCTATCCGAGGGACTCAGAAGATTATGTTCTTTGCTAATAACAGGTATTAGTGCACAGTTAGGGGAGAGTAGTACTTTTCTATTTTCAATTTTCAGACTATTGCCATAATTACAAAAACTCAGGCACACTGTAACAGACATGCACAGTGCTCTCAAGAAAGTGGAGAAAATGAAAAAGTGAAATCTGCCCTTCTGCCTTCCACTGTTAGGGTAGAGAGACACACACAGGGTGATACTTGCTAGGGAGTTTCCAGCTCTCAGCTCTTCCAGTCCATGCAGACAGCTACTCATATATCTGGGTGGCTGATGTCAGCAGATTTTTAAGTGCATTAGTGCCTAGTTTTTTCATCTATGTGCAAGTATTTTGCATGCAGCAAGGCTGTAGAAGCTGAATGTGAGGCCCTCAAAAGCTAAGAAATGTCTGGCTTAGGGCTGCCGCATTAGCAGCAGCAGTTCAGCTCTGATAACCATGGCTCAGGGGCAGTGCCTGGGGGTACTTTGACCCGGACACAGGTACAGCAGAAAGGATTGGGCCTCAGACACTTTCCCTTCTGCACCTCCCCCTGTAATCCTGCCATCCTCTGACAAGGGCATAGTGTAGGGGCAGGAAGGGAGCATCCATCCCAGGTGGGATTTTGCTAGAATCACCACTTGGAATCTATCCTCTCAAGTCAAGCCTATAAATGTGTTGTCTTTATAGCATCACAGAATCACAGAATAATTTAGTTTGGAAATGACCTTTAAGATCATTGAGTCCAACTCTTAACCCAGCACTCCCAAGCCTGCCATTAAACCATGTCCCTAAATGCTGCAACTACATGTCTTTTAAAGACCTCTAGACGTTTTGACTCAACCTTTCAAAGCCTTGATTGGTCTCTGTGACATTGTCAGAGTTCCTTATATCTCTCCAAAATTAACTGTCATCCCTGGACTCCAAAGGCAGCCCTTCAATGACTGATTTGTTTGCCTTTTGGATAAGGCACCACTCTTCTGTCAGATGTCATAAGCTTTTCATCCCTTTGTGTTTTTACCGTCCATCTTTATGCTGTCTGTTGTCTAGAATTCTAGATTTTTCTGTTGGTGGGTTTATATTCACACAAACAGATGAATCTTATTCTCTTCTCTGAGGACAGAAAAGCCACTAGCCCATATCTGTGTGTCTCATGAATCAATACCTGAGTGCATACAGACTTTTAGATGCCAAATCCTTCAAAGTCTGTAATTTTATACTGGCAGTAAAGCACATCTTTAACTTCTGTTTCATGTCCAGACTTCCTGAATTCTTTTCGTGATTAATATGGCTTAATTTTTCAACTACTTAGGACTCTAATTTTCTCACGCAATTTTACCTAGAGTTTAATTTTCTTCTTACATACTAGTAAAAAATCAGAAAGTAAAGGTATTTATAAAGTCACTTACATTGGGCTATCGTCTTTGGGTGTCCATCTAAAAATATGCAAGAGTTTGTTCAGAAGAAACTTTTTTTTGTCATTTAATATGTTGGTTTCTCAGTTTGCTAAAGACACACAACAAAATTAACACCCTTCAGTGTCATTAAGCCCATGAGAATACTGCCAAAAGGCATCATTTTGTCTCCTAAAGGCATTCAAAATGATGGTTTCTGGGGAGGAAATCATTAAACAGTGGGTCAGAATGTGTATTTGTTTATTGTTTCTATTTCTCTAGTTCTCTTCCAGCTTTGTCCAGCATGAACTTCTCCAGAGGGTGCTACAAGATGTTATTGTAAATAGACATTTAGTGACATTGACTGTCTGCAGGAGCAGCTACGGTGACTGGACAAGAGTCATGTAAAAAAGAGCAACAATTATGAATTCATTATCCTTCTACAGTCATGTACACATTAAATTGGCTGTGATAATGAACAGTAAAAAATGATGTTACATCAGCTTTCTGGATCACCCAAGAAGAAACTGATTCTTCACTTAAAAAACAAATCACAGATGGGTTTTTTTGAACAGACTATTTATCACTTTCAGCAAAAGCTTGAATTCACTGAAAGTTTTGCAGGACATTGCTCACCTTCTGGCCCCTTTCGGAATCTAAAATCTATCTTTTCCATCTATTGATGTATGAGAAATTACCATGCCCTAAAGAGGAGTTTAAGCAGTACCTGTCCTGAGCATATTTACTTCTTTTTGGCCAACAGCTTCAGACACACCCCTTCAGATCACTTGAAAAGAAAGAATATAATTTTTGCAAAAATTAAGAGTACGTCCTTTCTGTTGTCTTAACCTCAGAACATATATAACACCATCTGTACCTACCTGTAAGATGGTCTGAACAGGGAACAGTATGGAAATCAAAAGAGCTGTGGATGGACAGGTAGAACAGGACTCACAGCTGAGTTTTACCGTTTGCATACCTAGCAAGAAAGTATTTATATTTATTTATACTGTTTGAGCATTATTTCACCTCTCCTTTGGGTGCATTAAGACCTTGGAATCAGAAACTACTTGAGTAAAAGTGCAACCATCCATTTACTAAGATGAGTTGTTGTTTGGTTTTGTACTCGTGCTGTCTTACATTAGGGATTTTTCATCAGAACTAGGGTATATATCAGATTACAAATAATATGAAATTTAAAATATTCACTCCAAGGCCTAAATACTGGATAAAGACAACCTGAAAATATATCTCTATAGCTGACTAGAACAAGACTCAGAGAATTTTTAAAAGGATGAGTATTTTGTTTAGGTTTTCCTAAAGCCTTTTTTCAATGCACCATACTAAAATCATCTGTAACAAGCAGTTTCAGAGGCAGCTTCTGAAGTAATCCATCTGACATAAGTAAAACAAGCACAGATTTTATTCTACGGACACTCGGGTAGTGAAGGGAAGTGCCAGCTTTAAATGCATTCAGAGCACTCTGGTGATTATTTTCATCCAGGCTTTAAAAGTCAGGCTGCATAACCTGTATGTTTCACTGGTACGTGACAGTGGATTCCAAGGAGGAAATTGTTTTCAGAAGCACAGCTGGTGGTTTCAGAATAAAAGCTGCCTTCAGAGTAAAAGATGTAATTTTTATATTGGAGAATAATTTCTCAAAAAAAGAGGCTACAGGCACCAAACTCCCATGGGAATCACAGTTGACTATCCACCACCTGACCTTGCCAAAAGTGTGCTTTCCAAACTCAGAAACTGCAGGGCAGGAGGCAGCACAGAGCATGACTTCAGGCACTGGTGCTTGCTAATATCATCCATCAGCTGTGTCCTCAGCAGCCTTGAGCTCTGAGACATCTCCTGGTACAAGCAGCATATCTGGGCACAGTCCTGGGTTCACCTGGCAGTCAGGGCACAAAAAATTAAATACATATATATATATAGATGTTAATCTATATATCCACACAGTCAGTATTTTCTCCTGATGAGGATGTTTCTCAGCTATACATCAGTTTTAGAAAGACACTAAACTTTGAACCCATAAAAGCTGTAAAACAAACCCCAAAGCACAGCACAATATAAATAATTCTGTGCTTTTACATGAGGATGACAAGTTGTATGATCACAGTTAATACGGTGTGATGTTCAATTGTTCAATATTCTTATATCTAAAAATAAATGCAGGGTTCCTGGTAGAAGTGCTCTGTGGAGGGTTAACCTTGTTATCCTGCCTGTTAACCTCCAGCCACTCTCTGATTCCCCTTCCTTAATAGGACAGGAGGAGAAAATAAGATGAAATAGCTTAAGGAAATCACTTACTAATTACCATCAAAGGCAAAACAAATTTGATTTGGGGACAGTTAATTTATTTCCAAGCAAAACAAGTTTTGATGGTGAGGAATATAGTCTATTTAAATAGTGCATTTAATCCATTAGGTTCTTCAGAAAAAATATCCCTCTTTTTGGTCACTGCTCTGTGTTGGAAGACTAGACTAGACTAGACTAGACTAGACTAGACTAGACTTGACTAGAACAGAATAGAATAGAATAGAATAGAATAGAATAGAATAGAATAGAATAGAATAGAATAGAATAGAATAGAATAGAAATAGTATGAAAATTAGTTCTTTGTACTGACAGGGAAAACCTGACCAAACATCACTAAATTTTTCATGGACTCACACCTAACACCTGGGTCAAATACCTTCCCAGTTAACTCTAGGTGGCTGCACTTAGGATGCCATAACTGCTCTGGTCTGACAGGAGGGAAGAAAAAGGGAGAGAAAGAAGACAAAGAGAGAAAAAATGGTTGGAAGGAAGAGACAGAAACCCCAAAAGCAGCCCACATCAAAACTCCCTTCCTTGTTTCCCAGAAGTTTTCCTGGTGAAAATACCTGGAAATAGCTTTACTGTAAAGTTCAAAAAAATTACTTGAACTTCAGTAGCTGCTCTCAGAAAATTAGACTGGCTGAGTCATCCCACAGGGAAAAACACCAAACCAAAACAAAAAACTACCCAAAACAACACAAAAAACCAATCAGCCAACCAACCAATGAATCAAAAAACCACAAACCACAACAAAAAGCCACACCAAACCCCAACATAAAGTCTTTCACCTCAGTGATCCTCTTTAGGCCATGGCAAATGCAAAGCATACCTACCCTATTAATGACTTGTATTTAGTACGTGCAGTTTATTGTCTCCTCAGTTGTGCAATAGAGTGATGTCCTGGCACAGAGGCAAAGCTTTCAGCTCAGTCTCAACAACATTCCTGCACTAGGGCATTGCAGCAGGGGTTGGGGTTGTGGCTGGTTCAGCCTGCAGCAGAGGTGGCCTTGGGACACCTAACAGCAGCCCTGTGTCTGTGGGGAAGGGATGGAGTGGCCAGGGCCCGGCTTTTGAATGGGAACACCTGGTGGGAGTCTCAGGCACAGAACATCGGCTGTGTGCTGAGGAGAAGGTGTGTCCTTCGTTACGGATTCAGACTCTTAATCTACATCAAATGGCAGCATTCCTAAGGATGTCCTAACGTCACCTCTCCAAATCTGCTTATACTTTTATTAAGTTCAGCCTCATGGTTTTTTGATAGAAAAGCACACAAGGTCCTTTCTCCAAAGAGAAGACAACCAGATGTATATTTGTTCTGTGGTCATGTCTATGCAGAGCAGGAAGATGGTGCACAAACTTGTTTTAGTGTTGAGAATAGATTAATGAACTTCCCCACTAAAGAACTTACAGTAGCATACAAATGGCAACACTACTCTCAAACAAAAAGCCTGATGTCTGACAGCAACCAGTGAAATTTTCCAGGAAGCGTGAAAGAACAAACTGATAGTTAGAGAGAGATGCCCTCCTAAGTCTGCAATACTTTGTGGTCAAAAGGTTTCTTAAGCAAAAAAACCTGTTCATACTGAAAGAACACAAAGGGAGTAGAATTTATTCTCCCTATAGTTGTTAATTTGTCTTTTGAATTTCTGTAAACTTTGTACACATAGTCTTTAGCATAATTCCTCAGTCCTCTACGAGTCCTGTGTACAACAAGTAGATCAGTAGGTTGGATTAGGGCTAGGAGTTCTCTTTCTCATTTAGATCTTCCTAGAGTAATTTCATTTCTCCTTGCTTCAGCTTCTTCAAAACTAAAATGAATGTAAACACAATATTCATCAAAAATGCACAGTCATGATGAAAGGCAATGTGAAAGCATAGTAAATTGTAGGTATTACAAGGGGAGAACTTTACAAGAGCTTGTAGTGGATGAATGGGATCAAGGACATGAATTTGTAAGCAGAAACAAGAATTTATTTAACTTCAAAGCTGTGGGCACACCTGACAGGTGAATTTCTTCCTCAATACCAGGTTTGAATTCTAGACTGCTAAAATCTGACACCACATACTTCCACTAAGACAGGAAAAATATGAAGATGGGGTTTATGAAGAGGCAGGTTTTTTCATTGCGTAATGAATATTTGGCTAAACACTGCAATCAGAATTTAGATTTTAAAAGAAGTATGTATTTCAATAAATTTTGAGAGGCTTGGGAGTTTTTATAATCTTTCTGCCCCAAGAAAAAGAAATGTCGTGGAAACAAAATCACTGTAATGAAGGGTCTTTTTGGCAATTGTTGTGGTTGAACCCCAGTCAGCAGCTCAGCCCCACACAGCCACTTGCTCACTCCTCTCTCAGTGGAATGGGAAAGGGAATTGGAAGGCTTAAGTGGGAAAACTTGTGGGTTGAGATAAAGGCAGTTCAATTGGCAAAGCCCATGAATAAGCTGACACTGATCCAGCTTACTCACTGGTGGGGAGGTGTGAGAAACAGAAAAGACCTTGACTCTGTGCAAGTTCTGCACCTCTGTATTACAAACCCTCTGTACAGCCCAAATCCAAAACAGGGTCCCATATCACCCACTTTGAAGAAAATTAGTTCTGTCCCAGTCAAATCCAGTACACAGGTGTGTGTGCCAGCAAGGTATGCTTCATTTTAGATCAGGAAGCAAAGATTGCTCAGTCAATGATATTTGAAATATCTGTAGAAATAATAAATGTTTAATAACTCTTTGACTCATTTAAGTAGCTCTTTTATGAGCCTAATTACACAGGAATCAGTAAAACTAAGCCTGGGAAATGCCTTAAATTAGCCATTTGCTTTGAATATCTGTTACTGTTTTTAGTGAAATGGTGGAATTAGAATGGACTCCTTCCAACACAAAATGTTTTCCTCATTAAAATCATTAAAATCCATTATGCATTTGCACATCTCATAGCATACGCTTCTCATTCCAGCTATGTAGAATAATAGTTTGGAGTATTTCTTTGCCTATGTAGGCTTACTTTTGTATACAGGTATATTTCTGAACCTTGTTAAAAAAAGGTATCAAACTTCAGAGTGCCTCAGGTTGCAATGGACATTTTACAATTGGAAAGTGACTCCTCCAAGGAGAGACTTGGCATTGAAGGGCTGTGCAGTTTGCTGGAAACCAGTGCAGAGTTTCACGGTAACACCTGAAGAATGCCCTGCATACTCAGTCCCAGGCATATTAGTCAGAGATTCCATCCTCTTGGATCGTTTGCCTTCCCACACCCAGCTTGATGTCCATTGATATCAAAGGTACCTTCGTTTCACTAACTGCGGGAGCTCTGGACCCTTGTACCACAAACCAATATGATTTTGCAAGAGCCATTTATTGTTTACATTACACTATTTTTATACATTTCTGCAGCTGTAGCGCACACAATCACAGATCCAATTGGATTTCTATGCTGTCCATGCTCTGCATGCACCTTTCAGAGAACCTGATTGGTTCTAGTCCAGAACTGTCCTTCTTGGTACTGTCCTTCTTTTTATCTACTTTCTTGTTGTTTTGTTATCCTGTCTTCCAACAGCTTCTTTCCCAATTTAGAATAGTTTACATTTCTGTAGCTTCGACGAATTCTTGAGGTCTCTGATAAGGTAGCTGAACATAACTTGGCTGGGGCATCCTGACAGAATTTGACTGCCTTACAACAACTAACATAGTTACATCACTGTGGCAGCAAAAATTACTGTCACTGGAGGATGCACCCCTGGCACAGGCTCAGATTCTTCATTCCACACAGAGCTGTATCTTGTTTTTTCAGGCTGTTTGCTCCAGCAGAATCTCTCTGGCAGAAGTGTTTACCAAGGCCCAAAGAAGCAAACAATGAAATAAACCCCAGTTTCTGCTGTAGCTGGCAAGTATAAATTTGGTAGAGTCACAGAGAGTGGCAGAGCTCTGGAATGAAGAGCTGCTCTTTTGTCTTGCCTCATGACCACCTTATTGACACAGCATCACATTTCAGTGCTTGGCAATGGGAATATCAACAATAGGCACATGGCTTCTAGTCAGAGAAATGAGAGTCTGGGCACCATGGACAACAACTTCTGGACGCGCGGCGGCGTGAGGAACTAGCCCTCGCCCGGATTTGTGAGGGTAGATACCCTCCGCCGTCCCGTCCGGCTACTTGGGAACCCCAAGCGCCACGGGGAGCGGCCAGGCAGACAGAGCCTCTGACTGCGCGTTGCCGCAGCCAGGGGAGTGGATTCCCAGCCAGAAGGGTGGCAAATGCGCGCCGAGAAGAAGCGTAGGCAACGAGGGAGGCAAGGGACCGAGTGTGGCTCAACAGAGATGTTTATTCCGAGGAGTCAGGGATCCAATCCCGAGAGCAAGAGAGCTCTCTGGGCGCTGCAGGGTTCTTTTAAGGGGGGGAGGAACAAGGGGTGGATATATCTGAGGGCCAATGGGAACATAACACGTAACAGTCAATCAAACAAAGGTCCAATAGGGAAGGGGACGGTAGGTGGAGTGGGTACAGCAATCTAATGGGGAACCAAACTGGGGAGAACTCTCTAGAACTGGGAAGGCTTAGGAGGATTGACATTTTGATGGACAGGGAAAAAGTGGGGAGCACAGGAAAAAGGGGCGGGAGACCAAACCACTTAACAAGGTAGGGGAAAGGGGCTAAACCATATAAAATACATAAAATATAAAGATTAAACCATATAAAATACATAAAATATAAAAACTGGTCCACGCACCGCAACAACTTGGTCATCATTTTGCTTTATTTGCTTGCTGCTACTGTATTTTCTAAAAGTTGAACAGTCACTGCCAGCTGACTGGCCCTGAAACTGACTGAAGTCATGAAAGCTCAACCAACTCATGCCATTTGAAGGCATCAAATTCAGCCATGAACAGAGCTGCAAGCTGCAAAATACTTATGTTGTTAATTGTACTTGAGACTGTAGTTCTAAACCCCAAATGCTCAGTGTCCTAGGAATCTCACCACCATCAGCTGAGGACCTTGAAAAATGACTTACTTAGGACAGTTGTACCTCTGTCAAAAACTTGCAGTGTAATCACATAGTAATGAAAGGCTTATGGAAATAGAATATTTTTTCTGAAAATGAATGACTGAAGAATAGACCATTTTTTTTTTTTAATTAAATTTGGGGATAGAACCATTTTCTATTTGGAGCGGTCTGGACAAAACACATCGGGGTGGCCCTGCCTCAGTTTCCCTTTATCTGCTTTCCTCATTGAATCAGATTTGGTTTCCTGCTTTATTGACTTTCCTTTTTGCTTGGTCCAATGATAGCATATTATTTATCTAAACAGACTCATGTCTGTGTCTCATCTGGAGTACATTGTAAAGAGAGAGAGCTAGAAATCACCTGTCCTCTCTCCCACTATCCTTTTATATCAAGTTGTAAGTTTTTCTAACTCCTGGTGTGTCTGTCTCCTGCTTTCCCAGTGCCATTCACTCTCTAATCCAATATTTCCCTACTTACAAAATCATTTAAGATAAAACCAGTTGAAATTTACACTACTAGGACAAAAGAGTGAGTGGAAGGGAAGGCAATTGGACCCAAAACACAGTGCTTAGTGTGTATAGCACCTTCATTTTGGGGGAGGCTGTGAGATGGGAGTGTGTGGAGTATCTCCCTTGTGTCGGGGTGTGTGCACCTGACACTGTGCCTGTTTCTTAGGGAGCCTCACACTAGCCAGAGAGGACTCCCTGCCCTGAATTTAGTAGTCATGTCAAATTCTCTTATAGACTTACCCGGCTCTCCTTCTCTGTCTTCCCTGAAGGCAGTAGGCGTTTGAAGTGATCAAGGAATGCAGAAACACCCCCAGAATGCAAGCTCCCCAAGGATATCCCAGGACTTGATTAACTATTTTTACTTTTATTATCAAAATTATCACTTCAAACTATCTGTGATACATTTTCTGCAGTGCTTAACAATAACTCATTTGGATGCTTACAGTATTGAGGGTGTTACACTGAAGAAATTAAGGTGCTGAAATAGCAAAATTACAGAGGCTTCTTAATCATTTGAGGTAACATACCAGAAAATAGGTCACATGTGAAAAACAAGTGCAAGAACATCCTTCCTTATACCCAACCATGACAGTAAGTCCTAAACTCTAGCTGTGTCAGTAATGTCAAGGAATTGAAAATCAGAGTATGGAAACTGTAGCTAAATAATTTTTAAGTATTCATTACTCTTGAGATACTCAAGATTCTCATACCGTGATCTGGAGAAAACTGCCACTCTCATGAGATGCAAAATGCTCTTTTGTATTTGCTTATGTGTCCATTAGAGGAACAAGCCAAGAATGTTCTGCAATACTTTTTTTGAGTCAAATTATAACACCTGTTTTGAAAAGAGAGGAATGGCTGCACGTTGAGCAGTGATTGCTTTCATACCTTTTATGTTTTCATGGAATCAATGAACACTGGACTTCCCAGGCATTCAAGTGACATAGGAAAAGTCCTTTAGTGCATGCAAGTACCTAAAACGACCTCAACTTTAATCACAGAGTCTGTCACAACACCGTACCTCTCTTTTCAGCATTTATGTTTGAAATGTCAGGGTAGAGGTTTTTCAGTGTTAAATTTTCCAGATTTCTCTTCATTTCCGTCCTTTTATTGGAGACAGGGACACAAAATCCTTGACCTTCCTTGAAAACCCAGGAGCTGTCAGATTTTCAGCATCCTCTTTTGAGTTATGACAGCACTGAAGCAGCAATTGACAAATCCCTTGACACACAAGGTCTAGTGATTTCCATCAAACAGATGTAGCACTCAGACATAGCTCCAATCCGTTTTTTCTTGGTTGACTGGTTTTCATTTGTTTCTGGAGGACCTAGCTGATTTTTAGGCTTTTGTTTTTAAAAGTACATTTTTGTGCATTTTGGATACTATTATGTTGATTGGAAAGAACAGACCAAGATGCACCCATTGCAGCTCAAAAAGCTGGCAAGCAAAAACTCAGTGTTTCAGTGAACTTGTTCATGTGGTTTGTTATACTCCTCTCTCTTATTTACAGATGGGGTTAAAGTGGAGTAATTGAGGCAGAAAAGGCTGAAAGCAGATAAAAAATGGCACCCTAGTGATGTTCAGAAGCCTTCCTAAGCTTTGTCTGCCTTGCTTGAGCTGCCCTGCAAGCATTGCATGGAAGGGAGGGATAGGCTGCAGAGAAGAGGGAGAATTTTGCTGTGGAGCCTGATAAAACCCTTCAAAAAGTTGAGCAGACATAGGGATGTAACATGCTGATGTGGCCACAAGTCTCTGGTTCCCCAGTGATAAGAGGTATTTGTGGTTTAGACAGGAGAGAGGTTGGACAAACTAGGGGGGCTGAGGGGAGGTCACCCTGATGGCAGGACTGGATCACACTTGCTTTGAGGAGGCGCTAACTCCTTTTGGCAGGTACCTGTGTTTAGTTTCCTTCTTTTTTTCTCTCTCTTTTTTATGGTTGGTTTTTTTTGTTTGTTTGGGGGTTTTTTGTGCTTTTTGGTTTTGGTTTTGGTTTTGGTTTTTTTGGGGGTTTTTGTTTGAGTTTTCTCTACATGCCTCATTTTATTTGAAAGGTCATGAAAAGCACGTACTTCCAAAAAATGGAGCTCTCCTACCCAGATATGGAAAATCCCTGGATGGACCAGAAGACAGCATGGGTGGATGGCACTGCAGTTTCTACATGTGTGCAACCTGGGGTCAAAAACCAGCAAAACCCAACGCACCCAGCCACCATTGTACCTTCTATCTGAGCTACTGCTGAGAGGAGTGAGCCAGGAATATGACACTTCCCTACCAAAGCCTTCCTGGTACTGTAACTGAGGGGCTTTAAGAGAACTTGAGGGGACAGGGTGTAGGCAAAGAGGTGACATTTGAGCACAGACCTCTGGTCCACATCTGCTTCTTCCCAGCTTCAGCCTCCCTGTGTCTTCTGCTCTGCTGATACTTCCACATGTCTTCTCTCATTCCACCATCGTCCTGAAATAGAGATGTACTAAATATTGGAAGCATCCTTCCACCCCTGCTCAAAGAAAGCAATTTGGTAGAAAAATTGTCCATGTAGTAATTCACAAACCAACCATCGTCTGGGGGAAGTGGAGAGGGAGGTGCTGGCAGGACACAAGGAAATGGCTCAGAGCTGTGTCAGGGGATGTTCAGACTTGACAGGAGGAAGCATTTCTTTACCAAGAGGGAGGCCAAACACTGGAACAGGCTTCCTTGAGAGGTGTCCGATGCCTCAAGTCTGTCAGTGTTCCAGAGGCATTTGGGCAATGTCTTTGGTGTTACTTTAACTTTGGGTCATCCCTGAAGGGTTCAGGGAGTTGGAATTGATGACAGTTGTAGGTCCCTTTCAAATGAAATATTCTATTCTATTATAGTCCAATCTAGTCTCTAATCTCTTTTCCCTATTCTAATTTAACAACAGACATTTTACATGGAGGTGCTCAGGTAATTTTTTTTCCCCAGGCACCACCCAGTAGCACTCAAAGTTGAGTGCTAGTGTTTTACCTGGCTGTACCTTTTCCTGCTGGAGAAAGTCAGGTTGAGTATGAAGAGGGTAAGTGACAAACAAGCATGGCTTGGCTGCTGTGACAGTAAACAGAAATCACCAATTTCTGGTGACAATGACAAATTTGTTCTCACATCACCCCCTTGTGCCTTTGCTTCCCCCTTTTACACTGCAGCCTGTGGGAGCACAGGTGTTCCTTTACAGCACTCCAACAGCTGGGGTTTGGCAGAGCCTTTGAGGTGTTGTTAGAACATATGTGGCCAAAGGGAGCCTTGAATACCAGGACAAGCAGCAACCAACTGGCTTCTTTGTGTGACCATGAGATTTTCCCCACAGGATCTCTATAGGCATGAAATATAGGTTGAGGGTGTCGCAAACTCAAGGGAATATGGTGGCTGATTGTTATGTAAAGTGTTGCAAAGTCTTTGGGAATAAAAAATTAAATAAATCAGACCAGAAAAAGTCTCTTCCCTGCTTGCCTAAGGTGAGTAATTCGAATAGAAGTGAGAAAGACATCCTTTTTTTCATTATCAGCTCCACACAAGGTGGATAATGAGTTTGTTCTGGGCATATTCTGGGCCTTTTCATAAAAACCCTCCCAAATAACTGTTTCAGGCTGCTATTCAACTGCAAGAAACACCTATGATCATCCTCATTATTATTATTATTACACCACCAGCATTACCATCACAATTATCCGTCAAAATATCCGATAGCTCAATTGTAGAAGATCCCAAA
This sequence comes from Daphoenositta chrysoptera, assembly GCA_013397915.1. Taxonomy (NCBI): domain Eukaryota; kingdom Metazoa; phylum Chordata; class Aves; order Passeriformes; genus Daphoenositta; species Daphoenositta chrysoptera. Next base: position 280,348 of record VZRO01000805.1, read on the forward strand.
GGACACGATGGAAAGAAAAATCCAATTTCCAATTATCCTGTTGGAGCTCAAATGCTCTCATTATGATCAGCCCTGTTCTACAACATCTGAGAGACTGAACCCTTGTGAGAGATGCTGTCAGATAAACATTGGCATGGTGCTTGGGGGCTTTCAGCTAGAAAATGGGAGGATGGCAGGTGAAGAATGGCCAAAACAGACCAAAATCATATCTTTACCCCAGAACAGCCCAAGGACCCAGATAACAGGCCAGTGATTTCACCAGCTGCAGGGTGATGCTGGGGTGTACTCGAGCCTTATTGCCACCCTCCTTTTCCAAGATGCAAAGTCCTCTGCCAGTGACTCTGCTGTGCTTTGACCAGAGAGCAGAAACAGATCATTCTAGGAACAGCAGGTTCCTGAAGGCCACTGCTGTTGCCTGTGGGTTTGGTGATCAATACAGCCCACTGAAAAGGATGTTCTACATGCATGCATGGCTTGTATCTCCCACCACATGTTCCTGTCTGGGCCAGAGTGCAGTGAGTAAGGCGCTACAGTGCCATCTGTCTGCCCTGCCCAGGTACACCTGTGGTACCAAATGCCCTTCCTGGGTTGCTCCCACAGGAAGGAAGCCACAGCCTCCTAGCACCCATCTCTGATGCAGAGTCCAGCTGCATACCTGAGAAGTCTCCACCTGGTGGGATATTCCTTTTGGTGTAAAATATATGAAGAAGTTTTCCATTGAGGCCCCTATGGACTCATTACTGACACACTGCGTGACCCAGGCTGTAATGAGAGTGCAAAACTTCTTTTGCTGCACTGGGCTGCTGCAGGGCCAGGCAGAGCCGTGGGCGCAGGGTGCTGCCCCGGCTGCAGAGAGCAGAGGCAAGCAGTGAGCGGCGGGTGGCCTCCCTGGTGTCCCCCGGGGCAGAGCCGTGCTGTGTCCCCTCCTTTCCCCCTGCTAACATCGGCACACACACTGGTGCATCCGGTACCAAGGGGCTGGGGCCTGGGGCTTAGGCCAGCCTGTCTGTGGCCTGGCCCAGGGACAGGCATGGGGCAAAGGCAGCTGGGCTGGCAGGCTCTTACTGCAGCTTGGCAACCACCAATTCCTCCTGGAGGAGGAGAAGGCGCCTCTCACTCCTTCTCCAGCTCCTCAAGGTCCCTCTGCCTG
>VZRO01000808.1:3717-79512 GCA_013397915.1 Daphoenositta chrysoptera
CGGGAGCAGGGGGGGATGCGGCACCCCCGAAAGCCGCGGCGCCGGGCCCGGCCGCCTCGCCGGCGGCGCTGGACCGGCAGACGCTTGTGGCCGTACTGCAGTTCCTGCGGCGCAGCAACCTCCGGGAGTCCGAGGAGATCCTACGCCGCGAAGCCCGCCTGCTCGGCGACGAGCTGGGTGCCGCCGCTCTCAGCCCCGCCAGCGCGGGGCTCCTGGCGGGCTCCGGCAGCGAGGCGGACTCCGGCGAGGCGCTGCTCGGCCGGGCCACCGGCGCTGCCGCCGTCGCCATAGGAGGCAGCGTCGCCACTGTCGCGGCTTCCAGCCCCGGGCTGGCCGCAGTTGCCGCCGTGCCGCCGGGGAAAGGTGAGGCCCGCGGGGACCGCGGGGTCTGTCCCTCCTCTCGAGAGGGGGGAACCCCGGGAAGTGGGGAGCCCGTGTGCTGCTCGCAGCCTCCGGGGCTCTCCGTGATGCTGGGACACAAGGGTCGGTTGTCAGGTCCTCGGTGCCACCGAGAGTCTACCCCGGTCTTCGGGAGATTCCTGGCTGTGTTTCCCCATACAATCCGTGGAGAAGTCCGGATCTCCTGGAGCAAGGGACCAAGGAAGGGTGTCTCTCGTATTTGCAGGGAGCACTGTGAAGTGAGAAGCGCTCCCGCTTGTCCTTGTGTCCCATCACAACTAACAGAGTAGCAGGAATAGGCGGTTTCCATTGTAGTTAGTGGAGATTGTCCCGGGTCTGGCCGCCGGGATGAGAGCAGAGGTCTGATGTACAGGCTACATTTTGGTGAAGGAGCCATGGCATATTTGTAGGTGAGGCTCTCTGCATTTCTTTGTCGAGTTTCTGAGTACTTGAGATGTCCTTTGGATAATTCAGTTCTAAGTGTTGTTAATCAAGGTGTTCTGTGAGGCAGATTTACAGAATAATGAAATTCCAGGAACTGCTAGTCTGAGTTCCAGTGAGTGTACAGCATAAAGTCAGCTTGTTCCTGACATCACCAGATATGATTGTTTTTATGTAAAAGACAAATGGAAAAAAAAGACAATGGAAGTGTGTAACAATTGCTGTGTAGAAAAGAACTGTCTGAGTGTTAAGTGTTCCGGCTCTGTGATGGTTGTGTTAGTGGGTTCTTCCTTTACACTTAAAATCCTGGCTGAATTAGGCACTAGGTGCCTACCTTACAGGCAACTGTTGGCAGGGAAAGTCCAAAAAAGTGGTGGAGGTGCTGGCAGAATTGGCTGCTGGACCAATGTACTCTAACCTGCATTGTCTAGACTTGGTGCTGAACACGCACAGTGTTTTTCTCACCTGACCAGGGGGTTGTGGCCGCTGTTTGTTTGCTGGCTCTTCCAGCCTGTCTGAGCAGCTCTTGTTGTTGGCTGGTGCTTTTGCAGTGGGAGGCGCGGTGGTTGTGGAGGATCAGCCGGACGTGAGCGCGGTGTTGTCGGCCTACAACCAGCAAGGGGACCCGACGCTGTACGAGGAGTACTACAGTGGATTGAAACACTTCATCGAGTGTTCCCTGGACTGTCATCGGGCGGAACTGTCTCAGCTCTTTTATCCCCTCTTCGTGCACATGTACTTGGAATTGGTCTACAATCAACATGAGAGTGAGGCAAAGTCTTTCTTTGAAAGGTAATTCATTTTGATTTGTACATTTTGTGTTACTTTGACTAAATGTGTGAGCTATAGTAGCACAGATTTATATACCTATATATATATTGCCCTGTCTCTTGCAGTTTTCTATGCGTTGATTCTTTGATAAAGTTTCTCACACACTTTCTGTAAACATAGCAATGTTTTAGTTAACTGTAACTTTAGTTTACATTCTTTTCTCCTGGGTGGAGAATGTGTGATTGACTATTCTGTGAACCTGTAAAGATGGAGGAGGTGGTAACACTGACCTCCAATCCACGGTTGTTCCTAGAAACATATAAATATGTAAAGAATAAACAACCAGGCTCTTTTCCTTCTGGCCTGCGACCTGTAAAGAACTCGGTTTCAGAGGGCTTCTTTGTGGCCTAGACCCACATATATAGGTATGTATTATTCTTCTTCTCTAAAGTTGAAGAGATTTGAAATCTGAAGTAACAGTGCCATGGGCTGAAGTAACTGTTCTTAGATTCTTTTCCAACCTCCTGTTAGAAAGATGTGCAAACTACTGAACTATCCATTGGCAGATTTTTAACCATATTAATGGTGTGCTGATGGGCTTCTTGCTGCAAAAGTATCAATGAAGAGATTCTGAATCTTTAGGGAAAAATTGTGGGGTCATGTTTTAGCACTGCAAGCTTGCACTGATATGCCGAAGACATGAATGCTATAAGTATTTGCTGATATAATAGCATATACATTGAAATTCTTCAAATAAGCTCAAAGAAATTAATTTCTGGCTAATCTATAATTTTTGGCACTATTACTATGTTTCACTTGTTTATCACTTTGGAAGAAAATAGAATTTAATTTGTTTTGTGGATTCAGACCAATTGTGAAATACTTCAATCCAAAAGGATAACTTTATTTCTCTTCAAATGGTTCTGTAAATAATTGAAATGTCCCTTGCCACAACTATTTTATAACAAGTTGAGTGACTAAACCTTTTATCATGTCTGAAATTGTTTCAATAGGTTTCATGGGGATCAGGAGTGCTATTACCAGGATGACCTGCGTGTATTGTCGAGCTTAACCAAAAAAGAACATATGAAAGGAAACGAGACCATGCTGGATTTCCGAACGAGCAAGTTTGTGCTGCGCATTTCCCGTGACTCTTACCAACTCTTGAAGAGGCATCTTCAGGAAAAGCAGAACAATCAGATCTGGAACATTGTTCAGGAGCATCTTTACATTGATATCTTTGATGGAATGCCTCGCAGTAAACAACAGATAGATGCTATGGTTGGAAGCTTGGCTGGGGAGGCAAAACGAGAGGCTAATAAAGCAAAGGTAAGAGACAAAGATTGTTGCAGTTTTTACAAATCTCCTAGTTTTTCAGGGACATACTTTAGGAATGACAATCGTAACTTGAGATCTTAAAAAACAGCTTAAAGAGAACAAAGGGAGAGAACTGTACAAATAGTTGTTGACAGAAGTAGAGAGAACAAGATGTATTGCTGTCAGGTGGATGAAACTGCTGAACCCTTTTGAGAGACGACCTTGTGTTCAGCCCACTGAACTGCACTTAAAGTAACTCATTAGTTACTTTGGAGTTCTAAAATGGACACCTGACTGTTTGGCTTCTTCTTTTGTGCGGCAGATGTAATTTTTACTTGCTACCAGTTGTTACTAGAAGAGCTGTGTGTGTAGTACCACAGTACTGTACAAATAAATGAGATAGGGTGGGGATTCTGCTTTAAGGAAGGGGTAAAAGATGGTGAGAGAACTTACAGGTGTCCAGATCAGTTGGCTGGATAAACCAGAAGAACTTGTACCACATTTTTAATGGGCTAAACAGTAATATATGCTGTAATATTAAACAGAGCAGCTTTAAAGGGGCAGCTCTATTTCTTGGGCTACTCCACTGAAAAGTTACCATTAAAAAATTCAATTTTCAGTAAGAACAGCAATTACTGTTTTGTCTCGTGTGGTTCTTTTATTGGCTTGTAGGTTTTCTTCGGCTTATTGAAAGAACCAGAGTTTGATGTGCCTTTGGATGATGAAGATGAAGAAGGAGAAAATGAGGAAGGAAAGCCAAAGAAGAAAAAGCCTAAAAAAGATAATGTAGGGTCAAAAAGTAAAAAACAGGACCCTAATGCTCCTCCCCAGAACAGGTACCAAGGAAATTATGTGTAAAGAAGTTTTTAAAATCCTGTCTTGTCATGCCAAATCTGCATTGCTGTTGACATGGTATTTTTAGCATTTTGACTATTTCGTCTGTACATGGCTTTAACTGTAAGACTTCTAAGGGAGGTCATGGAACCCTTAGCATAAAACCCTCTCTTACTGCTCTTCAAGTCAATCTAGATTTCTCTTGATGAAATTTTACTTAGTTACCCACTAATCTTCTCAGGTCATACTTAGTTATTTATCTTGTTCCAGTACCTGTCTGAAATTCTGAAAGCTACTGGCTCTCTTTCTCATCAGTCTTCTACATCTCATTAGTCTTCTACATAGTCTTTCATTTTGTCTAATTCTTGTTTCTTATTTGAATAGTGAGGTATGGGGTTGCATGCAAAGGTTTAACTTTCTTCGTTTGGATTAACAATAAGGAAGGTGCTTTTGCTTTGTAAAAACATGTGCTTCTTGTGTAGAATTCCTCTGCCTGAACTGAAAGACTCTGACAAGCTGGATAAAGTAATGAACATGAAGGAAGCTGCAAGGCGAGTGCGTCTTGGACCAGAGTGCCTGCCCTCCATCTGTTTCTACACGTTCCTTAATGCTTACCAGGTTGGTAAAAGAGTTTGGGTAATAGGGGAAAGGGAATCAAAATTATGAGCATCACTCTTGCTAAAGAAAAAAGACATAAGTGTTGGCAAGGGTTATTGGAGTATTTGGATTAGGCATTGAAAAGCTTATGTTCTAAAATGTTTGAAATTCTTTTTAAAGACTCCTTAAACTATAAAATTTCCGTGTTCCTTGGTTTTGCTTGGATTTTGCCGTAATTCCTTCTTTCACTTTTCCTGTGGGGCCCAAAGTGTTTCCTACAGAACACAGTAGATGTTTTGCACCAGAGTACTGGAAGGCAATACTCTTAGTTACTACTGACTGTGCTTCATACATATAGCTTTATTTTTAATGGGGCAAGAATTTGTGTGTGTCTATGTTTATCTTAGAATAATTCTCTCTATTTTTTGTGAGTCGAATTACCTTTTTAATAGTTCCTAGGATTTTGTAGTATTTGAAATGTGTCATTAGAGATGCAAACAATATAACTGGATATTTTGTGTGTAGGGTCTGACTGCAGTGGATATTACAGATGACTCCAGCATGATTGTAGGAGGCTTTGCTGACTCTACTGTCAGAGTGTGGTCTGTGACTCCAAAAAAGCTACGTAGTGTAAAAACAGCAGCAGGTAATTAAGACAATAGCACCTAATAGGAGCATGCATAACTTGTGACATTTGTGTTCTGCCTGAACAGGGAAAGGTATTTGTGGCAGGAGAGTTGGCTGCAGTGGTTAGATGTTTAACTTTGAAGAAACAGTATGTGCACAGATATATGATCACATCTTACATACTACCATTAGAAACAGTTTTGAAGGAATGAGAAATCTGGTCATGTACACCTGCTGTGAGGTGGTCAGTGCACAGAGCTTGTAACGAGCCATAGCTAGCATGGAACTAGCCATAACTCGTGTGGAACTAGCCATAACTTGTGTGGAACTAGCCATAACTCATGTGGAACTAGCCATCTTGCTTCTTAACTGGGTGATAACTACAGGATGTAATAGGCAGTTGGGGTTAGGTGATCTAGGGGAGAGACTAGAGGTACTATGGTGGAAATGATAGGAGGGAACTCTGAGAATGTTGGAAAAGAATGTCCTTAGCTCAACACCTACAAAAATTGATGGAAACCAGCCTGCTTTAATTCTGCTGTTTGTGTAACAAAGTCTTGTGGTTGAAGCTGGATACTGCACAAACATTTCTTAATCTTGGTATTTAAATGAGATGATGTCATGATGACATTTATCTTTGAACTTCCGACAGTTGTACTGATACATGAACTTTGAAATCTTGCAGACCTCAGTCTCATTGACAAAGAATCAGATGATGTCTTGGAGAGGATCATGGATGAAAAAACAGCAAGTGAGTTGAAGATTTTATATGGTCACAGTGGACCTGTCTATGGCACCAGCTTCAGTCCTGATAGGTAAAAGTTTACAAGCTAACTAGTTTGCTTGGCTTCAGTTTTAATTGCATGCTACTGAATGAGAACATACTCTTAATGCAGCTTTTTTCAGGTTAAAGCAATTCTTGTTCATGCAGCTTGCGAGTAACTGTGCAAATGCTCGTAAACCTCAGGGTGTTGAGCTCTGTCAGCTGTTACTGAAATCAACTATAGCTGAGGATACCAGCACCATTTTGGAGATTTAAGATTTAGATGGCAAAACTACAGTTTTGCAAACTGTAGTTTAAGCTGGGTTTTAATTAACTGAGATATAGACAGGAAAGATATTGCAGCATTGATTTAACTTAGAGTGTTGCAAAATTTCAAGAGTCAGTATCACATCATTGCACTTCAAGTTTCTCATATTTTATTGAGACTTTATTTTCAGAATGTATGGAACAGTACCTTTCAAATAAGAGATTTAAAACCTTTATGTAATGATGGGAGTCTGGACAGTGGAAAAGAGGTTTAAATGTCTTAGGTTTTGCTTTTGCTTGTGACTAGTCAGGAAACAGCTACCACAGAAACACAGCTGAGAAGTAAACTTTGTGTGGTATAATTATTAATTGAGGATGTGAGCATGATATGAATTCTCTTTCAGGGAATCATGAAATTTTGTTCAGAGTTGTATTAGAAAATTTAAAAAAAAAAATAACATAGTGTATCAGTTTACTAGTCATTTTTTCATGTAACTGGAATTCCTGAGTAAAGACCTACTCTGTGATGTGTTTTTTTTTTCCCTTGCCCTCCTCAGTATTAAGTGCCATCAGAATTAATCATCAATGTCTATTCATCTCTTTTTTTTTGCAAAAGGGCCTAGTACTGGGTTCTGCTTGAATTGGTTATTGTTGCATACCCCACTGAAATGCTGATTTATGGGTGACATGCTAAACAGGTGCTGCTGAGGGGACAGTTCTATCATGGACATCTCACAGTGTTAATGCAATGTTTATATAGCCCCTGTGTGAGTTTGATACATGATACGCTGTAATTTCTCCTTTGACAGGAACTATCTTCTGTCCTGTTCTGAGGATGGCACCGTGAGATTGTGGAGTCTCCAAACATTCACGTGTTTGGTGGGATATAAAGGACACAATTATCCAGTTTGGGATACACAGTTCTCTCCTTATGGTTATTACTTTGTGTCAGGGGGACACGACAGAGTGGCTCGGTAAGATACTGGATGTGTTTTTCACTTGTCTGGGTCAATTTGTGGTGGATCAACCCTGAAAGTCATTAGCTGATATACTCTTGCCTACTCTACCACAGAAAATAAATTTTATTTTATGTCAATTAAAATACTGAACAAATGTTTTAATACAGTTTTTCTATTTTTTTCAACACACGTAATATTATCTGATGACTAAAGGGATGATGTCCTCCTATGTCACCCTCTGATTAGAAGTATTCTCCTCCAATTGTTGAACAAATTGACAGAATATTCTTTATTTCTCCATTCTGAGAAGTATATTTTTACAAAAACATCCTGCTAATTCAATAAACTGACCCATAAGAAATCACTCTACAATTACTACTTTTTTTCTCATTGTGCAACTGATCATAGAATCATGGACAAGTTTGGGTTGGAAGGGACCTTTAAAGGCCATCTACTCCAACAGCCCTGCAAGGAGCAGGGGCATCTTCAACCAGATCAGGCTGCTCAGAGCCCCATCCAACCTGACCTTGAATGTACCCAGGGATGGGGCATCTACCACCTCTCTGGGCCACCAGGGTGTTTCACCACCCTCATTGTAAAAAATGTCTTCCTTATATCTAGACTAAATCTACCTTCCTTTAGTTTAAAGTCATTATCCCTTGTCCTGTCACAATAGGCCCTGATAAAAAGTCTGTCCCCATCTTTCTTCGAATTAAGTTTGAAGTACTTAAGTACTTTAAAATCTGAAAGGCCACAACAAGGTCTCCCCAGAGCCAGCTCTTCTCCAGACTGAACTCTGTCATCCTCTCCTCATTGCAGAGGTGCTTCAGCCCTTTGAGCATTTTGTGGCTTCCTCTAAAGCTGCTCCAACAGGTAGAGAGACTGAACTCCTTTACAGTTCTTTTATTAATAAAGCTTTTCTTTTCAGTCTGTGGGCAACAGATCACTACCAGCCATTACGGATCTTTGCTGGCCATCTTGCAGATGTGACGTGTACGCGATTTCATCCAAACTCCAACTATATTGCCACAGGCTCAGCAGACAGGACTATACGGCTCTGGGATGTTTTGAATGGGAATTGTGTAAGAATATTTACTGGACATAAGGTAAAGGCAGATCATTCACAGTGTGAAAGTGATTTTATTTCTGTGCTGAGATTCTAACCAGTTCTGTTCTGAACACAGCTTGACTGACTGAATGTGAGTAGACTTACTTAACTTTGTTTTGTTGCCCCCCCAATGTCCATTTTAGGGACCAATTCATTCACTGGCATTTTCTCCTAATGGGCGATTCCTGGCTACTGGAGCAACAGATGGAAGAGTTCTGCTGTGGGATATTGGACATGGCTTGATGGTTGGCGAATTGAAAGGGCACACTGACACTATCTATGCACTCAGATTCAGTAGAGATGGAGAGATTTTAGCATCAGGTAAAATTCAGCAGGAACACTGAAGTGTCCATTGTATTCCATAATTCTGAAGAGGAATGATAAAATTAGTTCCTTAAATTGAGAAAGACAAAGTAGAATCTCTTGCTTAGCAATAGCAGCGAGGACTGGTAACTTTAATGTGTGCATTCAGTATGTTATATGAGGCTTGCTATAGTCTTTTGCTTTCTGAGCTTTGATTTCTGTTAACTTGCTCCCCAGAAACATTTTTTATATACCATTTTATTAATAAAGTACTTTAAACTGTGGGTTTCTTTCTTTTTAGGTTCAATGGATAACACAGTTCGTCTGTGGGATGCTGTGAAGGCATTTGAAGATTTAGAAACCGATGACTTTACTACGGCCACTGGACACATAAACTTGCCTGAAAACTCACAGGACTTGCTACTGGGCACATACATGACCAAATCAACCCCAGTTGTTCATCTCCATTTCACACGCAGGAACCTGCTGCTGGCTGCAGGAGCCTACAGCTCACAGTAGATTGGGAAGCTGAGACTGACTGTGCCAAGTCATTGCAGTAGTGACCTCAGGATGTGAGACGAGGGGGAATGTCTTGAACAGAAGGACCCCACGAGTCTGTTGCAGGGAGAATGAAACTGTGTAATTAAAGCAAGCAGCGTTTCTCAGTTCTGCTGTTTCATATTTGTCGGCAGTTTGAAAACGCTGGAGATTGACAAGACATCGTGGCTGTAAAAGAAGGAACTGTTTGTGGTGCTTTTGATAACATAGATATGTACATAGGAAATGAGCCATCTCTTCCCAGAGGTGGCACTGAGCTCTGCTGAAACTTGTGAAAAGTTAACAGCCTTGACATGTGTTCTCAGATTTTTTTAAAGCACTTAATTTATGGTTAGCAAATATTTTATCAGTCTCAAACACAAGCAAAACTGTCCATTTTCAGGAAAGAAGAATGTAGTTTGATTCACTACAGCCTGGGCTGGGCAGCAGGCATGGTGAGATCGCAGCAGCAACCAGGGCATTGACGGAGTGGGCCCGACAGCCCCATGCGTGTGGGGAACTGCCGTGAAGCTCCCTGCATGGTTTTTATGCAGCCAGGTTCTAAGTCCTGAAAAGATTTCAAACTCGTGTACTCTTTTGAGGTGTCAGAAACACAGATCTTGTTACCGTTTTCAAAGGTAGCCAGTGCTGTCAGCGTGATAAGCAACCAGAAGCGCAATGTGAATTTTATTTATTTTCATACTTTATTGTATGAGAAAATAAAAAGGGGAACTGAGGCACAACTGAAATAGTCACTATTTAAAAAGTGGACTTGGACCCTTTGCTTTGTATTAGATGTAAAAGAACATTAAAAACCTGTATCCTTTCTGCATGAGGTTTAACATAAAAACCCGGTCAAACTAGCCAAGAAATTGAAACATTATAGCAGCATGAAAGGATAAGTGCATGGTCAGTTTGCTTTTGAAAGGCCAGCTTGTCTCCTGAGTAACAATTCCCATCCGCGAAAACACTGGACCCAGTGAGTCCTCCAGGACTACCAATAAAGCTGTGTTTTATTTCTAAAGAAGAGTAAAACATGCAGAACACTGGGAAGAATATGTGTGTTTTTGAACCAAAAACATCACCACCAAAGGCTAGGTCCAGTGTGGTGTGGTGTGTGGTTTTCTTAATCTCGTACAAGATTTATGCAGAGAAGTCTGTTTTGTGTTCCTTATTGCTTCACAGTAAGGACTTGGACACTTGAACAATCTACTGGCTCTCTAGTGAAAATAAAAACAAGACCTGACATTTCTAAGGTCACGTAAATGGAGAACTACCTCCTTTTTCATCTCATCTTGCTCTAAGTCTTAGAGTAAAAGCATACTACAGACATTATACCTAACAATAAAGTGTGGAAAATTCACTAGGAAGCTCACCTAGACATTTTCTTCAAAGAAAAAATGGTAAAACCTAATTATTTTGATTTTTTTTATTTGTGTAATGGTACCTCAACAAAATCTCCTAGCTCTCAGTATGACCAATTAGATTTAAGTACAGTTTTTGACAGCTTAAAGAAAACACTGCCACATTCTGCCTTTGTATTTTGTACAGTTTTATACTTTTTATATTATAATAAATACTAAAACCACAAAGTTTGTGTCTATATGTTACAAAAAGACATTTACTTCCCTTAATGGCTGCAATAGAACCAAGAGCAGTTTGTAACTGTGACAACTCTGCTAAGAGAAACAAAGTAATCAGAAATAGTTAAATTGATGAGTACGCATTCCATGTACATCTTGTTCTAAAGGAAGGTGACAGGTTCTAGCTCCTGACATTATTACACTCTTACAGCCACCATTCTTCAGCAGGGGAATTGAATTCAGCTGAAGCCATCTATGCAAACACTCAGGAGAGAAAGATGAACAAATTTGTTCAGGAGGCCCAGCATGTACTAAAATGGCTTAAAAAAAAATTAACTAGAGAGAGTACCAAGACCCTGTAATTAATTTTTCCATTTTTTCCAGTAATCCTTCCTCCCTCCTGCTGCCCTCAGTTTGGGAAGGGTATTTGCAAGCTTTAGCATGGTTCAGCCCCTGCTGTTGGCAGAAGCGTGGTACCATCACATTCCCACATCAGCACCAGTGTGACAGCTAAGGCAGGTACCAAGTGTTAACTGAACTACAAAAAGACACTGAGGAGAATGTGATAGACAGATTTTAGTGTTAGGCAGGGAGGAGGCTGCACACACGTAACTGTGGTAGAGCACCTCCTTGAGCAAGAGGCAGGAAAAGTAAGCACTGGACTGCTTGGGTCACTGTTCGTGAATGTGCACAGTTATGGGAGTTTAACATCAACAGACTAAGCCATTTTCCTTCTTCCTTCTGCAAGAGAAGCCACTAACAGAAAAAGCTCACATACCATAACTGGGTCAGACTGTTTTCAGAGGTTTTCCATCAAAACCAAAGAGGTTCTGTGCAAAATACAGACAACTGAGGCAAAAGAAGTCACGGTTTCCACGTAAACCACCAGCTTGGAACACAAAACGTGTGAGCAACACGTGTCTGCAAACCATGCAAGCTGTGACACAGAAGTGTGGGGATGCTGGGGTCAGCTCTAGGCCCTGTGCAGTGTTAGGGCTGTGCAGCTGAGGTCCTGCCTAGGTCACTGCTGGGTGCACTTCAGGATGTTACAACAGCAGCAGAGTTAAGATAGCAATGACACAGAGCAGATGCTCCATCTCGGCTACATTAAATACCTATTTTTGACAGAGGAAGGACAAGAGAGAAGAACCACACTTAACCTTTTTTGGACCACTATGTATTTCCAACAAAACAAGTAATTATTTATATTTTATTAGCCATTAGGTCATCAGCTTGCATTACACTGACACAGATTGGAGGTTCAGACATGCCAGCAACCTGCCAAGAGAAGAAAGGTCAAACATAGCAATTCTTGCACAGTGGTAACTGAGCATCCCCCTGCCCCAAGCCCAAACTATTTTAGCTACAAGCAGGCAGGTTTCAGCACACTCAGGAAGAAGTGACTGATGTCCCCTTAACACACAGCTTATTGTTTTATACCCTTTTCTTCAGGCTATGAGGACAGCCCATAGGTTTTGTCAAAATGCCATTCCAGTGGAAATTCTGTATTTGAAAGTGACTCCAAAATTTTGTAACACTTGGTTGTTGCTATACAAGTCCAGTCACTTCTGCATGGGCCTTGAATAATCAGGTGTGCAACACACAGAGTTCCATCACATGGTGCTCCTTTATTCAAGTGAAGGTTTTAACAGACTGCATTAACCTCTACTTGGAATTCTAATACAGTCAAGAAATAAGTCCTTAAGTATTACTTCATTATTTCAATAACCTACAAAGCAAGTTACCCCTATTTTACAGCAAAAGGGCAGACCAGAGGCACCTAATATTTGTAGGCAGGCTCGATGTATCTTGCTGCAACATCCTTCTCTTCCTCCTTCCCTGTTTTCTCTTCCTCCCTGCATCCCACCCCTAGTTCCATTTATCACGTCAGAAGAACAAGAATACTGTAGCCCATACTTTCTGCACTCCCTTTAATAACCCACTTCATTCAGAGTGCCCCCAAATAAGTCAATGCTATAGTTTATTGCAGATTTAAAACAGTAAATAGGAGGCCCATGTGCCTGTGTTTTTGTCTCTTATTACACTGTATTATTGGGAACTTGTCCTTTGTCACTGCTTCCTGAGCTGGCACTGAAGCATTTTGGTCCTGGAGGAACATCAGCCACTTACCTTTTACTTATGTTCCACAGCAGGAGTTTGCTTCTTAGGCCTAAACTTGAAATACAAGACAAGGAGTGCAACGCCTGCGTATGTTGCTATTACATACTGGAAAACAGAAAAGTTAAATTTTAGTTTCATTCTAAGCCCCAGAAAACGCCATTATACGAGACTACAAAACAATAACAATGTACACAATACATACATTCCTCCTGCCTACGATGGTATAGGAATTGAAGTACTTCTGAAATCCAGTGAACTGGTGTTGAGATCCCGAGTCATGGCCAGCCATGGCTGCTTGTCCTAACAAACAGGACAGGACAATTAACTAATTTAAAGTCACTTGGACAGGATCAAAAGGAAAATCAAACTCATCTCTACACTGAGCTTCAAAATTCCATAGTCTGCTCCTAAATCTGCTTTCAAGACGTTTGACAAGCAGTGAATATACATAAGGAACAGGCACATCCAGAGCACTCTTGAACTCTCCTGAGGTACAAAACAGGTGACAGGAGCAGGTAAGCAAATAAAGGGTTCACTGCACAATGAAAGCAAAGGGTTTTTTTAATGTTTCGAGATATATTTTTCTGAAGAGCATTTTATGTTTAGGACAAGCATTCGTTGCTTATCATCTGCCTCCCCCCGAGGGCACCACACACCCGACACGTGCCCATCCCGGCAGAGGCTGCAGCCCCCGCTGTCCCTGCAGCAGACACAGGAGACGGCACCGCCGCTGCTGCGGTCACCTGCACAACGCCTGTCATCTATCTCTAATCCAACCCAACCCAGCAGCGTTATCTCTGCCGTATAACCACGTAGGCGTCAGCTCGGCTGGCTGTGCAAAAGCTAAAAATTTTAATGAAACACCCCCCTGAACGCTGGCCGCACACGACTGGCAAAGACTTGGAAAGCCAAGGTCGTCTTTTCTCACGCCTGACGGACGCAAAAGCCTGGGCAAGAGCCGAGGCGCCTTTCCGAGGACGGGAAAGCACCACACGAGTCCCGTTTTCCGGAGGAGCCCGGTGCCCTTGCCCGGTTGCATCCGCGACCCCGCGCTCGCGTCGGGCCGGGACTCGTAGGAAGCGACGCCGCGGCTAAAGGTCGCAGGTGCCCCGGCGCCGCGGAGAGCCGCCCGGCAAACCCGGGGCCCGACTCCGGCCCGGGGCCCGACCCGCCCGGCAGTACCTGGGCCTGGCCCGCCGCCGTCCCCGCCGCGCTCNCCGCCCGCCGCCGGGAGCGAGCCCAGCCCGGGAGCGCTGCCCGTCCCCAGCCCGGGAACGCTGCCCGTCTTCCCCAGCCCGGGAACGCTCCCGCTCCCGCGCCTCCCCGGGCAGGTAAGGTTCTGCAGCGCAGCCGGCCGTGGGAGCTGTCTGTGTTGCTTAGCGAGCCCTGAGGTGAAGCGTGCCTTGATGGGCTTCCGCTTTATCATGTGGTTTCCATTTAAAGGAATTTTATATGTCTAACAGGTTGCCTCAGTTCGATAACATAAGGTTTCAGCGCTGTTTTCTGTGGAAGTACAGTTGGCTAATAATAAGTATTGGCTAATAATAAGCAATGGTATAAATAGCATAAGCGCAGTAAGTAATAGTATAAGTAATACACAATAGTAACTACTTTGACTTATTATTATTTATTAGTAGTAGTAGCATGTGAATTGTGGCCTAATAAGGTATTTACTGTTTGAAACAGTAAGGTTATACATCTGTTATATATACGTATAGTTACAGCTTACACAGGGAAGTAGAAAGTTATATTAACCTTTATGAGTAGCACTCAGAAAGTGAAAATGCAGGCCAAGCGTGTGTAATGTTTTGCACGCAGTAGATCAGGGAGCTGAGACTGACTGTGCCAGGTCATTGCAGTAGTGACCTCAGGATGTGAGATGAGGGGGAATGTCTTGAACAGAAGGACCCCTCGATGACTGAAGCTGGTAATTTCACCTTGTCCACTGAATATAATAAAGATCAGTTTAGGAAACTTATGGTTAAAGCAATTTTGTAAATATGTATGTGGTGCATCTAAGTGCCTTAAAAATTAATACTGTAATACTTCATTGGAATTTTGTAGTAGTAAAAAGTGTTATGGATGTGCATATTTAGATGGATCATTGCAAGACTTCATTGTAGTCAAATGTTAAATCCATTTGTGGATTTAATTTCTGTTTTGTTACTGACTAACTAGAGCAGCCATCCAAAGTCTTTCTTACTTTGAGGGTAGTTCACTGTTACGTTCACTCAAACACTCAGTGTTTGTGAGTAACAAGTGCAAATATTGCACTGCATGTTTCATCTCTGCTTTGCCATTTGTCCCACAGCAGTGCAAGCATGGCATCCATGGAAGAAAACTTTCCTCGAGGAGGCATCCAGAAGAAACCTGCAGAGGGAAAAACACCCAAGCCGAAGTCAGAGCGGGACAATTTGTTTGATGTACGTTGTTTGTGTGTTCTTGAGTAACTTCTCAGAGCTCCTCCACTGTCAGAATTTGACTGCAGCCCTTCCTACCTGTTACTTCTACAGTAAACTACAGAAGGGACTCCCAGAAATAGATGACTGCTGACATCCACCTTTGTCCTGATCTCTTAAAGATCCCTGATGTCTGATGTGTGTTGAATATGATGACAGAGAAAGTTCAGTCAAAATTATTGATCAGGCTGTAGCTTTTAAACTTTCCACAGGCATCGTATCCCAAGGTGCTGCATGGTGAGCCTGGTGTTACTGGATACAGGCTGAGTTTGGTCTTTCTGCTAGCAGAGCGTGGTGCAGATCTCTTGCACCACTCTTTTCCATCCCCAAGATTCAGCTTTATAAATGATCAGCCTCAGCCCAAAGGAGATACTTTGGAAGACTTGAATGTAGACAGACTACAGTTAGCAAGATGGTTCTCTTTTTTCCTCCAAATCAGTATTTTATTCATGGCAGCAGAATTCTGCCTTAGTGCAAAGTTTGTTTCTTTATCCACTTCTATTTTTTAACCTTCTGGGCTTGTAATCTGCTTTAGGTTCAACATGAAGAAAAACCTCAGAAAAGAAAAAGGAGCCAGAAGGATCAAGGAAAGCAGAAAAAGTTCAAGGCAGACAAAACAGCTGCTTCTAAAGACAATGTTATGAATATTGGACCACTCACAATTGAGGTTGGTACATAAATGCTTGATTTTGTGTGCCTTTCTTTTCCGGGCTACATAAAAATGGCATGTTTTTCCTCCATAAACATGTCAAATAGATCTGTGATCCAGTACAAAACTTAACTGCTTATCCCCCTGTTATCACTGACTTGCCAAGATATCCATAGGCTGCTATTTTTCCTGCTTTCCCAGGGGCTCAGTGAGGGGATGCTGCTCCTTGGCTGTATAAAGGAGGTCAGTGACTACGAGCTCGCCATCAGTTTGCCCAACGGCCTCTCCGGATTCGTGCCGGTCACGCAGATCAGCGATGCCTACAGCAAACTGCTCACCAAGCAGGTGGCCCAGGGAGAACTCCTGGAGGTGAGACCTGGGGCTGTGATTTGTGCTTGGAGCTAGAGAGTGTTGTTAATACCTCAGAACCAACCCTCAGGTCTTGCTTAGCAGCCTGGCATAGACTGACCTTGGTTTGGAAGTGGATTTTCCAAGCAGACTTTGCAATTTCCTGATAACGGCTGACTGCTAGAAAAAACCAGGATGAAATACTGGGTTACTCTGTCTCTCTGGTGTCAGCGGTGCCTAAGTTTCCCCAAGGTGTTGTGGAATGTAGGATTAGCACTGCCCCTTTGCTGGGGTGTTTTTCCCTGCTGAATGGGGAGGCGAGGTTAGGGTCATTGTTGTCTCTGTAGATGTTTCCTCAGCTGCAGTCTCCTGGCTTCAGCCCACACAATGTTTGTTTTTAAGCAAAGCCTCTCAGTCTTGCTGACATGACATAGTGTCATCCCTGCCTCTCTACTGAGATCCTGGTGTTTGTGGCATTTCCTGCCTGTTACTGTAGTGCTGACAAACAGGACTTTCCTACGGGATTTTGTTTGCAAAAGCTGCTTCAGTAACAAATTTTAGCTTTATGTTATTTAATATTGTAAAAATGGTATGTTTCTCTGTTGATCATGTTGCTGGGCAGGAGCTGCATTCTCTCCCAGACATGTACTCTCCAGGGACACTGGTCAGGTGCATCGTGACCAGCGTTGAGAAAAGTGCTGATGGACGTCGCAGTGTCAAGTTATCGATTGACCCCAAGGAGGTCAACAAGGGCCTGAGCTCTACAGCTCTAGCAGCAGGCATGGTACGTTTTCGGGGTCTGTCACAGCCTCCCTGGGCTCCTGCATGGTGCATGGAGGAATATTTCAGTTTGCCCTTGAATGGGATCAGAGCAGAATGTGGAGCTGCTCCCACCATGGAAGAGACCTGTGAGGAGAGGGCACATTTAGTTCTTGTCTGCAGGTTGTCATTCATGAAATTAATTCACCTTATTCTGTTTCAATATGGCCAAGTTATTTAATGATTTCTTTCTGAGTAGGTTTCTTGGTTAATTTTTACAGAGAGTAATATGTAACATGCCTTGCAGAGGTGCTTGGTTGTTTATGTTCTGTGTTTTCAGCTGTATGATTGTATGCACCTGCTATTTTTGAGCAGTTCTTTTCCTACTGGTTTGTGAGCTCCATACATTCATAGCTGGATAAGGGTAGATTTAAGACCTCACTGGTAGGTGAGCTGTGTAATAAGAAAGAATGTAGTGTTCTTGCTACTGCTCTGAAAATCTCAGTTCTCTGTCCGTACAAAACAAGTGAGTACTTGGGTGTGGAATCTCTTACCATATGTTCATTCTTTGAAGACCCAGCTTTTTCATTACATTACTGAGTTGCAATGCTTCCTTCCCAACAGCTGCTCTCTGGCTCTGTGTTGAGTGTGGAAGACCATGGCTACCTCATAGATATTGGTGTCAGTGGGACTCATGCTTTTCTGCCTCAGCAGAAAGCCAAAAATTACATCAAAGCAGTCAAGAAAGGTAAGAAGTAGTGCAGGAGAATCTGCTGGGTGAAAATGGGGGTGAAGAATGGATTAAAGTTTATTATATCTGTGGTATTGGTGCACCTTGGTGGGATTGGGTCAAGGCAGAGTCTTTGCAGGTTGCTGCAAACAGCAGTTTTGTGGCTGGTCTGCAATAAGCCTTTGTGTTTCAGCCTGTGATCTGACAGACTGTGTTCCAAGCCCTGTTGGCTGTAAACTTTATTTAGATTGAGAGGGAACTCTGTAAAAGCATTGAAAAGAGTGGGAGGAAATCCTCAGTGCTCCTGGTAGAGGTTTTATGGTGTGACTTGTCTTTGTAGGGCCTGACTTGAAAATCGGCCAGAACCTGAACTGCCTCATAGTGGAAGTGAAGAACGAGGGCAGGGTGGTCTGTTTGTCCATTGATCGATCAGAGGTGGCTGCATCCATTGCCACAGAGCGACAGAACTGGACACTCTCTAATTTATTGCCAGGGCTGGTGGTGAAAGCTCGAGTGCAGAAGGTGAGCTCTGGTTTGGGTTTCTTTTGTTGGGTTGGTTTCTTTTGAGCCTTGTTGGAGGCAGGAGACAGGTGAAGCAGAGATGGGAGTTTATGCCCTGGAAAATTTCTGCTTGGTCTCAATTACTTAGCAGTAGCAAACATAATCTGCTAGACAATCCCTCCACCACATTCACCTGAGGTCTGATCTCAGTTCTGGTTGTGATGCCCTGAGTATAAAGGCATCAACCTGAAGCTGCTGATGGAGTTTGAATCAGAACAGGATTCATTTTGTGTTTTCTGGCCTTAACTGGTAAAGTATTCAACACGTTAGCAGTAGTCTTCAGAGTACACACAGCATTATCAAAAAACTAAAGGATTGTTTTTTCAACAGAGTGTGCAATTCAGAATTGTTAGCAGTTTTTCTGTCTCTTGTGATGTGCTTATTGATTAACACTGACAGTGCCATTTTTTGAAATGCGTGAATTGCTCTCTTTCTGCATGAAAACCGAGTGCAAAATTTTTTTTGGCATGTTTTCGTTAACCCTTCCTAGGTGGCCCCACTTGGGATGAAACTGACATTTCTGTCTTACTTCACTGGCATTGTGGATTTCATGCACATGGACCCAGAGAAATCCACGAGCTATTCTCCAGATCAAGTGGTAAGGAGGGTGGATGATGCCTGGAGTTGTTGCTTACAACATCTCTTATCTTATCTAACATTTCTGTGGAATTATCTCTGAAATCTTACCGCTGATAGCTTTCTTTCATATCCTTTACTTGAATTACTATTGTGGCTGCTTTAAAGCTGTAAAGAGGAAAGCCATTCCTGGAAGACTTATTTGGGAAGCCTGAGATATTTGGAAGGGATAGAAATATGACTTGTGTGGCTGCTTCGATACCAGCCTAGTCTGCATACAACAGACAAAAGAAAAAATCCCTCCTTGGTGAACCTGTTAGAACCGGAATGATGTCTTAGCAATACTGGAAAATGCTTGTACGTGGACAGAGAGTTCAGGTACCAAGCAGGATGTCTACAAGCAGGAGTGAGGTGCCTTTCTCCTCTCCTGTTCAATGAGCACCCTGTGTTCCCAGGTGAAGGCCTGTGTGCTGTCCGTGCTCCCCGCGTCGCGGGCGGTGCGACTGACGCTGCGCCCGCCCTTCCTGCACGCCGGGGGAGCCCCCCGCCAGCTCCCCGGCCAGCGCCTGGGGGCAGTGCTGGAGGAGGCCACCGTGAAAGCCTTCTACAAGCAGTTTGGGGCTGTCTTTGAGCTTGATGATGGCACTCTTGCATTTGCACGGGTAAGTACCAGGCTGGCGAGACAAATGCTCCGTATCTGTCTTAGCCTGCTGGGAAAGAGGGTGAGGAGAGGGTTTTATTTTTTGCCTTTATCTTCTCTGTGAGACAATACAATAAATTTAGGACAGTGTGGGAGGTGTTTGTCAAATGATACATCCCCTTGTTTGAATTGAAATTTAGGAGGGTTGTTGTGGAAGAGCTGGTGGAACCTGCACAAAGAGAATGTTAGAGGAACAAATTTGTCAGATGCTATCACTTCAACCTAAGGCCTGTATCAGTGCTTCCACTTTCCAAACACTCACTTGTAATTCCTTTTTTTCTAGTTGAAACATCTTTCAAAAACCAGAAAATCCTTTAAACCTGGGGCATTTAAGGAAGGTTGCAAACATAAATGTCGGATCATTGACTACAGCCTGATGGATGAGATGTGTATTGTATCTCTGAAGAAGTGAGTATGATAGACCTGTCCAGAAAACTGGTTGAGGAATTAGAAGGGTGTTTGAGGGTGGAGAATATTACACTGCTGTGCTGGACTGGAACTTGCCATTTGGGGTTTTTGACTTGTATCTATGTTGTGGCACATCAGGTTGTCTGGGCATCCTATGTATATTCCCCATCCTCTTTGGAATTGGGACACCATCAATATTGTTGGTGAGCTGAGGCACAGGGAGGCTAAATTAGTTCTGCCACGATAGTGTTGTAAGACCATGGCTCAGCAGGAAATCAAGCTTTGATCTTTTAGTTCATTTGTATTATAAACTCCCTCTTAGTACTTCCAACTTTGTGGCTTTAAGCAAAGCAGATGGTGGGTTCTCCTTTCATGGGGCCATAACTTTGTGACTGTCAGCTGGAATGGAGCCTGGTGAACCTCCCTGAACTTTATGTCCCAAGAGTTGTTTTAGGAGAGAGGTCAGTTGGAGTAAAACACAGCTGTGGAGTTGTAGAACACTGGGGAGTGTGTGGACTAATGCATATTTGGGACAAGTCAGAGATGGGACTTTCTTGTCGTATCCTGGATTTCCTTGAAGATGACTGACTGGTCTTCTCTCTGTGTCTCTTTCCTAGTCAGGTTATTGAAGCACGGTTTCTGCAATACCAGGATATCCACACGGGTGATGTGGTGCAGGTGAGCTTCTGAAGGACTCGGGCATGTTATATTTAAAACAGTGATCTTGCCAATGTGCACTCCTTCTGCCTAATATGTACGTCCAACTTCTGATCCAGACTAGTGAGATGAAAATGAGAAAAATCTTGCCTTGCAGGACATGCTTACTGGAATGCAGTACTCTTCCCATTTTGTCCATGTTTTTATTCATGATATGGCAAAGGCAATCAAATTTTGTCTATGGTCAGTCATTTATTTGTGCCCATGAATACATTTTTAGAAAGATTTGAGTGAAAGAAACTAAAACTTGCCTTGCAGTCAAAGTAAAAGTTCATGTACGAACTGTCACAATGAGCTGATGGGCAGAAAGTTACTCATTCTGATTGTTATGATGTCTGAGTCATGGCTGTGTTGGATATGTCTCTGGAAACAATTCTAGCTTGCTGGCGTCAATAGGGATTTTGCAGAAGTAGTCTATGCTTAAAGAATAAGAGGCTGTAAAGCAACCTTATGAAGTATGTAAAAGTTAAAGGGTCACATTAGTTGGGTGGAGTGTGGGTTGGTCTAAGATTTTTTTTTTGAGTGTGATTAGATTGGGTGATTGTAGGTGTTGCAGGGTCTTGGCTGTTTCCTACCTGAGCGCAGTCTGTTTTTCATGCTGAATTTACCAATTTGTTCCCCTATTTTGGGTTCTAGGGCAAAGTGCTCTCTCTAAAACCCATCGGGATGCAGGTGAAAGTGGCTGATGGGATTAGAGGACTTGTGCCATCCCTCCATCTCTCTGATGTGATCCTGAAGCAGCCTGAGAAGAAGTATAACATAGGAGATGAAGTCAAGTGTCGGGTGAGAGCTGCCAGACAGGGTCTTCAGCTGCTTTGCACTCTTCTCTTCTGAGTATTTAGCAGCTGGACTGATCAGGCAAGGGCAGACATGCTTTTTGAACCTCTTTATACTCTTTTCTTGTAGGTCCTAGAGTGCAATCCTGGAGGAAAGAAGCTGATCCTTACTCTAAAGAAAAGTCTCGTCCAATCAAAGCTTCCAGTCCTCTCCAATTATGAAGATGCAAAACCAGGCCTGATCACACATGGCTTTGTAGTGTGTGCAAGGGAGTTTGGCTGCATTGTGAAGTTCTACAATGATGTCAAGGGTCTGGTACCCAAGAATGAGCTGGGCTCAGAGCCCATATCTTCTCCAGATAAAGTCTTCTATGAAGGACAGGTAATTAATGTACCTCTGCTGCACAATGTGTTTGAATGCAAAGGAGAAATCTGCAGTTGAGTTGAATTCAATGTGGATTTTCCCCTGAGTAAGCAGCTACACAAGGAGATGCTTATGTCCTTTCACTTTATTACTTAGTTGTGCTCCATTTAAACAGGGTAGTCTGTAAAAAGGGCAACTTTTCTTTGGGTATGTCAGACTTGCCTTTGTTTCTGGGCTCTCTCTGTTCTTCAGGAGGCAACATAGTATGTGACTTAGATCTCAGTAGAAGTCTGGGGTTCAAGGCTGCTGTTTCTCCTAAGGAAGTTAAAACTCTTACCTACAGAATCATAAGGATGTTTTCTGCTTCAGTGTTACTCTGGCTATCCTGTTGGTTTCAAATTACAGGCACTTTAGGAATTGTGTTATTCACCAAGTTCTGGTCTTTGTTGTGGGCAAACTTTCAGAGATCTCAGCTCTCTTCATTATTTTTTTCTGGTGCTTTTCTTTGTCTTTAATCCTGTTATTTTTTGGCTGGCTAAGGAGAAAGGTAATTTTTTAGTCAAAATTTCTGACTGCAGGTATGGAGATCCGGATTTTATTCTCAACTCTGCTACAGACCTGCTACATACTTTTACAAGGTCATTTAATGATTATGTACTTTTATTTTCCATCTGTGTGATCAGAAGGACATTTGTCTGTGGTTGAACCTTTTAAGTTCTAGTCACTGGCCTGCTATCCTCAGGTGTGAGAGAAAAATGTACAGTGTATGTATTTCCCTGTCTTGTTTTGTAGGTGGTAGCACACTGAGGAGGAAGGTCAGCTGCATTTAACTTTTGTTTTATACTTTTTTTTTTTCTGCAGGTTCTTAAAGTAATAGTCTTAAAATGTGAGCCTCAGCAGGAAAGACTTTTGTTATCCTTCAGATTATCAAGCAAGCCTGGCCCTGAGGACAAATGGAAATGTACTCCAAAGGAAAAACACGAAGTAAAATATCAGATAGGAGAGGTATTGAATTCAATGGCTGATTGCTTTTTAGCCTTTTCCTACTCATTTTCCATATGTTTTGGTACCACTTTGAACAACTTTGCTTCAAGAAAGCTGACAGTGATCAGGAACTAGCATTAAATGTGCATTTCTTACTGTGTGGTTGGCCTCCTGGATCAAAAATGATATCTCTGTTTTCAGAGGTCAGGATAAAGGAGTCCCAGGAGGGTCCTTCTGGAGGTACCAATTAGTGCTCCTACTCCTAGGTGGAGTTCTCTTTTAATTTTCTGGATGCTGCTGATTTTCTTGCTCCAAAAGCAGCTGCTTTTGCTCCCTGGAAAAAGACAGCTTTAGAGAAATGTTTTGAAATGTTTCCCTGTTTGTGCAATAAAGAGTTTCCAACTGCTTGCAGATACTGCTTATGCAGGAACAAGACAGTTCTAATCTTGATTAAATTATCCCCTTCACCCTTTCAAATGAAAAGTCACAACCAAGAGAATGTTTCCACCTCTTTATTTCTCTGGGGGCTGAGAACTAGTTTTTATTTTACCCTCAGTGTTGGCATGCTTTCTAAGCTCAGCCCTGTTGATGTGAGAGTTTTTTACATATAGCTGGGAGGCAGTGTCAGATCCCCTGCAGCACATCATTTGGTACCCTGTGCATCAAAAGAGATTACTTCAAAACCATTTGGAATTCTATATCACTGTACTTGTTCTCTTTTCAGATAGTTGATGTGAAAATCTTGAAGAAGAAAGATAATGGGTTAGAAGTTTCCATCTTAGAAGATGAAGACAATGTGGTAGCCTGGATCCCCACGCTGCACCTCTCTGACTTTGTTGCTACCTCCAAGCTCCTGTGGCACTGTCTTCAAGAGGGAGATGTCCTGCCCAGAGTTATGTATCTAAGTGACAAGGGAGAGCACATTGTATCCTTTGCCACCTCAACCAGGCAAACAAAGTGTGGGGAAGGAGGTACCTCTCAGGAATCCAGAGTATCTGCAACAATGGAAGATACAGTAGTTAGTGTGAAGTGGAAGTGCCTGTCAAGCTAGTGATACTTCAGCGAGTCCTTATAACTTGTGCTAGAAGTGAGGCTCAACTAGGGCTAGAATCTCTTCAGAACCAGGTTTTGAGCTGACTTGTTTTCCCAGCCAGCTTCTGGGCTGTTACTTATATCACAACCTTAGGGAAAATTTTGCTGTTTTTGCATCACAAATCTGAACTGAATTGTTAGGAAGTTGATATTTCTGCTACTGTGAAGCATGCATCTTTAATGCTGAGCTCTTTAAGAGATGTGAGTTGCTAATTTTTTGTGTAGGAAGATCAAGACAGAAATTGGAATGACAGCATTTAGAGCTCCTGTACTCTCCAACTTGCAGCAAGTGCTTTAGCCCAGTGGTTAGCAGCACTGAGAGATTTGCTTGGCATCATGCTGCTTTCATTCATCTTTTGCCATTTTTCTTAACTGGTTGTTCAGATCTTGAGCAGAAAGTCTGCAGTGATTTCTGCAGTACAGGAGGAGCAAGTTGTGAGAAGCTTCTCTGAAATCCAGCCTGACATGCTGTTGACTGGTTATGTGAGGAATGTGATGCCCTTTGGAGTGTTTGTGGAGTTCCCCTTTGGTGTGACAGGACTGGCACCTAAAGTGGTAAGCAATGCCTCCACTTCAGTAGCAGCATGTGTGTGATCAGGCTGCTTGAAACACAGTTTTAGCAAAGGTACAGTAACAAGGAGGGAACAACTGATCTGCAGGCCCTGCATTTGCACAGCTTCCTGCTGCAGGGTAAAAGGGTTTTGGTTTGCCTTTTAAATCACTTCCAAAATGAAACTAAGCACTTCATTCAAGTGAGCTTAAGCTTCAACAAGGATTTCCTATGACCTCAGTAATTCATTTTAATTGATGGGTTTTTCTTAGTCTTTGTTACTTTCTCTTATGCATTTTCACGAAGTCTTAACTCAAACCCTTGTGAACAGCTCTGTGGGTGGTTGATCAGTACCAGCTGTACTCAGTAACCTTGCCCTCTGTTTCCTTTGCACAGAGCATGAGTGACAAGTTTGTGACAGATACCAAGGACCACTTTGTGGTGGGACAGACTGTGATTGCAAAGGTGATGAGCACTGATGAGGAGAAACAGCGTGTGCTCCTCAATCTGAAGGTGTCTGAGTGCAGCTCAGGAGATTCTGCTGCAGAGAGCTTTGCCCTCCTGAATCAATATTTCAAGGAGCTGAAAGAAATCAGAGACTTGTTGAGAAGAGGTAAAAGATTGTAAATGTTCTGCTAAAGGGTATCACATTGAGGGAAAAAAGGGCTCTAGAGTAACGAAGAAAAAAACATTTAAGTGAAAGAGAGTTCAGTTTGAGCAAAGACTCCACTTCCCAAAGTAGCTTATTAGAGAAGGGATGTGTGTGCAGTGCCTGCCATTGACAAGAGCCTTTTTGTAAGTACAGCTGGAACAAGCCAAAGAAATTGTTCTTTTCATTGAAGTCTGCTAAGCCTCTTGCATTGATTTTGGGTAAAGAGCATGTGATAACCCAAACACAGTACCCACATGAGGATAAATTTGTTCAAATAGATTTGCCTACGTGCATTACAGGTCCTCCAGCAGGGGTTTTCTCACTGCTATTTTTCTAGTGTTTTTATCAAATTCTGACTTTGTAGTTTTAAGATTCTTGTTATATCCGGTACTTTTTAATACTTTTTTCCTGTAATTATGAAGTGACAGGTCTGTTCTGTGCTTTTAGTGCTAATCTATTTTGCTTTCACTTTTTTCCATATGCAATGCTGGGTGCCAATGTTCCTATAAGATTGGAAAATATTCTCTCCAAAATTGTCAGGTCCTTAATGTTACAGAAGTGTTTCTACTTTGATTAACTCTTAGAATTTACTTTGTATTTCTACACATTCAGGAGCCTAGGCTTTGTTTTCCCTTATGAAGGCAGATGAATGCTTCATGTACCACTGAGTAAATGCAAAAGCTTGTCTTTGTTCTGCAAAGAAACAACATAAGCAAAACTGACTTCCCACTTTTTCTTTCCTTTATTTAGGGGAGCCCAGCCTTTGTGAGTTGGTGCCTGGGAAGAGAGTGCATCTGGTTGTGCAGGATGTGAGGGAGGATGGCTCAGCACTGTTCAGTGGCAGCTCTGTCACAGGCTTGACTGTAACTGCCACCCGCTACCACTTGGGAGGTGAGGGTCTCTCCTTTGCTTGTGTTGGTTTTCAGTCTTGTACTTTGAAACCTCTCCCAAAATGGATTCTGCTGATGAGGAACTAACAGGGAGAAGTTTGGTCAGAGTAGGGATGGCCTTGAAGAGTAGTTAAGTTTCCCAATGTCTTGCTGACCCATTTGTGTGATTCAGAAAAATATAATACAAACCTTCCTGTGCCTCTGTTAATCCTGTCTCATATTTTGGGCATTTAGTTTGTTCTCAGAGATCTTTAGTTGAACCATACTGTATCTAGACAAGTATTAATACAAGCTCGAGCTTTCTTGGCTTTTTCCTTCTTCCTTTCAAAAGAGCATACTCCAAGGAAAATCTATCTGAAACTGCTGTCAATTTTTCTTGAAAAATCAATTACTTTAAAACAGGACTGTAATTTCAGTATTTTCCAATTCAAAAATTAAAGAAAGGTGTCATATTGTGCAAAACCAAACATATACTTTCTGAAATAATGAAAGCAAGATAAACCTGTAACTTCAGCAGGAGTAATAACCCCAGGACTTCTGTGTCAGAAGAGTTTTTTGCCTTAGCAACAGATAGACTGATGGTAGTTTTGTGCAAATGTTAAGAAAATCTTTTTCAAAACCTCTATTATCTTGACTTTGTTTTTAGTCAGCCTTGTCTTCATTATATAAGAGCTGTATCTTCATAAAATCAACTTTGTTTTTTTAGGAAAGCATCAAACTTTTTTCCAAATAAAAAGCTCTTTTTTTTCTCGTTGCCATTAATGTTGGAAGAATCTGTTCCTAAAGAGACTTATTACATGTTTATTACTAATTTGGCTCAGATACAATAGTAATTAAGCAGTCTTTGGTCTTCAAGAATGAAACCTTTCATGTTTGTCATGTACCACTATCACAGTTGCTCAGAATTCTTCATTGTCATCAGGACATAATCTCCTTATTCTCATTTGTAGACAAAAATATTGCTCCTGGTGAGAAAAGGAAGGCCTTGGTTCTTCATGTGGATGCCCTCAAATCTGAGGTGTATGTTTCTCTTCGGGAAGAACTGTTAAAGCAAAGACCCAAGCGAGTGAGTATGCGTTCAGTTTTTGGGGTTGTGTGTTTCTGCTTGTCTGGCAAGCAGATTAATAAATTTCAAGGGGGGGCTGTTTCCTCTTTTAGAACGATGGGAGGTAGAGTGGAGGGAATCAAAATCTCAGCAGGGGGAGTCACTCTGTCCGTTTCTGTCTAGCGGCTCCGAGAGAGCTCCCAGCACTCGGCGGTGGTGCAGCACATGGCAGAGCACTTTGCCGTCGTGTCTCTGCTGGAAACGGGCCAGCTGGCAGCTGTCCCCATCGCCTGCCACTTCAACGACACCTTCCGCTTCGACTCCGAGAAACTGAGGCTGGGACAGACAATCTCTGTGACCTTAAAAGCAGTGAAAGAGAACGACCACGGGGTCTTGTTAGCAGTACAAGGCCCAGCCAAGAAGAATGTTTTTGTAAGGGTGCGGAACGAATCAGAAACAGCATTAGAGGAGATGCTTCCTGCTGTGAAACACTCGCTGTCCCCAGGGGATGTTGTTACTGGTACTGTTAAATCTGTCAAACCAACCCATGTCACTGTGGCTATTGATGACAAGGTGACAGGTTCAATCCATGCATCCCGGATTCTGGATGAAGTGCCCATAGGCTCTTTTCCAACTTCTACTCTGAAAGCCGGACAGAAAGTGACTGCTCGAGTCATTGGAGGCAGAGATGTGAATACTCACAGGTGGGAAAACATGTACATGGTATTGCTTCTGGGGGAATGCACAGGGTGAAACAGTTTGTGTTTCAATTCAGGTCATCTAGGCCTTCTGTCAGCAGATGCTGTTACAGCTGCCTTTGCTGGAGTAGTTCAGGCCTGAGGAAATCTGCTGTTATATTCTATCCTAGATCCAGGTTTCAGTGAATTAGCTTTCTACCTGTGTCACTGTGTTTATCTTGAGTATAGATTGCAAGAAAAAAAGATGTCTGAACTCTTAAGATCCAGTGGAAGTCCTAAATACAGGCCCCAGGGTCTAAATTTGCTGGGGTATTTTGGTTAACTAAATTGCCACTGAAATAGTAATGGGAAGAACTGGAACTAGAAGGCTCTGGTAGTTTTAGAGGGCTTGCACCTGGGGTTTTTTTGCCAGTGCAGAGGGATTAAATGTGGGTGACTGGGGCCTGGGAAGATCATAAGAAACTCATGTCCTTTTCCTCTTATTAGGTACCTGCCCATTACCCATCCACACTTCACACAATCCATTCCAGAGCTCAGTATTCGACCAAGGTAAGTGTTGGCCTCTCTGCTGTCTGCATATCCTTTACAGACCTTGTATCCTTGGATGTTCCATCCCTTGTACCTCCCATTTGTGAAGGAGCTGGCCATGAGCAAGGTCCTCCACATGTATGCAGTGA
Organism: Daphoenositta chrysoptera; assembly: GCA_013397915.1. Taxonomy (NCBI): domain Eukaryota; kingdom Metazoa; phylum Chordata; class Aves; order Passeriformes; genus Daphoenositta; species Daphoenositta chrysoptera. Next base: position 31,980 of record VZRO01000808.1, read on the forward strand.
GGCAAGGCCTCTTACTCTCTCTTTCACATTAACTTGGGTCCTGTAGCTGTGTTAAACTTCACAGTGCTCTCCTGATTTCCTTTGAATATCCTTTTGGCTTCAGGTTCTGCCAGTCTGGACTCTGTCATGTCTTCATGTCAGAAAGATTCCCCCTTATGATCAAGGAAGAATTAATTCCTTGCAGAAGAATGCAGCTGGGGAGGGGTGAAAGACATTGTTACAGTAGTACTAGCTCACCACATTCCCCTGGGTTTCTAACTTCCACCTTCATCATTAGGACCAAAGCTCTTTTACTGATGTCCTCTTTCTTCTTTTGCAAACAGTGAAAAAGAAGGGGAATTTACAGCAATGCTGAACCTTAAAGAAGACAGTTCCCTCAAGAAACTTGGACTCTACAATGTTGGACAGACAATCACCTGTTTTGTAAAGAAGGTGAGGTCAGAGTCTTCTTAGGAAGTGTGCTGGGGGAGACAGCAAGTGGGAGTGACCTCAGGGGGCCTTTACTCAGACCTAAATACTGAAGACTGTGGTATTCATTAACTGTGAGGGTGGCCCATGGTAACTGCAGTGTCTTATGGGGAAAGTAGGGGGGAGGAAAAAATTTTCTGTACTTGATGGAGTCAAGCTGACTTGTCCTCTTTGACATGCCTGTTTGTTGCCAGCAGGCTCTAGTAAAACGGCTTTTGAGTGTGCCACCAGCACAAAGTACAGTCACTGCTGGTCCTCTGTGTGCACTTGCCTGTGAACTATAGCTGTGTTAAGCTTGTAAGAATAGAATCCAAACCACCATTTTTCCTTGGTGCAAAAGTCAAGGCCGGACTAGTTATTTTTAGCCTTAAAAATTAATGAAAAATTTCTGCCAGGGAAGACTTTTTTTCCCCCCAAGGTGTCATGCTGTCTTCTTTGGTTTTCTACCTTTGGTGTCTTTTTAGTATAACATGCTCAAAAACTGGCTGGAGGTAGAAGTCGCCCCCAACGTTCGAGGAAGAGTTCCTCACCTGCTGCTGTCTCTGAACACCAAGGTAAGAGGCTGTTACTGCTGAGCTACACAGACTTTTTTTTTGCCTTGTGCATGGCCACAAGTAATGACTGCAGACACTTCTGACATCCGTGTGAACTCCTAACCCAGTGCTCTGCCCTTTAGGCATTGCTGCCCCTTGCTGACCAGCAAGTACTGTGCCTGTAGCTAGTTTGGCTCAGGATAGCAGAGCCATTGAAGCAGTGCTGAGCTATCAGTCAACTGCACATCAAGGATGCTTTTAGGAAGTGTAAATGTTCATAGGGGAAACACTAGTCAGAGTTGTGCAAAGCTCCTTTTATGGAAATAAGTGGAAATGTGTCTTTTATTTCAGGTCTTAAAACATCCAGAAAAGAACTTTAAAAATGGCCAGGCAATATCAGCTACAGTGACTGGAACAGATGCCACCGAAACAAACCTCTGCTTGTCACTCACAGGTATTGTGGAGCCTTAACAGCAGGACCCCACCACATGTGGTGCTTTACTCAGAGATGGGCCTGCACTGATCCCTCAGGTGAAGATGTTACACTCCAGAGCCAAGCTGTACCTCCCTGTAGAACAGAACTAACCCCTGGGACCCTGACCTAGATGTAGCAGCATATAAGACAAGTGAGGTCAGACCTCTAGAATAAAGAATCACTTTCCTAGTGTCTCAGACTGAAGCCCTTCTCAGAGCCCTTCTGAACATATTCCCTTCTAGTCTCAGACACGAAGTGGTACATTTATCAACATTTGTCAATTATTCTGGATCTTGGAATTATGCAACTAAGGGACCTTGTCTGGGCTACCAAGGCAAATGTTGCTGTGAACAGAGATGGCATAGACTGCACCTTACCAAAAGTTTGTGGGTTTAATGTGTGACTAGGCAACTAAAATCAGCTACACTAACTTACTACCTCTGTTGCTTCATATTTTCAAGTATTACAAAGCCCTTTCCCTCCTTCACCTTTTCCAGGAATTCAGTCACTGGAGCAGGACACCATCTCTGTAGGCATGGTAACAAAGGTGACTCCACACGTTGGTTTGACCATTGCACTGCCAGGTGGGAAGACTGGCAAAGTCAGCATCTTTCACCTGAATGATACTTACACAGAGGATCCTGTGGGGAACTTCAAAGTTGGCAAGATTGTCAGGTCAGTAATTGTCCTCCTTGTTCCCTCAAGCTGCAAGGCTTAGAAATATCCTCGTTTGGTGACAGGCTTTTCACTGCCAAGAGATAGTGCCAGACAGTAAGGTCAGTCTGTGGCTCAGAAGTGATGCTGATTTCCCTTATATATGTTTGGGTGAAAGTCTTGTATTTTCCATTTATGAAGAAGCCCTTTTTCAGCTGCCTTCGTGTACTGTCTTTTTGAGAGTAGCTGCTCTGTTAGCTAAGGTGCTGATGGGGCTCAGGGTAGCCAGGTATCCCAGCTCTGCAGTGGTTCTTTGGGTTGTTTGGCAGTTGAATTGGTTTTAGATTTGTAATGAATAAGCAATTGCATTTCCCTGCTTCATGTAGTTTTTGGGAATGTTGGAGAGTGCAACAGGCCAAGTGATTTCAGGTGTAACAATCTTTAATTCTTTTGTACTGGCAGTAGAGACTGGGTAAATCAAGTAGACATGTTTCAGAAGTCCTTTATCTAGTTTCATGAACTATTATTTCATGCTGGTTTGTATTAGACAGAAAATGCTCCAGGGAATAGAGTGCTTTGTTTCTTTTCCTGCTAGTGGAAATACCTGTTTTCTACCTGTGTCTTTTTTTATTTTGTAAAGAAGCTTTCTGTTTTCTCCCCATCCTCTGCCATGCAGGTGTTACATCCTCTCCAATGAGAATGGTAAAATCCAGTTATCTCTGCGGCAATCCCGGTATGTCATCCCTCTGGTCTGTTGATCTCCTACTAATGAAAAAAATTACCATGAAATACAGTTCTTGTTTGTTTGGGAAGATCATTGAGAGGTGTTAAAAGAACAAGGAATGCTTTTTTTTTAAGGGGTGGTACTTGTTTTTTTTGTTTGTTTATTTGGGAAGAAAGGGAAATTTCTCCTGGTAAATTTGCATTACAAACATGTTATGTTTCAATGTTCAGCTGCATTTTAACAGTTTTGATTAAATAACAGACTTAGCCCTAAATGTCTCTTACAACTGAGCCTCTTGCTTTGTCTTCTTTATGGAACAAAAGTGCATAAACCATGTGGAATTAAGTATCTTAGAAATAAGTGGGAAAACCACCAAGCAAATGCTGTGCAAATTTTCAGACAGCATTTGACTCTCCTCATTTTCTTAGTGTCAGAGAAAGCCAGGCTGATGTGTTTGGTTTTGTTTGCAGCAGCATGTGTATTCCCTAATGGTAGGTAGAGCTTGGCAGAGATGCAGGTAGTCCATTAGTACATTTGAATAAACTGAAGGTGTCTCTGATCCGATATGTTTTCCAGAGAGTACTAGCTGTTGTTAATACTGATCTATTTTCTGCTATCCAGAGCAGAATGTGGATTATTCAGACGAGTGCTTTAACTTCTAACCTCTCTTTTCTTTTAGGCTAAATCCAAAATTAAACAGCAAAGTGGGGGATATTGAAATAACAAGTATTAAGGATATTAAAAAAGGCCAGCTAGTGAGAGGCTATGTCAAATCAATCACTCCATCAGGTGTATTCTTTGGGTGAGTAGCCTGAGAAAATTATTCTGGCAAGTGATGTGTCTTGGAGAACTTATTTTGAGTGTATGATTGTGGAATCTTGTTTGGGGATGGTCTCTGGCATGACATGAGGTTGCAGAATGAATTTCCTCCTGGGAATCAAGATGTCAGGGATACTGTCTTGAGCCTATGAAATTGAAGTAGGGAAAGTTAGTGAGACACTTTATAGAACTGGTGGTGCCACAAATGCAGTCACTGCACTTTATTTTTCTTTCCCCCTGCTACAGAATACTTATTTTTGGTTTTCTTCCTCTTCTCAGCTTGTCCACTTCTCTCCTGGGCCGAATCCTGTTCCAGAATGTTTCCCCATACTTTGTACAGAAACACTCCTTATATGAAAAGTACCTGCCTGAGGGAAAACTGCTCACTGCCAAAGTGCTTGGGTAGGTCCAATGTTCTTTAAAAGGGACTATGAATTAGTAGAGAGGAGAGGATGGGGGAGGAGAGGACGGAAAGAGGGAGGATTAAAAGAAAGCTTTGAAAGAAGTTCAGATCCTCACAGTCATTGTAAATGCTCTGATTTTTTTCTTATTCTTCTGTCCTGCTACTCCTGGCAATGCACCACAGTGTAAATAGAAAAGAAAAACATATTGAGCTCTCTCTCCTGCCCGAGGACACTGGGATGCCAAGTGTTTTGCCTGAATCCCTAGGCCTACCACATTATGGTGCAGAGGAAGTGAAAAGAGAGGCAGATGATGAGGGGAAAAAAGAAGAGCCTAAGCTGAAGACAAAAAGGAGAAGAGGAAACTCTGAAAGTGGCCAGGTATGGGTATGATTGCACAGGACATGCTAAAGGAATTCATTGCTTCAAATATTGAAGGGACTGGGAAGATACCAGTCTCAGGCCAGAAGGATGAGGCTGAGAATTTATACAGACTAGGGAAAAAAAAGATTAAATTGCATTGGGGATTTCAAAGATCAGAAACTATTCCTTTTGGGCAGGAGCTAACTGAGATAAGAGCCCAGTTGTGTTCCCTGTCCCTTTGGTCTCTGCACCCTACGTAGGTGAGTGTGGGTTTATTCTCCAGAGTCTCTGTTAGCTGAGAGAGTGGTGGGGGATGCTGTGCCAGGGCATTGCCCTCTCTCTGCTGCCAGGCTCTACTGTGTGATCAGAATTGCCTTTAAGATTGTTACAGTCGTTGCCCTCCACCATCCACTCATTTCCACTTGTTGCAGGAGGCAAAGCCAAAGAAGAGGAAGATCTGCCCAGCAGAGGAAAATGACAGTGGAATTGAGGTGTATTACCGTGAGGAGGATGAGGATGACCAGGAGGAAGAGGCAGCTAAAAAGAAATCTAAGGTGAGAAGCTTCCATGAGAACTGAGGCTGAAATGGCTTTCTAGCCCTATTGATATGTGTCAGTTTGACTTGAAAGACAGTGAGTTTTACTGCTGCAGATAAGAGTGACACAGACTGGTGTTCGTGTCATCTGAAAATGGCTTGAGGTGGATTGAGTTTAAATTACAGCAAAGCTGGTTACAGAGTTAATGTTTTTGCTGATGGGCTGTTTGCAAGTACAAGAAGTCAATAGTACTGAATGGAGAGATGCCACAAGCAAAGAGCAGTTGTCTGATCTCAGTTAAAAAATGTACAATTAAAACCCAGGGCACTTTCTGTCTTCCTCCAAACAGCTAAGGAAACCTGGTGAAGCTCCCAGGCTGCAAGTTTCCATGGGCTTCACCTGGGATGAAGACAATGCAATGGATATAGCTGTGCTGGATCAGAAGGAAGAGAGCTCAGAGAGCGAGGAGGAGGAGGATATGCAGTCCAAGGTACTGTGTAATTGTGTTGTCTGCTAAGGAGACACCACACAGTGGCTGTAATGTGATGTTTTGGTATCTGCATGTCTGCCTGCCCTGTAGCAATGCCTTTTAACCCAAGGGAACATCTTTGACAGCTGACACAGAACTTGTTCAACTATTCTGAACACTGACTTTAGTAGCAGATATCTCTGAAGCAGAGGAGAAAAGGCCTAATTTTAGCATGGCTAAAATAGGGTTTCTCATGTTGACATGTTAAAAAAATAAGTATTTAGAGTCAAACAAATGTTTTTGTGAACATAATTTTTTTTTAGTTTAATGTCAGCTCTGTTTTTTACTTTCCTGGGTGTTGTAAATTTACAGGAAAAACCTTTCAAGTTATAGTCTTCTTATTTAGAAAAACACAAAAAACCAATCTTCTTTTATGCTATAACCTTTAGAAGGGTTTTCCAGTGAGAGCAATTCAGCAAAATCAGAAACAAGCTCATGAACTCTTCTCATGTTTGGTCTTCAGGATTTCTCCTGTCCCTCAAAACTCACCTCTGTAAAGGCAATGTATGGCTGATGCTTTATTGCCCAAGGTAACAAGACAGAGAACTATGGCACTGTCAGTTCCAAATTTAGACCTAAGTCACCCTAGTGATCCAGCAACATGCCCCAGCTGTACATGGGGAGAAATTGTGTTGGATTTTTAGAGAGTGATGGAGGATGGTGGTGAGTGCTGGCCTGGAGGGTAAAGATGGAAGAATAAGAGAGAAGGGCAAAGTGTGGATCCTGCAGTTGGGGTGCCAGACCAGCAAAGTGTTTGGTAGCTCAATGTATTTAATTTTAAAAAAAAGGATTTAATGTTCTGCTGCTCTTCTTTGAGGTGTGAGTTGTGTAAGAAGGGGTGGGGTGTGTGTATCATTTTTATACTCTTTTAAGCAGTTAGCCTCATCTCTTCCCTGTGGAGAATGCTTAGCCTTGGATGTACTGAGGTCTGGCTGTGCTTTAGCTGGGCCTGCCTATTTCCCCATAAAGTGCCTGCCCTTCCTGAGGCCTCCTATTTTGCTCTTTCAGATAAAGAAACAAACAAAGAAGGAGAAGGAGCTGGAGAAGCAGAAGAAGGAGAAGGAGCTTTGCAAAGTAGAGGCAGCTCTGATGGACCCGAATCGGCAGCCCCAGTCAGCAGATGACTTCGACCGCCTGGTGCTGGGCAGTCCCAACAGCTCCATCCTCTGGCTGCAGTACATGGCTTTCCACCTCCAGGCTACAGAGATTGAGAAGGCCAGAGCTGTGGCAGAGAGAGCACTTAAAACAATCAGTTTCAGGTAATAATGGGGCTCTGCTTTTCTCTGCCCCAAAGAATAAATCACGATGGGGTAGTTGTGGTGGAAGAGCACTGGTAGTGTCAGTGTGTCTGTGTGTGTGGAGTGACAGAGTCTGTTTCAGTGAGCTCAGAAGGATTAAATGGTAGCAACTGTCAGCTGGCCCTTTGAGGGTCTGGCCTGAGTCACCACCACTGGCCCACAGCTGACCTGCTGCAGGTCATGAGCTCAGGGACTCCCAAAGGTGTCACTGAGTGCACAGACATTGTTCTGACAAACATCAGAAGCATTTGGAAGAGCACAATGCTGTCAGTGATGTTGTCCTTAAATCAAGGACACTTGCTGTCCTTAAATCAAGGTACTTGCTGTACCTTAAATCATCTCTACTGCATGATTAAGTATGTTGTGCTTTCTTGACTCATCCTTCTGGTTTTTAATTGCAAACAACAGTGTTAAAAAACTGTAGTGTGAATCAACTGCTGTGGTCTATTCCAAAAGTGATGTTTCAGGGAGCAGTTTGTCTTTTTTCTTGTCCTGGAGGCTGGGTACAAGTCAGTGAGCCTGTGTAGGGTAGACTGCAAAAACCTGGTGAAGACTGGCAAAAGGCTAACTATTCTTGTTCACATCTGCTTTAAGGGAAGAACAGGAGAAGCTGAATGTCTGGGTTGCTCTGCTGAACTTGGAGAATATGTATGGTACTGAGGAGACACTGATGAAGGTCTTTGAGAGAGCAGTTCAATACAATGAACCTCTGAAAGTCTTCCAGCATCTGTGTGACATCTATGCCAGTTCTGAGAAGTACAAGGTAAGACAGTGCAAGCAGGTCCCTGACATGTATCCCATTCATTCATGCCAGTAAAATGCAAATGCTGGCTGTGTAAGCTTCCAGCTGTCAGATGTCCTGTTCTTAACTGGAATTAATGGTTACGATGGACAGTGGGCAAGGATGCATTGATGCTTGCTTTTATGTCATAAGTGTTCAGAGATACCCAGCCTAAGAATAAGAGTCTTAAAGCTACGAGGCTTTGTTAGGAATCTGTGTGACCTAACCCAACTCTGCCTTTCCAGCAAGCAGAAGAATTGTACCACACGATGCTGAAGCGTTTCCGTCAGGAGAAATCCGTGTGGCTGAAATATGCCTCCTTCCTCCTGAAGCAAGGCCAGACTGAGGCCACACACAGGCTTCTGGAGCGTGCTCTCAAGGCTCTGCCCACCAAAGAACGTAAGCTCTCTCTGTCCCAGGCTTAATGTGGACCTTAATGTTGACAGGGGATGGGCTGCTCTCTGGTATCTCTGCCTGTGACAGCATTTGTAATAAGTGAAAAGTGCAGCCAGCTGACTCCAAGGGGAGGGGAACTTTCAAGCTGGATCTCACTGCTAAATCCACCTGTAATAGAATTGGCTGTGATGCACAAGAGCAAAGCACCCAAAGCAAAGGCAGCTTTGAGTTTTACAGCCCTCTAGAAAAGTTCACTTGGTCTACGCCCAGGTTTGTGGGGCTGTTCATGGTTGCTGCGTGATATATCATGAATATAAAAATAAACCTCTCTCTCCTGCAGAGAGCTGAAATGGGGAGTGAACTGTGACTCCTCTCTCTCCCACTTTGATCCCACCTTGGTCCAGAACCTCTTTACAGCAGAGCTTTTTGTCTCTGGGTAGAGGTGCTGCTGTCTCTGTGCTTGTCTCTGTTCTGTGTAATTCTCACTCATGTTTATTCGCATGGAAGAGAGTTGCTGTGATACCCTAACGTGTCATTACTTTTTCTAGATGTGGATGTCATTTCAAGGTTTGCACAGCTGGAGTTCCATTCTGGGGACACAGAACATGCCAAGGCCCTCTTTGAGAGCACCCTCAGTAGCTATCCCAAGCGGACAGACATTTGGTCCATCTACATGGACATCATGATCAAGCACGGCAGCCAGAAGGAAGTACGGTGAGTTGTGGTGCAGCAGGCTGGGATGGGGCAGGGCACACCTGAAAGGAGCAGAGGTACCCTGCAGTGTGAGATTGTGTAGGGCTTCCCAGAGCAGAGCAAAAGGGATTTTTTTTCACAAAACTGGGGTGTGTGGAAGTGCTTATCCTTGCTGGGACTGAGGAGACCCCAAAGAGTTCCATAAGCAGGACTGATTTCTAAGTTGTGGCCTGCATGACAGAAACTAGAGGCCTTGCACTGAGGTTCACCTATCCCTCTGCAGGGATTGCCTTGTATCTGAAGGGTGAGATCAATCTTTAATGATCAATCTTTACATCTTGTAACATAAAAATGGAGAAACATTTTTTTCCTTTTTTTTTTTTTCTGAGAGGTGACAAAAGGAGGTAATTTTCCACATCCACTTAATGAATTCAGGGTCCAATGCAGTGTCTGGATCATTGTTTAAGTTGACCAGCAGCCTTGGAGTTCTACAAGCAAGTAGAAGACTTCTGCCTTTAAGATTTTGACCAGTTGTCAGGAATGTCTTTCTTCAAGCACCACTAGTTCGCAGCAATTTCCCCTAAATGTTTCCCCTGACTTTCTGCTCTTTGTTGCAAGACAGGGTACAGGGCTTGTATTGAGTGCTGTCCCAAACACAGTATTTTTAATCACTCTGGTTTCTTGCAGGGACATCTTTGAGAGAGTCATACACCTGAGCTTGGCACCAAAGAAGATGAAATTCTTCTTCAAACGCTACCTGGATTATGAGAAGAAATTTGGTACAGCAGAAAGTGTCCTGGCTGTTAAAAGAGCAGCACTGGAGTATGTGGAGACCAAGAGTTCCCTTGCTGACACCTAAGTGTGGTGCAAGTGAAAGCAGAGAGACTTGGCTTTCCATGCAGTGTGGGAACGGAGAGGGGTGGAGCTCTGCCGTGACTGTCCATGGACAGTGAGCTTTTGGAGAGTATTGGTCTGTGACCAAACCAGCTTGGAAAAAACAAACCATCAAATGAAAAGATTTGATAAATGTTTGCAGCTTTGTTCAGATGTTACAAATAACCCTGGTCTGTTGATGACATGTTTTTAAATACAGACTGTTTTATAATCAAAAGAAACATCAGCCATACCTGTTTTACTTTCTGGGGGAAATGGTGCAGTTATGACATGCTGCTTTTAAGTACAGCAATGTCTTATAAATTGGTTTCTCTCACTGTTAAGATGACAGAGAAGATTCTTGTCTTTTGGATGAATTAACACTTCAGAAGATTTATCTCAGGTGCCTTTGTGTTCTAGAAATTGGCAGAGCAACATCGGATTTGTGGCATAGTTGAAGCTGGAAGGAACCTCTTGATGATAATCTTCAAGCTCCTGCTCAAAGCAGGAGTCAGCAGGGCTAGGTTGCTCAGGTGCATTCCCAGTTTGGTGTTGATTTCCCCAAGAATGGAGACTTTACAACCTCTCTGGGCAACCATCTGTTGTAACAAGTTGCTAGGGATTGATGACAAAAAAATAGTGATTTTGAGTAGTCATTGTCTCTTAAGAGAAATCACTGAAGTAAAAGAAAAAAGTGTTTTTTCTGTGCTGAAAAAAAGTCATCCCGATGTAACCTTCTGCTTGGAAAAAGCCAGGTATTTTGGGAACTTAAAAAAGCTCTCTCACTGATGTCAGTGCCTTATGGTCCGTATCCTCACAATTCTATATTCTTGTAACTTTCCACTGAGATGTGGATATGATCAGCCACAGGTTTTACAGAGGAAGAACTCAAGGCAAGGGGAAAAGCAGGGTATGCAAGCAGGTGTGATTATCCAGTGTAGACACTAGCGAGTGGATGCCCAGCTTTGAAGTACCAAAATTGAAGAGTTTTGCTCTTTGTAGGTACTCTAAATTCAAAACCAGAGCTCTGCAGGACCCAGCTCTTCTGCCTCTGTGAATGCCCAGTGTTGGCAAGGCTGGATGATTCAGCATTTATTTCATTCCCAAGTCTTTGGGATCCAGAAACAAGTCATTTCACTTCTTGCCCCTAGGGAAAGCAGGGTGCTGTACTCAGATTTTGCGTAATGGTCTTGTAGTGGAGGAGGCTGATTGCAACATCCAGTGGCAACTGCTGCTTTTTTAAAAGCACACAGCTTCGGTGAAGGTGGCTCTTTCTTTTGGTTTAATTAGTTGCATAATAGAACATGTAAATAAGCGTTGCAATAGTAACCAAGATCCCTCAGAGGTATTGTTTCTGCTTCACTACTGGGGCAATTACAGTCTCTGTAGTAGGTAGGAAAAGTGAAAGACCTGTGTGTGATTCTGTGTACTGGTTTGAACCCATCTTGCTGCTGGGAGCTGTGACCTGTGTGCTGCTCTGTGATGGGACTGTTGTTGTTCTTTGGAGGAAAAGCAGGGAGTGTGAGCTCACAGCTTGTGTGATCCCGCATGCCAGGAAGATAGGTGGCTCAAATTCCCGCTTGGCTTTTCAGTGAGAAATCTAACCTGGCTGCTTGTGCTTGTGTGTGAAACCGTGTGGGTTAATGTTTCTCACCTCAGCATTGTCACTGGGGGACACTGGGTGACAGGAACAGCAGGGATATTCCTGAGGGTGCTGATGTGCCAGGAGAGGCAGAAGTCTGGGGCTGTCTCAGTGGGGACCATGCTCAGGGTGGCAGAGGAGAGGAGGAAAACCAAATCCCTGCAATTGCAAACAGATTTCTGAGTCCAGTGTCTTGCTTCACTCCTCACCGACAGCTGTCCACTCAAACATGCCTCTCCAACAAGAGGAAGGGAAAACAAAGAAGCTGGACAAGCCCCTAGCCCATCCCAGCATAAGGAAATAGAGTGGATTTAATGTGGGAGAGAAGGGATGTAAACAGAACAAAAGATGGTTTGTGCTCATGGTTTATTCTTAGCATAAAAATCCATTCTCAAGCATTACGTGTCTTGCCCCTTTCCTTCAAAGGAGGGAAGGGGAAGAGAAGGAACCAGAGTGGAGGTGGTTCAAAGGAATAACTAGGACTATCAAGGAGGAAGGCAAGGGAAATAAAGGAAGAGGAACTCTGCTTTGTTTCAGCAGGTCACCTTGTGTCTGCTGGCTGTGTGGGGGTGGCGTGCGTGTCTGCATGCTCGCACTCGGGGGCCAGCGAGAAGAAATGCAAATGAACTCCCTTTCATCTCGAGTTAATGCAATTTCATTTAACTTCCATCTGATTATTTCTGTGGATTAGTTGATGGTGAGGCTGGGAGCCAAGCCTTCCCACAAATGCGAAGCAAATCTGTAGAGAGGCAGAACAGGGATCCTGGGATGCCTCGCCCATTAAGCGGTGTTCCAGCCTCTATGTGAGGGAATACCCTCCAGCTCTTTCTTGCAAGATACCATACTTGTAAAAAGCTTTCCAAATAATTTTCTCTCCTTTGCTGCAATTGTGTATCCTGATATACAAGATTTGTGCTACTAACTGCAAGAATAACTAAAAAGCCATGTTACTAAATTGTAATATGTGGTAATACTTTAAAACATTCTGGATAGGAGAGGATCTGAATGTTTAATAGAAAGGAAAAATAAGTTCCCAGTCCTTGAGTTCAAAGAGAATGTTAAATTATGCCTTTTATGCCCCCCTGAAAAAAACTCAGAAGGCAATGAAAAAATAACTCTCATTTAATAATTTATTTTAAATCTCCTTGTGTGCAAGCCCCTCTGAGTTCTGTGGGTCTGAGCTGTTTTTTGAACAACTTAAGGCTTCTTGGTAAATGTCACAGTGTAAAAGATGTTGTACCTATAACAAAACAGCTCAAGTAAGAAAAACAAACTTCTCTGTTGTGCTGACTGTTTTTAAAGTGTTGGGTACACAGGGTTGATTCTTGGGAGAAAAGGGACTGTAAAATGCCAGAGGAGCAGCCTTGAAGCCATTGTCACACAGTGTCATGGTGAGGGCAGTAATTTTACACCTTTCTGGTTTTGCTCTCCCAGAGTATGGTCAAGTCCATAAAAGAGACCTTCTTCTCCAGGGGCCAATTAAGGCAGTGGAAAGGGTCCTAAAAAATTCAGTGGTAGATGGGTAGGGAGAGGGCTGCTCCCCCATCCTGTTCCTGCTGTCCCTTGTTGCTCCAGGGCTGCAGTCCCAGTGCAGCAGAGGGGTGAATGTAATGTGCTCTTTGGGCTGGCAGCTTTCTCATCCCCTTCCCCTCTGAGAAAGATGCTCCATTAATACAACTGACTAACTATGGTTACATGGTATATACACTGTATGTATGTTTATATATACATATCTGTAAAGCTAATTGTGGTTGGGGTCTTCCTGCAGCTTGCAACCCAAACTAAGGACTCTTCTCCCATGGTTGGATGAGAAATACAATGAGCTGCAGACAGTGGTGTGGCTCACTGTGGGTACTGATTCCTCTCAGTCTCCACCTTACCCCAAAGTTGTTCTGCTGATGGTGCCTCCTCTGGTTTTATAAACTCATGGTGGTGACCATTTGGGCTCATTAGAGATTGCCAGGCACTTTAGTAAGAACAAAGGGAGTTTGGTGTCCTACCCAAATTTCGATTTGGTAATTACAGAGTGCCTTTCTGCATACCAGGAATATTTGTGATTCCTCCTGCTTTAGTCTCTCAGTTTTTTGGCGTGTGGCTATGTTACTGACCCGTTCCTCCCCAGATGCTATTGCATCCTCCTTGCTCCAGGAATTTACCCACTGCTTCCATCTTTTACCTGCACTGTAAAGTGCTCTAGGACCTGCCTGTGTAACAGGCATCGCATGAGCGTGTAAGAAGATACTAATGTCAATAAAACAAGTAGGTGTATGGGGTGGCTGGGGCTAACCCTGGTGTGGGGGTGACAAGTGGGACTGCAGGAGTCACAGTGAGAAATGTTGTGCCCATCTCTTGCCCCCCTCTGCTGGTGCATCAGGCAGCAGGATGCACTGGCAGCCTGGAGGTAAGGGCTGCATCTGCTCTTTGCTCGCCTGTGTCTCTGGGAACAGCAGTGAGACTGTTGTCTCTGAGGGAGGGGTTCCCCAACTCGGGGTGTTGCTTATCAGTCTCTGCCTTGCGGCTGTTGATTCCTGTTTACCTGCTGAGAGAAGTAATGCTGCCGGGAGGAATGTTCCCAGTGCATCCCTCAGCTGTGCACCGATACTGGAAGGCCTGCCAGGCAGTCTGGGGAAGCGCTGCTGGTGCACATCTGTCTCAGGAAGCCAAAAACAGCAGTTCATGGCCTTCTGGGGTTGGCCCGTTCCCTTCCACCCCTTTGGCCCATTTGTGGAGCCGGCTGTAGAGGGGGAAGCCCTTGTTCTCCCGGTAGATGTAGACGCCTGTGATGGCATTCCACTGGGGGCTTGGCTGGACACCCTCCACCGGGAACTCCTGCACCAGCTCCTTCTCCTCCTTGTCCAGTGCCACAAAGCCGAAGAATTGTTTCACATTTTTGGCTGCCAGGATCCTGGAGTGGACCTCGGCCGTGCGTCGGAAGAGCTTGTCCTCGTTGGAGCGGTACTGGGCCCAGTAGGCCTCCTGCCGGTAGCTCAGCGGCGAGCAGCAGTGCTTCAGGCACTTGGTGAGGAAAACCAGGACCGCAACGATGCCGATGAGCAGCCAGCCAAAGAGCTGGGAGAGAAGAGAGAGGCTGCGTTAGGACACGGCAAGGGGTTCTTACCCACTCCCTGTGGCTTTCTCCCTGGTGTGCCTACCTGGGACTCGTATCTCAGCCTCCGTGTCACCTCGTCCCTGAACTTGGTGAGGTTTGCCGGGACATCTCTGCAGGGGAACTTGGCCAGCACCTCGGCCCCATACTCAGATGGAAACTTGTCCAGGGAGGATGGCTTGACAAACTCGCTGAGGGCACAGATGTAAGCTTCCCCACGCAGCAGCGAGATGACCGACCAAGTGATGGGTGCCACGGATGCCCGGCCCATGATGGAGCCGAAGAGGAGGAAGGTGGCAGCAGCAGAGAAGTTCTTGGTGCCACGTTTGTGGCACTCGGCCACCAGGTTCCAAGTGTGGTTGTTCCAGATGACACCGATGAGGAAGAGGGCCAGGGCCGGGACACCGATGGCAGCCAGCCCATAGATGTAGTTGCGGGCAGGGGAGCAGGGGCAGTTGAAGGCAACAACTGAGAAAAGCTCCTCGCTCCCCACCGTGCCCAGGGCCACCAGACCATTGAAGATCATCACATCTTTGCTCTTGAAGAACAAGGAGAGGAAGCGGAAGTTCTCAGCGATGAGGGCGGCCATCTCGTCGGGGGGCTGAGGTGTGTGCTGCAATGGGGGGCCGTGCTGGCTCAGCCCCCAGCACTGAGGAACACTCCAGTGGGGGGTGAAATGGCCTGCTGCTAGCTGGCGTGCAAGGAGCTGTTCCAGGAGCAAGACGCCTTCACTGATGTCCCTTCCTCCCACCTGGTGTCCCAGCCTCTGGAGCCGATTTCTGATTCCAGGGATACTTCAAAAGGGGCTGAAAAGGGACTTTGCCTAAGCAGTATGTGAAACCTCAGCCATTTTATTTTACCACTAAGCCCTTCAAAAGCTTCACTACAGCAAAGATGACAGGTGGGACATCTCTTTCTGTCCCTCTCAATGACATGTTTGTCCTCTTTCCTTCTCTTTGGTTTTAGTCATCTCCCGCAGAGACAATTATTGTCAGCGTCACTGGCAAACTCTTGATGATCTCCCAAACCTGCAGTGAAGGAGGACACCATGTTACTGGGAAAACTGGGCACTGGCACTAGGATATGTCCCCAGCCCTGCCACTGACTCACACTAGCCCAGCCACATGTGGCATGTGGGTGCTGGGGTTGTGCTGCTTTGAAGGTGCTCTGTGTGGCTTTTGCCTCCCTCTTTAGACCCGATGAGCTGATATTTATTAATAGGCACAGGTATGTGAGGAAGGCAGCAAGGGGTGCTGTGAGACATGCCAGCAGGTTTGGGAGCACAGAAATGTGGCATGGGAGGCCCAGGCAGGAGCAGCCTTTGCTGAGAAGGGTAAAGGGATGCTTGGGGGCTGTTGCTACCCCCAAGAAAAGTTACTTTCTGGGAAAGCAGAGCTTATCTTGATGACCCAGGATACAAACACCAAATGCTGATAGAGCTGGGACAGCAATTAACATGTGAGCTTTTGCTAGGATTAGGTGTGGCAGATGATCTCCCGTCCTGCAGCTGGTTTACATAATTGTACTCCCTGTACTGGCCTGCAGTCCCAGCTCAGCCTCTTAATTGCTGCCCTGAGATTGAGCCTCAGTGCCAGAGATGCTGTTTGGTGCCCTTTGTTACTCCTCACCAACAGGGCTGCAGGCACCTGGGGACAAGCAGGGCAAAGCATGTGCCCTTATTTTTTTTAAGGGCAGAGAAATAACTGGGGCATATATCAACACTCTCTGCATTGTCCATTCCCCCACCCCATCTGCAAGCTGGATTCAATTAATTCCTTAGTTGATTTTCCATCAGCACTGCATCCCCACAAGGTTTCTTCTCAGGAAGCCTCAAGCACCTTGCTAGCTCTGGGAACCCTCACCCATGTGACAAAACCCGCTGGCCCCAGGGGAACTGCTGTCACCAGGGTTTGCTGGAGACAGGAAGGACCTGGGCGCCCAACTAACCATCTCTGGCAGCTTGCACAGTGCTGGAAGCACTGCCACACATCTGGGGCTACCTGGGAGCCCTGGCCCCGAAGTCTTCCCTGGGCCACCCCAAACTGCAGGGACAAAACTTCAGGGACATTCATGCAGGAAAGACCAAAGATACTTCAATTATGGTCTTTTGCACAAGGCTTGCTCATACACTGTGCTTTAAATCACTACTGTGCCTCATTTAATCTGCTGCCTCAACAAATCCTGGTTTACCCCCTTTCTCCATGGGGCCAGGAAGGGGAACAGGCAGAAATTTGGCCTCTTTGCTGTGTCTAACTCATGGCAATCCCTTTAAAGTCACACTGTGATATAGCTGAGTTCAAACACAAACAGCCCTTAATGTCTTCCTGCAGCTTCCCGGTTTTCCATATGCAAAACTCCCTCTGCAAAGGAGACAGACCAGCTGAAAACTGCCACCTCGTGATGGGGCCCAGGCCTCCATCTCCATGCCTGGTGGAACTCCACGTTTGCAGCCAGATGCTAAACCCACAAACTTGTTCTAATTCAAGCATCTGTTGTTAGTTACCCACAAACAGCTCTGATAAACACGGCCCTGTGACCTTCCTGACAGAGGCTGGCAAACGGCAAAGCAAAAATCTGGGGAGCTGGCAAAGAGAAGTGTTGGCCATTTGGAGGAGGTTATCCTTCCTCTGCTTCGTACTTACGGTCTGGGAGAGAGGGTTGGGTAGAAGGAGAGGAGAGAAGTTTTTGGATAAGCAGAAAAGTTTTTAGGAGCATCTATTTCTTCCCCCAAAATATATATGAAAGCAAGAAAACATTAAGTCACTTACTTGAAAAAGTTGTTGAAACCTGTCCTGGAGCCTTCTCAGCCCCTCCTGTGTTTTTCGCTCGGGCTCTGGTTGCAGGGGGTTTCCAGCAGCACTCAGGGCTGTGCAGGAGTCGGGATGCAGCCGAGGCTGCTCTGATGGGAGAAGAGGAAGCTTTTGAAAACAGCCTTAACAGTTCGCAAAGGCTTCCTTATTCAGTTTGAAACATGCCCTCCGCTGTCGGCTTTTGGGAAGAGGGAGGAGGTTGTTCTCAGGCCCTGAGCTTGGGTGGGGCAAAGAGCGGGCGCTTGGCTTCTGCTGTGTGCACGGCTGAGGTTGTGCCTTTAAAAAGAAAAAAAAGGAAATGAAAAGCTGAGAGAATGAGTCACTGGAAAAAGCACATCGTGCTTTTTGAGACTCATGATGCAGATGTGCAATGGCTGGCCGGGATGGCCGCGAGTTTGCCTGGAGAACGGGAGCGGTGCAGAGGGGAAATGGTGGATCCCCCCGCCTGGGGCTTGGGTACAGCCCCCGTGGTCCCCGGGGGACGCAGTCATGGGACGGTGGGAGCCACCCTAAGCAGGCAGGGACAGCACGGGAGAAGCCCATGGTCCCATGAGAAGGGGCAGAAACTTCAGCTTTAGCACATGGGAGCTGAGCTGGCTGAGCCAGAGGGAAGGCGCCTGCCTGGGTGGGTTTTGGGGGCGTCACAAGCTCTGTGGGGTGCCAGGTTCCGCTTCCCCCCGCCCGGGGCCGAGCAGCGGGGCCGCTGCAGCAGGCGGGGGGCTGAGCAGGGCCGGGGCCCTGTGTGCAGGGCCGGGCACAGCCTGATTTTGGCGAGTGCGGTGCATTCCTGCCTGGCTCAACTTTTCCGCTCGCTGCTTCCTCTGCTTGAGCGATGCCTGCGAGGCAGCCGAGGATGCCTCACTTTCTCTTTGCTCCCTCCTCTCCGCCATCTGTCCCTCAGCTCCAACTCCTGCCCAGCCTGTTGCAGAGGCCGGAGGCCCCCATCCTCCTTCCCCAGCCTCCTTGCCGTCTCCTCTCCGGGGTTAAACTCAGCCCTCCCCAGAGAATGTCTTCAGCACAGGCAAATCTTCAGCAACACCCACGTTCCCCTCCGCCCCGAGCAAATCCAGGCTCAGCCCAGCGCTGGCAGTTCAGCTAATGGGATTTTTGGACGGTCTTCCTTCCTACCGCCAGAGCTGGGGTCCCCGGGCGGGTTTCTGCAGCTCCCAGGTGCTTGGGTGCGGTGCATCCCTCGGCACTCCCAGGGCCTCGGTGCTTGCCTGGGGCTGGCTGCCCTGCCGGACCCTGGGGCTGGCCCCACGCTCGGGGCGCTGCTGCAAACCGGGATCAGCACCGGGACCTCTGCCCACCTGAAATCCCAGGGGCTGTGTCGGGTTCCCTTGGGAGGGCTCTCCTCCCAAAGGCAATGAGCAATGTCCCCAAATTCCATCAAGGAGAGAAGAACCTGCCTGCTCTATGAGGTCTCTGCTGAATTTGCTGCGTGGGGGCAGAGTTCTAATCCTAAAAATCTTAGTTAAAAGTCCGAAAGCTTCTCGTTGCAAGTGCATCTGTTATTTTGATACCATAATGGCTGTGCCATGGAGCCTGCCATCCCTCTGTGCCGCTCGCCATCGTGGGGACTCTGAGCACGCCTTTCTCAGTGAGCCACGAACAGCACTGAACTGCAAATAATAGGAGTGGAAACCGCCTTTATCTTTTAATCTCCTTTGCTTTGTAAATCAGGTTTTGTGCCTATTAATTTCTGGGCAGGTGCGTTAATTAAAGTTTGGGTGTGAAGATTAATGACAAAACCATGTCACGCTCCTTTCTCCTGGGAGCTGGCCAGATTCATCCTGTCTTGACTGCGGGCTTGCTAAGGTGCTGTCCCAGCAGCCAGGAGAATTTCCTCATCATTTTGGTCCTTTGTTCTCTTCTCCCCAAAGCCTCTGTGGAGTTACACACTGATAATTAATGTTTATGCAAATGACAGTCACCTCAGTTACTGGCCAGCCATAATAAGTTGTTTGAACAAGAACACCGCAGCAGAAATGTCAAGGGGATGAACATCTCAGAAGGGACGTGGCAGGGCTGAAACTCATCCCTCAAAAGGGGTTTGCCTTCCGCATATTTGTAATAAAATCAGGGCCACTTGGAAACACTCTTCCGGGCTGTGATTTCCATGGTCACCTCGAGGGCCTGCATCCTGTCATCCTCAGTTTCTGTGGAAGTGGGCAGCCACCTCGTATTGTGTAGCGTTGGTGGCGACTTCCCAGCTTCTGCTCTGAGGGCCAGGGCTGGCTGCTGCTGACAGCCATGCACTGGCAAAACAACTCACACAGCCTCAGCACCGCGGGCTTGCCCTGGGGGCTTTCCCAGGCCTTTTCATTGCATCCAAGTAAAGAAACACCAACAGCTTTTGTAAATAGCTTTTATAAATCCTGGTGTCTGAGCACAGAGCTTGAATGGTAAGCCTGAATTATTTATTTGGCTCCTTAAACAAACACCCAGGTGGGTTTTTAACAACAGTCTTTGTGTCAGGGAGAGATACAGGAAAAATTGTAAGAACAAATCGTCCTGAGGCAGATTTGTGGCAGGATGTTTGCCTGGACTCCTCTCTGCTCCCTGCTGCTGAATGCTAGCTGCCGTCCTTGTCTGGACACTTCCCTCAAGGAGCATCTCTGTGGAATCCTCATTTAATAGTCCCTGTAACACCAACCATGCTGTTTCTGTCACATGTAGTGCAATACTAGCTCATTGCTTCGGTCAAATTTATTGTAAAGATTTTCTTGGCTTGGGTGTGTCTGTGGGGATGTAGTGTGTGGAGGGGTAATGTGATCTTTCAGGGTTTCACAACTTGGCAGGAGAAAGGGGCACCCCTAGCTTGTTTCCCCACCAGGGGATTTTTAATACTGCCTAAACCCACATGCACTGCTCAGTGCTGAGCACGTCATAAACCAGAGGAAGTTTTGCGCATCTGGTAGTGTCTGTTTGGGAACTGCCACAACACAAACATGGTGCTCAGTGGTGTGGGACACACGGCACATCTGGCTGCCACATCACACCCTTCAGCATCCCCGGGGCTCGTCCCTCATGGCCTTGCTTAATTGTCCCTCCTGGCACAAAACACGTTACCTGTATTACCGATTCCGTAGGACTGGATGTGAGAGCAGATGGGATCACACTGGCACCACTGAGCCCGTTGGGTGCCTGTTCCCCTGCAGCCGCTGTGGCACCGGCCCTTGCCTGTGCCCTGGCTCCTTCTGCCCTCTCTGCAGCCCTTCTCACGAAAACGTGATTCTGCCTCTGCACAGCCCTGCTGTGCAGCCCCTCACACCCAGCTGTAGTAGGCAGCTGTCTCTTTTTGGGGTGCAGAGGGGTGCGTGGGGGGCTGCCCTTCTCCTGCCCAGCCGTTTCCAGTGGGGAGGGCAGGTTGGTGGAGGTGCAGTGGGGGCTTGCACCTGTGCCAGCTCTTCAGGGCCATGTTCATGGCGCCCCGGTCAGTGATGCCCAAGAGCTTCTCAGCAGCTTCCCCTGCATCTGCAGGGGCTTTCCTGGGCAGGTGGCAGCGAGCAGCCACCAGGTCCGTGCTCATGCCCTCAAAGAACTGCTGGATGCAGACCTTGGCAAAGCTCCTGGCGTGCTCCGCACACGTCTCGTCGAACAGCTTGCGCTCGATGTCGATGTAGTGGGACCAGTATCTGCTCTTCAGGAAGGCAGCCTGGCTGAAGCAAGGCCGAAGCGACCTCACCAAGAAAGCCAGTGTGGTCATCAGCAGCACAAAGCACCAGCCCAGAGCCTGCAGGGATGAAGGGGAACCGGAGCTATCGCAGAGCACATGCCCAGCAGAACCAGCCAGCAGAACACCCCTGGTTTGCAAACTAGCCTGGCTCCACTTCGGGCTGTTTGACATTTGGCTGTGTTTACACTGCTAAGCTGGACGAGGAGGCCCTACGAACCATGTCAGTGTTTTTGCACTGCAATTTTGTTCAGTGCATCCACATAGGCAGCACCTCTCGCTTCTTGCCTTGTAGAGCATCAGCAGGCACTGACCATAAATAACACCAGGGCTGAATCCTGCGCCCAGCCCTTGGTCCTGCCTCTGATACGATGGTGCCTCACCTGGGTCTAGGATAGCCTGTGTCCTCTGACTTGCAGTATTATTCCAGATACTCCCTGGTTTATGCAGCTGTCTAATTCTTTTTCTGAGCTGTTGAACTTAGTAACATCTGCTGTGAGTGAGCAGCAGTGAAAGCTCCCCTGTTAATGGGGTCTGACAGGAAGGGTGAGACGAGGGCAGAGCCAGGACCAGTCTGTCTTGTTCAACATCAGTCTTAGCTCAGGCTGCCTCCAGGCTGTACTGACAGAGCTCATAAGGTTCAACCCCCCTGGAAATGCAGACCTCTAAAGAAGCACCTGCTGGGAGAGGTTCTATGTGGGACCTCCTGTATTTCAGCTCCCAGCTCCAGTTGGGGTCTACCCAGGAAAATCTGCTTTGTACCTTTGGAGAAGTCCCTGTGACTCCATTTCTCTTAAAGGGGATAATAATTAATGTCTGCCCTAAGGAGGTCAGGCAGAAGAACTGCTTATAAACAGGAGTACATGAGTGACAGGTGCTTCAGGCCATCCTGTCTCCAGCATGGCCAGGAGCAGAGGGGTTGAGAGGAATTAAGCACAGGACAGGTGGTTAGTGGCACATCTTCATTTGTGGTTCCATGGGATGCTTAATAAACACACCCTGGCTGTTCCCATGCAGCGGCAGAGACAAGTGGCATAGATGGTTATCGGCCCGTTGCTTGCACATGCTGTAATAAGAAGCAAGAGCAACTGATGGGTTGTTGGGGAGGGTGACAGACCACCAGCCACTGAATAACATCCATCTCAGCCCCTTCTGAACTCGCTCTGAATAAATACATGCATATGGTTTGGCTGTCACTGCTCTGCAGCCCTGGGCTGCCTAGGCAGGAAAGGGGGCCAATTATCAGGATGACCTACAGCTACAGCCTCTGCACCCCACTGGAGGCCTAACTCCACAGAGCTGAGGCTGAACACCTTGTACCCCTGCAAAATCACCAGTCTCTCCTGCTGCAGCTTGATTTCAACAAGGAGAGTCTGTCAAGGGAACAGCTAAGGCTGGCAGTGCCTAACCCCAAGCCACCAGTGAGGGCACAGCCATGGTGCCTCTTACCTGTGAGATGCAGCGCAGGTACCTGACGGCCACTTCGTTGGCAATGAGCTGCTGCCCGTTGTAGATCTCCCTGCAGGGGATTTGGGCGAGCAGCCGCTGTATCTCCCCCTGGGAGAGCAGGGGGTGGCTGGCATTGCCCAGGGTCTCCACGGGCACCGAGGTGCAGAAGGCACAGGTGACACACTTGCCGTCCAGCAGTGTCACCGACACCCAGACGGCGGGGGCGATCATGGCCCGCTGTGCCATGGAGCAGAACATGTAGCGCAGCACAGCCGGGTCCTTCCCCCGCCGGCCCTGCGGCCGCCTCCACTCCTCTGCCAGCATGGAGATGTTGTTGTTCAGCACAAAGCCCAGCAGGAACAAGATGAAGGGGGGCACCAGGAGGATGCCCAGCCCGTAGGCCAGGTTGTAGTGTGGCAGGCAGGGGCAGTTGAAGTCAAAGGCTGAGTACATCTGGGTGCTGGCAAGGGCCATGATCCCACAGATGCCGTTCATGAAGGACTCCTGGTTGGACTGGAAGAACTGGAAGATCATCCGAAACTTGTCCATCTTCGCTTGATTCCTTCCCCCACCAGGGTCCAAGCTGTGGCCTCAGTTTATTTAATTCTCTCAGATTTCCTCTTCAAAGATGGCATCACCAAGTTTCTGTGCAGTTCACTGTTTCATTCATGCACTCTTACAGCCTCAGTATTTAAAGCAGAAAATTAAAGTATTTTTTTCTGCTGATTTTGTGGCTTACAAAAGTTTAGAGTTTGCTTCCTCCTGCTCTTCTTTGGATCAGGGACCTGGGTTGTTTCTGGTTTGCAAAACCTGATTTCATTCTTCTCCACGTGCCCATTTCTGCAGTCTCCCAGCCACCAGTCCCCTTTGCTGGAGGGTGCAGGTGTTACCATGGCTGTGTCCTCACCAGAGCACTCTGTGTGCTGGGCAGAGTTGGCTGATTGGCCTCTGTGAACCTGTTTGCAAATGCAGGAGGTGGGTGCTCCTCCCAGGACTGAATGGGACACTTCACCTCTGCAGTGCTGGCACACGTGGAAAAACTGGATTTCAGAGCTTCCACCTTCCCTCTGTGTGTCTGCCTTGCCTCAGCAGCGTCTAAGGCAAGCAGCCTGCAGGTCTGCCAGCCCCTACTTCTGTACCTGCTTCACTGGGAAATATCTCTTTTTTATTCTGCAGAGGGAAGGGAAAAGGAAAAGTGGAGGAAGGAGAGGTAACAGTTAGGCCAGGCTTGGCTTCTACAGCACAAATCTAAAATAAGTGGATGGTGTTGTTGGTGTTCTCCTGCATCTCTGTTCCCAGTTCACAAAGCAGCCTCGGTGCACTCGGTTGCTCCCTCAAGCTGGCCAAAAGATGGGGGATTTCTGGGACTACAAGTGGCTGTAAAACAGACGGTGGCAAGTGCTCAGTCCCTCTGGACCAGGAACCACCTGAGCTGTTGACATGAGAATCAAGATACATCTGACTGGGCACCAGTGTGACTGCACTGGTGGCTGTAGGAGGTGTCACCAAGGGAAGCTCTGCATAGGTGGGTGGCACACAGAAGCCACATGGAAGGTACTTTCCCCCAGGGTTTTGCAGTGTGCCAGTACAGAGGCAGGAAGCCAGAGCAGGCGTTTTGACCATTAGTCAGCGCTGCAGGTTCTGAGTCTGCCCCCACCAGCCCTGGGGCTCAGTTGGTAATGCTGAGTTCACCCTGAGATGCCACCGCAGAGGTGAGCACAGAGCGCGTGGGTAATACCTGAGCAGTCTTAGCTCTGCCTGCTGTGAAGAGGTTAATTGCATGATCTCATCAAATGGGAAGAGATTTTGCTGCATGAATATAAATGAGGCCTATTGTATTGCTAGCTAAGAGCTCAGACTGGCTTCTCTATTCACCTGGTGAGTGGCTTTTTGAAGGGCAGTTCACATCAAAGCCTGCGTGAATCAACCCTGTAAAAACCAGAGAGCTTTTTGATCTCCAGGAAAACTCTGCATTTTATTAAACATGAATGAAGGGCCTGAGCCTGCTTGGTGTACAGCACTACAGTTCTCACTGAAGCCAACAACAGGTCAGTGGGAATCAAAAAAGAGCTCATAGAAGACGATGCCTTGGTCTTTCTTTCCATGTTGCCTTGTTAGGGAGGGCTTTGTTTTCATGAGTTTCCCAACAGAAAATTCACTCTGACTTGCAAGGGAAGGAGAACTGATGCTTCTTCCCACATTTCCTATTTACTTGTGCACTGGAAACCATGTCCTGGAAGAGATGGTACATACCCAAGTCCCTCTGAGGACCTGGTCCTGCACCTGCACACCAAGACAGACTCCAAGGTGTGGAGTTGAGGAGGGCTTTGCATGTCCCAGTCAGTGTAGGATATAGAAAGGAGGGATGTGACAGCAGCAACGATTCCCATCAGGAGAGTTTAGGAAGTGACTGGTGAAGTTGTCTTTGAGGTCAGCCCTGGTGTTTCACAGGCTCTTGGCAGGTGAGGATCCCTGAGGATGTCAGACATATCTGCAGGTCAGGCATCACAACAGCCCTGAGAGACAGAGAGCTCCTGAACTTTGTGAATGACCCTCTCTGCCCCACCTTCCACAGGAGGGTACACACTCCTAATAGAGCTGGTGGGAAGAGACCTCTGGAGGTTTTTTTGGTCCACCCACCACTCCCTGCACAAAGCATGTTCAGGGTCACATCTAATCGAGATGTGAATATTTCTATAGATGGAGGTGCCACAGACTTTCTGGGCAAGCCTTTCCATCACCCTCAAAATCAATGCCTTCTTCTGTTTAAATGGAATTTCCTGCATTTTGGGTTTATTGCCTCTTGTCCTGTCATGGGGTGCCAGGTACCACTTTCCACAAAGAAGAGAAGTTCTTGGGCTTCAGAAGGAAACACAGCAGGGGACTCAGGGAGGCTGGGAGGAATGAACATCCACAGCCCCAGCCAACTGGAGCTGCTCTGTGACCAGACCAGACTCTCCCAGCAGTGCATGAACCTTTGTAGATCTGCAAAATCTATGGCAGCACCCTTAAACCTTCCTGTTTTCTCCCTCTTGGTACACATAACAAATCTGTTCCTCTTCCCCTTTTTTGCATTTCGTATTTTGTGGCCACACTGGGATGGCTTAAAGCCTGAGAACATGGAAAGCAGCATGCAAAGGGAGCTGCAGACCTCTGCTCTGAGTGTGTTAAGAAAATACCCAATTTGACTAGTATGGAATGGTGAGTCCAAACTGAGCAGCAGCCTCAGATTTGTGATGTTGTGTCTGATAAAAGTAAACCAGAGACACAATTCACAGTGCAATGCTAATTTCAAATAAGAGCTCAGAAACTCCCTGGGCCTAAAGAGCTCCTGGGGAGAACACCACTGTGTTTTTCCCTACCAGTACGGGCCACATCTGGCTCTGTGCACTATCCAAGCACATCCAAGGGAGCTCAGGGATTCACCCAGATCTAATTTTGCTATGCAAATAAGAAAAGCTCTGCAGCCCATCCCTCTACGCCCTGCAGCTCCTGACTGGGCCTCAGTGGGCAGCTGCCCATGGGTGGGCTATGGAGCTATTTGGTCTCCCAATGTTTTACCCAGTATCTCCTCATTCTTTGGCCTGTGCATACAAACATCCTGGGGAGGAGGTGACCCACCTGCCAGCAGCTTGACAAGTCAGTTTGGGGGGGATTAATATGCATTTTCATTTTGATCCCTCATTTTGGATTTAGTCCCAATGTGGTGGCAGGTTTCTCTGCCCCTATCCCCCCCTCTTCTCTCCTCCTGGAAGCCCTGCTTGCCCCACCTATCCATGCATGCCCAAGGAGACGTTTCTTCTTCACCCCCACCTCCTTCCAGCCCCTCCACGTTGCACCTTTCCCTCCAAGACACAAAGTGGGCATCAGTGTGAGGCTCAGCCTGGAGGAATAGATGTGTCTGTGCTGGGTTAGCTTGCAGTAAAGACTTTAATGCATCCAAGAAGCAATGTTGGACAGAAGTACCAGTCAAACTGGCACCATGTACAATGGAGGCTGCAAAAGGCAGGTGAGAAAGCAATTATCATTAAAGGCTCAGAGATAAGGTTACGTTCAAACAGTTTTGAAACTATGGATGGAAATGCCCAAATAGTTGTTGCAAGGGTGATCCTCTGGATAGGTCAGTTTGTACTCAGATCTAGCAGGGGAGTGTTTAAAATCTCTGTTCAGACTTCTCAGGCAGAGTCAGTGTGTTCTTTCCATGGCTCAGCACCAGTGCTTACAGCAGCTACCTAAACCCCAGCACAGCCCTGTGGCTGTGTTAAGCAAAGCCTCCATCTCCTTTTCGTTTTGCAAATCCAGCCCAATCCAATCCTTATTCAGAGGTCTCTTCAACTGAAGTTATGCTGCTCCATGAGTTTCAGTGTGTTGGCATATTTCATTTTTAAAATGCATGGAAGTATTGATGGGTTGTTAGAGGGAGGCAGAAGAGTTTGGCAGCTGGGCTGGGGGCAGCCAGAGCTCCCAGCAGATGGGAAGATGTAGGAGGTGGTTTTGCCTCTTCGAGTAAATATGTTGGTGTGGTACTAAGAGGTGTGCCAATTAAGTCATTTCTGTGTCAGCTCTGATAACCTGTTGAACCAGGTTTTGCTGGAATGGGCAGGAGCTGCTCACACCTCTGTGTGTGTATGGTTTGTGTACACAGCCGGATGTTGCTGCCGTGGTTAAATCCTTCCTCAAGCCAGAACACTCTTGTCACAGCTGTAACAAGCTGCAAACTCTTTGATATGACAAAAGTGCCCCACAGAGCCCCTGGCTGAGAAATGTCATTAACAGTGACTGCATCTGGGACCTTTGGACCCTCAGAACTAGCTGACTTTGGAGGTTTTTCTGGGCACGCCCTGGAGTGGGGCCTTTGGGGTTGGGGTTCTGGAGGAAGGTGTGAGCACCGCTGTCATCTGCCCGCTGGTCCTTGCTGTGTGCAGAAGTTTGGCAATGCTCCTTGTGTCTGCAGGACAAAGCCCCCTTTACTCACTGGTGTGCTGGGGGACTTTGGAGTGGGTGCTGGGGTTGTCTGCCCAGGGCAGATGGGATCTCTCTCGCACCAGGGAATGCCTCTGGGTTGCCTGGCTGACATCCAGGGGAGGTTTCTCATAGTACCACGTTTTCAGAAGTTTGTTCACCTGGTCCTGATCTGTGATGCCCCGGAGAAGATCTTCCTCTTCTTCAGCCCCCTCTCCCTCCCTAGGCAAGCTGAGGCTGTGCAGTTTGATCTCTTGCCTCATGCTTTCAAAGAAGTGGAGGATGCATTTGTGAGCAAAGAGCCGGCTGTGCTCACAGCAGGTTTCCTCAAAAATCTTTTGCTCGATGTCAATGTAGTTGCTCCAGTGACGTGCCTGCAGGAGGGTGGCCTGGTTGAAGCAAGGTCTGAGCCAGCGGGCAAGGAAAGCTGCTGTGATAAGGATCAACAAAATGCTCCAGCCAAGTGCCTGTGTGATAAGAAAGAAGCAGTGAAAGAGGAGCAAGACAGACACAAGAACAGCACGAGCTGTTCACCTGTATCAGCAAGACAGCGAGTCTGTGTGGCTGGAGGGAGATGTGGCATATCTGGACTCCTGTCTTTCATCTGTCCCCATAGTCCAGCACCCCACACTGCACTCAGAGGGTTGGTGTAATCTCCTCCCAGAGAATATAGGATATTTATCTGTGCATGAATCATTCAGTAAGGATAACTGATTGCCAAGTTAGCCTGGAGCAGACAGGCATTTGCTTTGAGCATAGGAGTGCCCCAGGGAAGGAGGACTTCAGTGCTCTCCTTTGGGGTTTCCTTATCTCCAGTAATCTTCTCCTGCCACTTACATTAACTCCAGGGCTCAGGAGTCCCCACAGCATCCCGAAGACAGCCCAGACTATGGGCAGCTCCCTTTGATAAGAAGGAAGGGCTTGTTTTCAATGACCTTTCGCCAGTCCCCATGCCTGACCCGGCAGTCCTATCCCAAGAGCAGAGGCCAGTCAGGGCTCCACTCCCCATTGTGCCCCGTTCTGTTGTTCCTAGCAAGCTGTTCTCATCTGTCTAAGCTTGCATCATCCTTAACACATTGGGTCCTGTCTGCAGGGTTAGCAGTTAGACAGATCTTTTGACACTGAACAGGGCTTTAGGAGACATCTATATTCCATACAATGTCTTTCATTATCTGGGTTTAGAAGCTGCTGGTTCTGTTATGAAACCATTCATCATTTCTCTCCTTTTCCCTACCTGACTCAAGATTACCACTTAGGATAGCAACATTTGGAGGCAAAAAGAAGCCTTGGAGGCAAGGAGCAGCCTTGCTCCCAACCTGACCCCAATGAAGTGATGACAAATCAAGGAAGAGCAGGAGCAGATGCCACATGCCTGGTCACCTCACCGACATGAGAGGCTCTGCCAGCAGGGACCCACCTGGGAGCAGCAGCGCAGGTACCTGGACACTGCCTTGCGGGACGTGTTGTTCCTCATGAGCTCGTCGTCCTTGCAGGGCACCTTGGCCAGCAGCTGCTGCACCTGCACTGTGCTCACATTGGCAAAGCCCACAAACTTCTCAGGATCCATGGAGCTGCTGAAAGCACAGATCAGGCATTTGCCATCCAGGAGGGTGACTACGATCCAGACGACAGGGGCCACCATGGCTCGCTGCACGATGGAGGAGCACATGTACCTGGAGCAGGAGAGAAAGGCGAGTGGGTAAATGCTGGGAGCTTCCTCCTCATCCAGAGCCCTGAGGGATGCAGGCTGTCCTGTGCCAAGCAGTCTTTCCAGACCCAGGGAACTGACTCCCAGGGCTGTCCTCAGCATTGCTCCAGCTGATGCTTCTGCTCTGGGATGTCTTTGTTGGTTCTGCCTCTCAGTGAAACCTGCACAGCACATGGCAGTGCTCTGTGTGCTGTCTGCACTCACTCAGTGCAGAGTCCCCTCACTATG
Source organism: Daphoenositta chrysoptera (assembly GCA_013397915.1). Lineage (NCBI taxonomy): Eukaryota > Metazoa > Chordata > Aves > Passeriformes > Daphoenositta > Daphoenositta chrysoptera. Next base: position 61,104 of record VZRO01000808.1, read on the forward strand.
TGCTTGCCTTGACTGTACCCTTATGTCTTCCATGCACAGATCTTTGTCAGCTCTCCCTTGTCTTCCACATTCACTCTTCCTTTTCTCATCAGTTTTGATCTGGAAAATCCCTTTTTTCCTGCAGCCTTTCTTGCCCCTCTCTGAGCCAACCTGTGCACTGCATAAAACTTCGCATGTTACTGGTGGAATGTGATTCTCCTCTCCCTTCCACCAGTATAAATTAGTAAAAACTCAGGTGAAGGGAGGGACATCATGAGGCTTTCAGTAAAGAATGATCGTGATGAAAATGCCACACCTTTTGCATATTTAAAAGGGAATGTCTTATCTTTCTGCACATGGAAGCCCCCGGAGACACCCTGTGAGTGCATGACAGGGCAGCAGCAATGCAGTTTCCCAGGGTGGCAGTGTAAGCCCAGGTGTTGAGGCACGCCTGCTCTCCTTTGCTGGGATGGAATGAGACTGCCTTCATTTCTGCTGGATGTAAATGCATTTCCCGTACCTGTGCCCCTCCAGGGTCATGGGGAAAGGTCTCAGGAGCTTACAAGGAAATTAATCTACCAGGAGGATCAAAGCTATGGGGAGAGACAGCTAAACAGGAGGTGAGAAGAGGGATGCCATTGCCACTGCAAACCCCACCTGATGACAGCCAGGTCCTTCTTCCTGCGCCCCTGTGGTCTCCTCCACTCCTCCAGCATCACCAGGGACTGTCTGTTGAGGATGAGGCCGCACAGGAAGAGGATGACGGGGGGTACAAACATGATCCCCAAGCCATAAGCCATGTTGTACTGGGGCAGGCAGGGGCAGCTGAAGTCCAAGCTGGTGTACATCTTTACACTTGCCAGAGCCATCAGCCCACAGATCCCGTTCATGACAGACTCCGAGTTGGATTGGAAGTACTGGAAGATCATCCGGAAACGGTCCATCGTGTTCCTTTGGCCAGGGGTGCTCCTCCTGGGAAATCCCTGGGCTGCCCAGAGTGGCCTGTCTCCCTTTGTCCCTCCTTCTGCTGCCGCAGCGCAGGGGATGCAGCACAGCCCCCAGCCAGCAGGAGGATGAGGATGGAAGAGAGCTTCTGTGGCAGGGGGAACACCCTGCGCTGGGACTTCCCCGCTGGCACACAGCTCTCACAGATCTGTCTCTTACCCAGTGCTTGTCTTCCAGGGCAGTTGGTTGCTTTTCCAGGTGAGCTGATGGATACAGCGCCCAGCAGCTTGTTTTCCACCTTGGTTTTCACTTTCAGGGCTGTCCCACATCCCAACCAGTCACAGACTCCGGTGGTGCTGGGTCCCTCCCTCCAGGAGATGGCAACTCTCTGTGGAGAGCCACTGGTGGATGGATGCCTGCGAGCTGCTCTCTCTGCTGATTGCAGCCTGTCGAGTGATTCACTGCCCAGGAGAAACCAGGTAAGTAAAATGAGCTCATCTGTGTTTCTGCTGCTGCCCCACTTCTCTTGGCGTGTCCCCAGCCCTGTGGGGGACAGGGGGAAGGCAGGGAGGGCACGCCTGGCTCCGAGTGCGTTGCATGGATGCAAGCTCAGATTTCCCTATGAAAATGGGCTGGAAGGACCAACCCTCTAGTCAAGAGGATGTGAGAATCGATAGCTTTCAAAGCCTGGAATGGCATTTGGGGCCAAAGGCTGCCCTTGGCTATGCATCCTATATATACTGTGCTATTTCTACCATACTACATCCATGTCCAAGGCTCTTGCACTGGGGCACTTCTTGCTCCCCATCATAAGGCACGATGCAATCAGAGAAGCTGGTTCTTTTGTCCCATGGGACTGGGTTATTATCTTCATCATCTTTTTGTCTCAGAAGTCATTTTACAGATAAATACAACTCATTGCTACACGAGGAAGTTCTGGGGTTTTTTCCTGACATATTCAACATAATTTCCCCCTCCCCAGCTTTCCTCCGAAAACACTTTCAGATTTCTTCTCAGCTCGGGTTTCCAAATGCATTCAGGAAAGGGGGAGGGGAAAAGGGTGTTACTTTAATTTTTTTTTTTTAAAGAGAGGAATTATCTTCACTGAAATACACTTGCTGCCAGCACTGGGGTTTCTGCCCATGCTGGCTCCCACTGCAGGACTGGTTGCGTTGATGGGATCATGCTGAAAGGGATCAGCAGGGAGGAGGTACCTGTAGCTCACAGGGACATACCGATGAATCACAGATGAATGTCATCTCCTCCAATCTGAACAGCAACTCACACAGTTACTTTAATGAAATACATTTGCTCCAACCATAATATTTGTGTTCTCCTTTACCTGTGAGTGAATTGCCTGTTAATGTTCATCCATCAGCAATAAAAACCCCTGGCTAATGTTTCCATTTTGCCATTACAGGACATCAGGACCCCTCCACATTGCTGTTATAGGGCATCATGACCCCTGGCTGAACTCCATAGTTGATTTTTAGCCAGGGTGCAGCCGCTCTTGGTTCTCAACTGCTTCAATACTCAGTGGGTTTCTCATTTAATGGTTTACATTTATGTGCTGACTCAGCTTCAGAAAGTGTTGTGCACTCTCTGTAGAGCAATTACTTTAGAAAAATCATTTTGCCTTTCCAGCTCTCCTGGGCAAAAACATAGTAAAGGCTAAACAGTTCCTCACAGCTCAGGAAAATAATACATAAAAAGAGTAGGAAACATCCTCCGGACAGGACAATCTATGAGGGAATTTTACTTCTCCCAGGTGCCATCTCCTGACCTGAACGTTAGAGGTCTGTAAAGGATGCCTTAGGGTAATCACTGTGCTCTGTTGTGATTGGGATCTCACCAGTGATTCAGAGCTGAGACATGGAGTTGTTGAAGTGTAGAAGAAAGGGAATATTCCTTAACTCGCAGGGAAAGACATTCAGAGCTTCCTGGGGAAGGGGAAAGGCCTGTTGAGGTAAGTAAATTGCTAGACATGGACAAGGGTTCAAAATGGTTCTCAAAACTTATCACATTTGATTACTCAGTTCTTAGGGTGAAATGAAAACAAGGATTAAAACAATGTCACCTCTCCTCCAGCAAGTGGGCTGCCCCATGTCCCCAGCAGCGTAGTCACCCTGCTGAGCCTGCTGTGAGGCTGCCCCAGCTCTCAAGGGCACCATCCTCAGAGGAAGGCAGCTGCTCCTTGATAGCAAATCTCCAAAACCAAGCTGGAAGCTGTTGTTTCTCAGTGCATCTTTTGGAAGGCCATGTTGGACAACCCTTTGCTTTTGCCTCAGCATTGCAGAACTCGGTGCAAAGGAGGGGGCCTCCTTTCCTTGCCCCTTTCTGGGAGCAAAATACCAGCTGTAGGCTTTTTGCCTCAGATGATGGAGAGGGCGGTGGGTACAGGTGTGAGAAGGCCCTCTTGCTTTGTTGACAAGGATGGTATAATCACCAAAATTTGAATTGTCATTTAAAACAGGATAAGTTCAGCAGAAAAGCGCGGTTGGTTTTGTGCCTGAGCCTGTGATGCTGGAGCAGCACTGATGCGGTGCATGTGTGGCTTCTGGGGGTGTGCACACCCAGAGCAAGTCCTGATCCATGTGTTTTAGTGGGGAGCAGGGGCCAGCAGTGCGGGTCACACTCGGGTCTCCCTTTTCTCTGCTGGGACTGGATCATCTTTCCCACAGGAAAGCCAGTGTCCACGAGCAGACATTTCACCCATCCCGAAGCTTGCTCTGCAGGAAACTGGCCTTTGCCAGGAGCACTTTTCCCAGCAGTAGGGAAGGACCCACAGGGCTCCTGCAGGAGCACTCCTGGCCTGTGGCATGGGAGGTGATGTGTTACCTCATTGGGAGCCATTTGCAATTGTTTATTTGAACCATTTGTCAGAACTGACAAGTTATTTAATTACCTGGACTAAATTTTTTTTCTGTCCTGAATGTCTGCCTCAGGCAAAATATTTTTAGAAAACTGTTACACGGGCTGGTCAATTGTTCCTTAGATGATGTAAGTGCATTAAAAAACACACACACATGCACACACAAAAAGGAAAAAATAACTTTTCCCTTGTTAAAAATGTTGTACAATTGATCTGAAAATGCACAGCAACTCTAACACACACCTAGAGGCACTGTCCTGCTCTGAGCAGGTGCTGCAGTCACAGTCCCCCTCCAGCACCACAGGTCACTGAGTTATCACCCTGCTCATTTTTGTGCCTCTGCTGCTGGATGATAAATCAGGATGCAGAACTGGCCCAGCACATTCACAGCCTGCAGGAGATGGCTGTGAAATGAGTTTAGTTCTGAATGTGTCTTCCTTCCCAGTGCCTTGGCTCACTAATTGCCACATGGGGATTCCAGCTCCACAAGGTGTTTGGTTAAAACAAGCACTGTATGGCCACAAGGAGCACGTACCAAGCAGTGTGCTCCTTGCCTCAGTTTCCCTTCATGGAGTGAAGGGTAGATCCACATGACCCCTTTCTCTGGGTACTGGGAGGGTAAGTCACTGGTGAAATGTCACATTCCTGTGATGTGGGAGCACCTATGCTTTCCCAGGTCACTGTGGGAGGACTGTGGTCCAGTCTCTGTTTTGGGCACCTCTCAGCTGGTGAACTGGAGCACCCTTTCCAGGGTGCTGTGTTTATTCAGAGGACAAGGGGCAGTGCTTTCTCAAGGCTTAGAGGAAATTTGTCATCTTGTGTTTGAGTGAAGGCCATTACCACTGCAAATGGCCTTTCCCAGCAGCAGTGCCTGCAGAGCAGTTTCCTGTTCCTCTGCAGCTCAGGTGAGCCTGTTGCTAACCCTTGGCCCCACAGGGAGACACCCCTGAGAGCCTCTCTGTACTTGGCCAGCAGGTTGCAACTGAGCTTTATCTTCTGTGGCCTTTTTCAAGCAGTTTGGGGGACCAGTCCCCCACTGGTATCTGAGGACAGCAGGACAACATGATTGCCTTCTTTTTTTCTCCAAATCTGGCAGAGGATTTTACTTCTCACTGCCTGGAAATCATTCAGCATCTTCAATTTATCACAACAGAAGTCCACTTCCATTTCAACTGCCCATGAAGATGGACATAGGCAGTATTTCCTCCTATGGCAAACTTCTGATGGTCACTGGCAGCAGTGGCAAATTACAGCTCTGTTGGCTCCATGGGGCAGGGACCACCTGAATCTGTGATTCTGTGGGTGTTTTTGCACAGCTGTGTACTCTGTCCAGGCAAAGCAAATAATGAGAAATGACCATTAAATGATTAATGAGATGCTAGCAAAAATAATGGCAGCATTGTAAAATGTAGTTTGTCTTCACTAATGATGTTCTCTGGGGATTAGGTACTCCTGTGTTCTGCCTTGTAACTTCATTAAAGCACCAACATGGAGCTGATTGCCTGTGAGGAAGTACATGGCTTAGTTTCGTGTTGTTCTTCTTAAGAGCTCATTATATATTGCTGTCCTGGCCATTAGCACTTTGCTTTTAGGCTTACTTAGAAGCCTTATTTCCTGATCTCTGCATTATCCCAATCTTGACCTAATTCACACCATTTCTCACTGAGAGGGATTTTTGTAAGGCCGTTTATCTGCTTGGCTTGGAGCTGATGCTGCAGTGACATCATTTGAGATAGAGTCTCTTCTTGGCTAAGAGGGAATTAGGAAATAAGGTGGAGAAGTAAGAAATCAGACTGATATCCAAACATTGCAGCTCAGTGATTTTTCAGACTTTTTCTGATTTGCTAATGCTCACATATCTACTGATGTTTAGCTAGGGGTTTTTTTAATGTGTTTTGTTTCTATTTGGGGGGGTTTTCCTCTTTTTTTTTTTGTTCTTTTCAGACAGTCAAAATTAAGCTCCAGCCCTGGGGAGTCCACAGTTTACAGGATGAAAACCACTGATAACAAACTTTTCTTGAGACATCAGTTTGCAGAGATGTCATAGAGACTGTTTAGGTGTTTAAAAGGAAATGGAAGTTGAGTGACAAAACCCATCTCAGTGCTGTGACTTTGGGCCTCTACATTTGGATTTAAGGCTGACCCAGTCTTTGTCCAATGTGACTACTCCAGGAAGCAGTCCCCATCCTTCAGTAGATGGATTAATGGCTTTTAAGTAAAAATTTCTCTCTACACTGTGTTATTAATTCACCAAAACCCCCTAGGTAAGTCACATCTAAAAACTGATGTCACAGATCTTTTGTAAGGAGTGACCGACCCTATATTTCTCTAATTTGCGTGTCAGGAATGGAAAACCTTATAAAGATTGAGAAATTTATTGGTAAATTCTGCTCTTTTTTTCCTCAATTTTTTTTTTTTTTTTTTAAGCTCAAAGGATTAAGCACAGCTGACTGTGTTTTCCAGCCAGGCACGGGGCTATGGAGCAGCATCCCCACTGCTGTATCCTGGGGTGCAGGGGCTTTAAAACTGGGGGGTGAAGGTTGTCTGCACGCAGAGGGGTTGGAGCTGGGGGGAAGGAAGGAGGGAGGGAAGCAGAGCAAAGCCTCGAAACGGTGAGGAAACAGCTTTTCTCGGTGCCACGAAAAGCGATGAAGTGTTTGAGAAGAGCGAGCTGGTGTCCCTGCCCTTAACTTGCAGACAGATCTGCCACCACAGAGCGGTGCTGCGGCTCCTCCGGGCGCTGCCTTCCGTCCCTCCCCTGTCCTTCCCATCCTACTCGGAGGCAAGAGGGAGATTTTTCAGGAGTGCCGAGAATCCCTGGAAGGGGTGCCGGGCAGATCAGCACGGCCAGTGCTGCTGTGGTGTGGTCAGAACTCCCACAGCACCGATGCGGTGCTGGAGGCTGGAGCACAGGTGCCATTCAGGATGTTTGGGCTCATCTCGAGTATGTATCTCCACTACAAATCTTTATGAAGTTTTTGCAGACATCAGGCATTTTCTGGGCTGAAAATGTGCTAGAGCAATGTTGAGCCTTTCTTATGTGCTGCAAATAAACTGCAGAAGTAACTGAGAGAGAAGGAATCCCAATGTCAGGGCTGGGTGGAGGTCAGGATCCACTCCTCTCTGCCGAAAACCATAGAATCATAGAATATTGCCAGTTGGAGGGGACCCACAAGGGCCGTCGAGTCCAACTCCCTGCTTCTCACAGGATTACCTAAAACTAAATCAGGTGTCTAAGAGCATCATCCTGATGCTCCTTGAACTCTGTCAGGCTTGGTGCCACAGCCACTTCTCTGGGGAGTATATTCTGACTGACAACCCTCTTAAGTGAAGAACTTTTTCCTAGTGTCCACTCTGAACCTCTCTGAAATCTGCCTCTAGGTATATCTGCAAATACAGAGGTACCCATAAAATAGAACTAGTTACTATGAGGATTTTTTTTTTTTTTTTGGTAGACCTTGAAAAAGATTTGCAAAAGGGAAAAAGAACCACAACATTCAGAACGGAATTCATGAAGGAGAGTTTCCCAAGAAAAGTGGAGTGTGCATGAAGACATCATCAATGAAACAGAACAGATATTTTCTTGTTGAAAGAAAAAGCAATCTCTCTCCAATGTTCCTTGGTGCTCTGAGGTGGGACAGATATTCTTCCAGTATCTTGTGTAGTACTCTCATGTACAGTGATGGTTAAAACGCCCTGCCTCTGACAGAAGGACATATATCAATACTTAAATTGCTCAGGGTTTGGATTTGGACTTGTCTTAGGTTTCCTTCAGGCACCAGCGCTAATCTGAACTTGTCTCAGGGTGAGTCCAAGACACAAACCCCAGCTCATTGCGGCATTTCTCCGCAGAACTCCCCCAACCCAGCACCTCTTTCTCATCGGGAGCCTGCAGTCACATCCCGTGGCAGCCCCTCTGCGGCGGACCCGGCCCCGCACGGGCGGCAGCTGCCGCCGCTGTCCGCCGCGATGGAGCCCGGGAGAGAGGGGCTGAGCGGCCCTGACATCTCTCTACCCCCGGCTGCTGCTGCTTTTCTAAAAGCCTTTTCTTCTAGATAAATATCGCTCTTGTTTTGTGGACTCCTGTGGAGCAGGGGGGCTCAGCTGGAGAGCAGCCGTCCTCTTGGGTGGTTCATTCAAGGGTAGCGATAACGGGATTGTTTAGAAAGGGGACATCTTAATGATCCAGAGAAATATCAATATTTGCTCTCATAGCTCTTGTCCTTGTTTGGTGCAAAGGAGCTTTTTCAAGTATCTGGGGTTCAGGTAACAGCTTAAATATTACGGAGCTTGCGAGGGTTTGTGCCCATTGAATGTGTACACACACACACTGCTGTCTCGCCATTAGTTCCTCTGCAGAGTAATAGGTGACCTCCAATCCTAAAAATCCATGCTCTGATATAAAACATACAATTTCATTTTTCTACTAATGCCGGGGCCACCTGACCTAAAACACACATCCCTGAAGCATTTAAAAGTTGGTGCTTCACAGTAGCTGCAATTCATCTTCCAGCAAAAAATCCTGTTTCACAAGATTGTCCTGTCATCTAGCTCATCTTTATCTGTGTTTACCACCCACCCGCACATCATTAATCTTTCTCTCTAGTGTATATTTATAATATGTATATGGTGTTGGGTGTCTCCAGAAAGCTGTGAACACAAATGCAGTTATCTGCAATTATTCTGACTTTCTGACAGGAAAATACTATCCTGACTTAACCTTCTCAGGGGGGCCTCTCACCAGCAGCAGATACTCTCTGTGATGACAAGAGACTTGTGGATCGTCCCTGTGGCAGATTTCACCTATGCTTGACCATGATAAACGGGAAATGAACAAATCCTAGGAATCTCAGGATGTTCAGACTTGAAGATAGTTTTCCTTTTTCTGCTCAACTCTTAGTTCATCTCTCTCACGCATTCTGACTTTGGAACATTTTTCCAAGCTTAAAAGCTCAAGCTCTAACACCTTTTAGAGGGAAGATCGGAGGAGGAGGTGTCTGCAGGTGGGTTTACTGCTGCATTTCTGGGCTCTGGCAGGTTCCTGCTCACTGCCCCCCAGTACATAATCATGAGGAGTAATTCATAAATGTTCTTAGAAGAGGCAATTCCAAGAGAGAAAAAAACATCCTCCAAAACAGCAGGTAATCTTATAGAAACTGTAGGGTAAAACCCATCAACCATTCCAGCTGCACCACCATCACTACCACCCCAATCCACCCCGTGACAAGCTCTTGTAAAGAGCTAAAGAGAAAAATGTGCCAGCAACAGAGACAGATGGTTCATCACAAAACAGACTCTGCCCTCTCTGTCCTGGTCCTCCATGCAGAGTACAAAATACCTTTTAAAGACAAGATTATGGACTACAATTTGTAACTTTACTTAATACTAACAATCATGGACTCAGCAGAAATGGTCTTTCAAGGTACACCGCAATTTTCCATATCCTCTGTTCCAAGCTGAATTCTTACGGTTGCACAGACAGTAATTACCTGCAGTGCCTTGTGTTTTGCAGGATAATCATCTTCTCATGCTGCCTTTGGTAACATCCCTAACTGCTCCTGCCTTTCCACAGCAAATAGCTAGAATCACACCCTGTGGGATGACGGGATCCTGTGGTGTTGTGACAGCCACCCCTCTGCTCCTTGAGGTTTATCTGTGGTAACAGGGCTTTGGGAATGGGCCTTTTCCAAGAGCTCTGACTACCCCTGCACTGTTCTGTGTCAAAGCCTCCTGGGGAACTCAGTGTCTTGGCTTTGACACCACACACAGACTAAACGTGCTGTTGTAAATTAATCCCTGTCCCTTCATCAAGATTTCTCATGGCCAGACTCCCATGTCCCCCCTCACGTCTTCCCCTCTTCTCTGTTAGGGGAGCATGTCCCTTGGAGCTATTTCTTATCTCTAAACATCATTACGTGTTCACTTTCATTTAGCAGAGTCCATCTCTGCAGAGTAACGTGCTGTAGTGACTGAGGGGCACTACAGAAAACATTTGGGATCCATGTCAGATACAACGGTGGGGTGACAGCATAGGTGAGAGGGGAGCTTCACGAGAGCACTGATCCCTCCCTGGCTTGGTCTCAGCCAGAGTCCTCAGCAGGTAATGGCTTTCCTGCCACCAATTTCCCAGCCATGAAGCATCACCTTCAGCCCAGCTCCAGCCTCTGACCTGTTTCTGGTATTCACCTGCACTTTCCCAGCCCTCTGGCCTTCCCAGCCTCATTGTCAAGAACCACCCTTGCTCCTTAGAAGTAAATGATCTCTGTGTGATTGAAGATGATTTTGGGGGGAATCAAACAGTGGCCACAAAGCAACCACAAAGTGGCTTTTCTGGCCCTGGGTACACACAGCACGCAGGTCTGACTTCACTGGGATGTTTGCTGGCTTACAGCTTTCCAGGCTTTCCACCCTGGGCAGCGCAGCAGAATGGCTAAGCCATGTAAGTGTAAGGCAGGGATTGCACTTTGGGTTATTTCACATTATCAAATTCTCAGTCTCTGAATCTGGTATGATCATTGTTTTGTTGCCTGTGTGTTCTTTTAGCTAGAAGTGCACTCTGGAAGGAGACAGAAGCATTGCAGATCCAGCTCTTGCTATTGAATTCCGTCCTAAAATGAGGATAGATTCCACCATAAATGTTTTTGACTACGGCAAAGATGGAAACAGTGAAGAAAAGAACTGCAAGAATAAAAGCAAAAAGTTTGGCAATTGGCCTTAACTACTAGCAAGGCTGTAACTGGGGCCTTGACCTGTTCCATTTGTGCAGAAGAAGTATGAATGGTGGAACTGCAATTCATAGCATCTACTTTGCATTTTGGATCAAACAGAAAAACATCTAAGAAACTCCACTGACATGGAACTTGCAACTCAGCAAATTCAGACTGGGAGTGGTAGGATTCTAACTGACAGTCATTAAAGCATTGCAAAAATTAGCCTAATAGTGTAATAGCTTCTCCTTTGTTTGCAGTCTTAAAATTAAAGGGAAATTTGTTCCCTAAATGTCTCAGAGACACTGAAAATATTGTCAGTAATTCAGAGGCAGAGATGCAAAATTTCCTTTTGAATCCAGTAGCTATAACTCACACAGAAGCTTTTAGAAGAGATAATAATGTCAGGAACATGTTTGTCAGTAAATGAGAGCTGAAAATCTATATCTGCTCATGAAGTGAATAATGATGGGTGCTGCTCAGTTACTAGGCTGTGACGCTGCCTGCAGGATTTTGGTGACAGCATGAACAATGCGAGTGGTGCCGTTCGAATTGGAGTATTTATTCATATGGAAAGGGAGTGTTTAGTCCTTACATTCCCATTTATCAGAGCCCAGTGACAGGATCTGATTTCATATTGTGATCTGTTATGCAGACTGGAAATTCTGCGAAAAGAACAGATCTGTCAGCAAGATTATTCAAATTAGTGCTGCTGGGGACTTGTGTTCTCCCCTGTTCCTCCCTGGTTTAGTTGTGCATTTCAAGAGAACAGTTTTTAAACTCATTCTAGCTGATCCTGGCTGTTAAACCAAAATTAAAGCTAATATTTGTCTGGGGGGTTAATCCTCACTGCTGGGACCAGATTGTACCCTTGGTAAAAGAAATAGTTGCATCTGATTTGCTGAATGCAGTGGTTCATGACATTCTCCTGGTGGGAAGTGCTCCTCATCATGATGCTCTACAAATTGAGAGTCAGTGGAGCTTTATGATACCAAACTTGACATTTCTGAGTTTCTGCTGGCTGGCTCCCACCATTTGCATCAAGGAGCAAAGAGAAAGGGTGACTTCAGATGCCACCTGCAGGCTACACATCCAGTGCCACCCCCAGGGCTCTGTAGAATGGATAGAGAAAGCTACTGCTGCAGTTTCCAGGTCATCTTTTTGAGATTCAGCCAATTTCTGTGCAATCTGCCTGGAACTCCCTGTGTGGACCAGGAGGGAATTAAAGAGCAGTTCCAGCCTTTCTGGGACTGCTGAAGGGGGTGTTCTGCTCCAGGGACTACAGAGGGGCTGACTTGGATGTGAGCTTGTCAGGAGGGCAAGTACTGAACCCATTCTGTTTCTATGGCAGTTTCAGGCTGAGTCAGATGTGGGAAGACCATCTTGGTTGGCTCTTTGATACTGCTTGTGTCATTCTGTGTGGTGCTGCTGGCTGCGTGCAGGCTCTGCAGACTGTAGAAGACTGGGAAATCAAAACCCAGACTTTTCTTGTTGTTTTATTTGGAGCTTGTAATCTTTGGAACTTGTGAAGATACACTGCTATCCTGGAACCACATGGAGAAAGGAAATACTGACCAGTGTACCAAAGCTGTTGGATGCCTTTGATAATCTAACCCACCATTTAAGGTACTGAGGATGTCAAACACATTTAGAAGTTTGGACTAATATCCTTAACATCCTTAACACACCTCCCTTTTCTCTAACTCATCACATTTAGTAAATATTTGGTTTTTCCCCTATATTCCTCAAGCATGCTGACTTCCCAGCATGATGTAAAGTTGGCTTGCAATGACCCAATTAGAAATCTGGGCACCTCCACTGTTAATTTGCGCAGTAAATTTAATTAAGAGCAAATATTTTGATACAGAAATAGGATATGAGTTTGGCACTGGCATCTGTCATCAAAGTCTTGATACACCCCTCCTTTAACTTACACTCATTTAGATCTGAAAGAATGTAGGATCTTTTTTAGAAGGCAAATATCCCACAGTGTCTGTTCTGCTACAGTGGGCTGTCTGCCACCTCAGTAGCAATATCCACCATCTTGAGGGAGATATGAAAGTGAGACTGAAAGGAAGGTCCATTGTCTAAGAAAAGGTTTCAAGGAAGAAATTCCCCAAAAGTTAAGTGAATAGGAGCAAAAACCCCTGCAACACTGGTCAATCTATGAAGGTGGCAAATTCACTGTAAAGTGCTAGGGAGAAATCTCTGGCTGGTAGTGCTGGAGGTAGGGGTTCAGGCTGTCTGACAGTCAGTGGAACTCCAAAGGGAAGATCAAAGGCTTGACTATTAGCTGTGCTAAATTCCTGTTAGATTTCTCTTGTAGATCAAAGGACCCTTTAAATAGGGAGGAGCTGATTCCCCTGGAAATATCCTCTGCTCAGTACTGGCCTTTCATGTAAGCCCCAGCTTAGTGGTGAGACTTGGGCCACTGGGATATGACACAAATGTGCCCCTTGAAGCTTTCTGCTGTGGAAGGAAGCAGCCTTGGGGTTGCTCTAAAATACACTTGGGGCTCAACAGGCCTCACTGAGTTTCCCAGTATGAGGAGCACAATAGACTTGAATTAAAAGGCACTTAAACCCTCCTCACCGAGGCATTGCAAGAGTATAATTGTACTTTCATGTCAGAGCTCAAAAAATGTGACCAGTATATGTGGAAGAAATTAATATTTTCTAACCAGCCTGTTTGTTCTCCCCTGTTATTTTGGATTTTTTTTGTCTTCAGATGATTGATTTTGAGCATAGCTCAAAGAACAAATACCTAAGTAGCACTTTGCAAAATGGCTGCTAAAATATGTAAAAGCCTCCTCTCATGCAAATCCATTGCTGATGAATGGAAGAACTGCAACTGTAAAGGTCAGAAAATAAACAGAATTAATCTGAAGCATCAAGATGGCTGCACAAAGCATTTTTCCCAGTCTCCACACTGTACAGACAGTGTGTCACAAAAGATGGACACTTCTTTCCTGTCCCACTCATATAAAACAAGTATCTACATTTCTTATGAAAGAGGTGACATGAGATTTAGTTTGCTCAGGGAAAAAACATGAAATTGGATGATCACTTTTCATGATGGCTTTTTTTGACTGCTGGCTGAGACAAAGCATTTTATGAGGCTTTACATCTATAGATCTTTTTTCCCTTCTTCACTTTAACCTATTATGTCTAGAAGTTTTTTTGCATATTCTTCTGGTTGCTGCTGTGAAATCTGCTGTCCTGTTAGACACGGAAACACGCAGTCACCTGTGACTGAGAGTGGTCTCTTGTCATCCCGTCCTACTTTAATTCACAAGGCCAAATTTGCTTCTGTCCCACCTGAGTCTTACCTCCAACTTTGCATAGATTTCTGAGGTGACAGCAATGGGGGTAAACCTTCCTGATGTAGTGGCTGCAGGGTATTTCATTTTGGGGTGATGCATGCCACATCAAGAATGCCTGTTTCATTCAGGCAATTAAAAATACACAAATCAGGGATTAGCCCAACAATTAGATGCAGTGAATATCTCCCAGATGATCTTTTCTCCCTGCAGCATGCGGATCTGTACATTTCATGGATAGGTGTGTCTTTTTCTTCCACATCTGTTGAAGTTCTGATGCCAGGCATTTAATTACAGCAATTCAAGCAGAAGCTTTTGAGATCCTTCGTCAATATTTAAGGGAAAGAATTAGATTAATGGGTATGTGAAGTCAGCACAGCCCAGTGGATCAAACCTTGCTCTGGAAAGGATGTACGGCATATTTCCATTCTCAGACCCTTTGATGCGTAAAGTGCCGCATTCTCAGCACTCCCACTCGTGTGTCAGTGAGTCGTCAAGGCTGCTGGACCCCATGAGTTTCAAATCCAAAAGGGCCTGGCTAGTGCCCACTAGTTTTATCCTGTGATATTTATTCCCTGGGTCACACCTCTTGCTCCGAGCATCCTCTCAGAATATGAATTGTGATGTGTTTGCCCACACCTCAGGGAATGGTGGCTCAGGCTTCATCTCCACTCCTGTTCATCTGATTCTTCATATTATTCCATGATTGTTATTACCCGGTTTCTAGTGTAACCCCTTGAGAGCTGATGTGCCTAGAAGGCACAAACATAGGCTTTGCAAAGGGAATTTTTAACTACATTTGCTTCATTGCTGCACAGTGCTTCAGAGTTAGAGACCTTCACAAAATACCCAGTCCTTAGATGCAAATGCACCTATCTGACCTTGCCCCCTTCTCAGTCTGAAAGCACCCCTGTGTACCCAGCCTAGCAGTCTGCCTGGTTATCATCCAGCACGTAGCTACTACCCTCCAGCCTCTCACAAATCCTCCTCCACATCCTGTCTCTGTGGTCTTTCACATATGCCTGAGCTGAACAGCTGCAGCTCATCCTTGCACCCAGCTCTCGGGTGGAGAATTGATGGGTGGTTTCGTGACTTCAGGCAGTAGACCTTGTTCCATGAGCAGATGTGACTGTGCAGAGACTTCCTCCTTGTGTTAGTCCATAATTATAATCACTATGTTAGCACTTTTCCTGGAGCTGATACTAACTTCAGGTGAAATTCTTGGAGTGGCTGCATTGTCTCTGTTGACTTCTAAGCACAAATTACAAATTGCAAGTCAGGTGCCCATGCACAAATTCAGAAGGAGGGGAGGAATTTAAGTCACTGTAAACTCACCCTGCTCTGTCACACAGCATGCTCTGTACCAGGCCCCCACTACCTGGCAGGGCTGGTACCAAGAAATTCCATGTCTCTAATTAGCCAATTCAATTGATATCACTAACACTAAGAAACAAGGGAAGTCCTGACTTGCTGGTGTGAAAGCCCTGCAGTTTTGGCAAGCTGTTTCAATGCTCCCTGTTGCTAGAGCACAGGAAAAGGCAAAAACCCAGAATCAGTGTGATCCTGTTTTGTCTGTCAAGGGCCCCTGTGATCACAGAGCATATTTCTCACCCTGCTCAACATTTTTTGCAGGAAAAGCTGACATAAGTTGGCAAGGACAGCAAGCAGCCCCTCCTTCTCACTCCTTCTCCAACCAATATAAGGAGGAAATTCAAAGGCTCTTTGATAAAGTGAACCAAGGTACAATCACAGCAAACCCCTGGTGCTGTTTTGCATTCTTCCCCACGGTGTCAACTGCAGGCTGCTGTGCCAGGCAAAGCAAAGCCCATCCCTCATAGTAGCTGAACATGTTGCTAAAGCAGTCCTATAAGGCTTCCTCCTTTCACTGGTGAAGCTCTGCTTTACCTTGGTTCTGCAGGTTGAAAAGGGAGGTGGTTGAGCACAAACCCCACCAGCCAGGTGGGGTATAGTTTAATATTCACACTATGGCACCAAGGTTAAATTTGTGCCTGGTGTCTAAAACTCAGAGTGGATTTGGTAGAAGCAGAAAGCACCTGGTCCTTCTGGGAACAGGTTCACCACGTGCTGAGCTATCACACAAGGCACAGTTAGCAGCCTGCACAATGCATGTGTGAGTGCCTGTCATTTAATGGATACTGCACAGAAATCTTCCCTGTGCTATCATATGGATGTTCCCTATGCCTCCAGCCCCAAACTGGTACCTTTCCTTTTTCAAGATCTTTGTTTTACAATGGAAAGATGCCTCTTACTTTTATAATTTGCCTTACGTTGACACCTCTTTCTGCCACATTAAACACGAAACTTCCCAGAAAAGTGACAGTCCTTGCTCAAGACCTCTTGCAATTCAAGGACAGGCAGAGAAAGAGATTAGAGAAAAGAAATGGAGAAAGAACAGTTGGTTTTCTTTCTTTTTTTTTGTTGGCTGAAGACAATTAGGTTCAACAGGATAAAAGGTATTGTGTGATGAGGAGGTGGAATTGCCCCTCTAAGGGCCGTTCCAGTCTTGTGTCATAGATCACAGAATATTCTGAGTTGAAAGGGACCCACAAAGATCATCAAGTCCAATTCTGAAGTGAATGGCCCATACAGGGATTGAACCCACCACCTTGGTGTAATTAGCACCATGCCCTAATCAACGGAGCTCATCTCAGGGTCATGTGTTTGTTTTTGGGCTCCCTGTAATGAGCTAGCCGGAAATACAGTGTTCATGTTCACAAAGGATCTAAGCAAAGATGTGACTCAGTCTCAATCTCTGTCTCATCTCTGCTCTTGAGCTTCCTGCATGTGGAGGCAGCTGGTGGATTTCTCATGGGGCCAGAGCAGGACCCAAAACACCAGAAGAACTGAACAGAGAGCTCATGTTTGAGCCAGACTTCAACCCCACACTACCATGGCTTCATTCTGATTGGTATGGTCGTTCCTTCCTGCTTCTGAGAGAATGAGAAAGGATGCATGGTGCACATCTCACCCACAGTGCAGTCAAAGGCTGGGCAGGACAGTAATGATTCCTCAGCCTGGCTCTGTGCATCACACGTACCAAAAGAAATCCTCATCCAGATTTAAGCATCATATTTTGGTTGAGATTCTCAATATTTCTTATCAAGTCTTATTATTTAACCTCAGAAATAACCTTCCCCTTCTCCTCTGAAAGTTAGGTGCTTGAGTGGTTTCAGAGAACAGGGGGTCTCTTGGCTCTCTGGTTGGGGAAATTGCAGAAGTAACAGTTTTCAGGATGAAAACATTCATATGTAGTCCTTGACCAGTAAGGGCTTTTCTTACATTTACTAAGAGGAGGGAAAGTGGAGGGTGGAGGCAGATGGATAGATGGACAAAATCACCTATTGGAAGAAAGCTGAACATTAAATTTTTGTTCTACAGAAGGAAGGAAAAAAATGTTTTACAGCCATGACATAGCTGAATGGGAGATGCCCTCAGCCTTCAGCATCCACTAAAACTCTAGGTGAAGCTTGTAACTCGGTCTTCAGAGCCTGTAGTCCTGTCCAAAGACAAAGGTAATGTAACTATGCAATAGACAACATCAGCTGTGGGTTGATTTTACTGTGGTACCAACTGAACAACTCCAGGTCTTGGGTTGTGGCTGTCACAGGAGAAATTCCCCTGTAGCCAAGGTGCTGCTGTGGTGAGGACAAGGGGAACCTTCCCATCCCGTGTGGTCGTGGCTGCTTTTATGGAGCAACTCACTGACTTGGGCGGCTGCAGGGTGTGCGGTGAGAAGGGGGGCCCCACGTCTGGTAGTGGCAGGTGTGGTATTAACACAGAACCTTCTCTCGTAGGGCAAGCAAATGGGCCATGTGGGCATGTCCTGGGCACGTACAAGCAGTTTGTGTCTGTGCACTGGTGCTCTGGAACATGGAGCTGTGCAGAGGCTCATCTCTGCTCAGAGGGCTGCAGCCACGCAGGGCAGTCCCGGCTCATGTGGCACGGGTTTGTATTGCAGCAGCTTTCAGAGGCCACACGTTCAGGCAGTGCCCCATGCTGGCACTTCACCGGAATGAACTCTGACCCTTCACAGGAGATCTGCCAGTGAAGTGTTTCCCTTTGCCCCATTTCTACCCTACCCCACTTCCCTGAGCTTGACTGGAACTTTTCACTGCTTTGAGCCACTGGGTTGAATAAAGTGGGGGATGCAGGCACCCACACAATTTATTGGGAAGGTCAGGGACCAGTAAGAGACCTACTCACCCCTCTGGCTAGCTGCCTGCTTGTCCACTTGCTCTAGGACTGTGCAAGGAGCTGCTCACCCATCTTCGTTGCCTTCTCTGACATGTTTGTATCCATGAGAATCCCAATTGCTTTAGGACAGTTGCATCCCACCCAAAGCAGGTCTGCTTGGGTGTGTGTCCATGCATGATGCGCCTTCTTTGCAGGTCCTGGATTCCGGGGCTGGCCACAAATTTCCTCTCTGGAAGGAGGAGGCTGGGGAAGCGGGTTTAGGGCCGGCAGGTGTGCGGGAGGTCCGGGGGCGGCAATGGAAGGGAATAACGTCCCTGTCCCTGCGCCTGCCCCTCGGGGTGTGTGGTCCGGGCGCCCTCGCTGGGGGCGGCG
>VZRO01000808.1:79640-140035 GCA_013397915.1 Daphoenositta chrysoptera
CTCTCGGCGCCCTCGCACCGCCGCTGCCCTCCGCCCTCGCCGCCACAGCCCCCGGGGACGGAGCCCTTGCGCGGTGCCGCCCGGCCCGGCCCGGCTCGGATGCCGCCATGGGGAGCCGCTTCTCCAGCATCCCCGCGCTGCCCCGCGGCGGCCAGGGCCGCCTGCACCGCGCTCGCCACCACCGCCTCAAAGGTACGGCTGGGCCGGCACCCCCGGCACCCCGAGCGCCCCCGGCATCCCCGAGCATCCCCATCAGCACGGGTACGCGCGGTATCCCGGGGCAGCGAAGCACCGATGCAGCCCGGAGCGGGATGGGTGCTCCGGACACCCCGGGATGGGATGGGCACCCTGGCAGGACACAAATCCTGGGTACCGCAGGGACCCCGGTTTGGGATTGGATGCCTAGGTGCACACAGCACCCTGAGCACCGGCAGGCATCCCGGACACCGTGGGACAGCGGGGCTCCCCGGGCTAGGATGGCTCCGTGCCGGGCACCCCCAGCCCTCTCGCGTGTGAGCCCCCCTGCCCTGCTCGCAGCACGGTCACTTCTTCCCCGGCAGTGCCCCATGGGTGGCTGATGAGTGCACGGATCTTTCCAGGCAGGGGTACCCTAGGAAAGCAAAGGACAACAATTTGAGGGAGTAAGACCACCAAGAGTCCCCGAGTGCTTATTGAATGAAGGCTTTGCTTTGGTGTCTCTTCTGGATGCTCCATGAATGTGTGTGTGCATGGGACCGTCAGTCCTGTTTGGAGGAGGGCGGGGAGTATTTGGGGTTCCTTGTCCAGCTTATGTGGCTATTCTGTTCCTCATAAGGATGCCATCCCTTTTCCGAACTTCTGGGGACCTGTTGGGACCAAATGGGATGGGGGTGACTTCTGTAATGTGGACAGGAGAGCCTGCCAAAGGTCTCCTCTATCTCTGCTCTTTTTTACCCCCTTTTGCTGTAAGTTGGGAGGGTGGTAACAGAAAATAGCCCATCGTTCATGAAAGCAATTTTCTTGGGCACACACTGTGCGTGTCCAGCACTATCTGGGTGCCTCTTTAAGGTCATTTTCACAGCCAAAGGCACTGGCTGATGTGGGTAGAGGATGTCACACATCTCTCTGTAAGCAGGGAATGTAAGAGGTGCCGCTCTAACAGCCATTTCAGATTGTAACTTGTTGCAGCTTCCTCTATGTGTTGCAGAATTTGCAGCAACCAGCGTGGAAAATAGGGATGCTGCTGTTCACCCTCATTTTTGTTGGGCTTTTGGATACTTCTTTGGCATGGTCTAGAGAAGTGGAGATGGTTAATGACGAGCTGGGCAACTGGTTGTTATACTGAAGGATTTTCTGATATTTGCATCATTCTTCTGTTGAATCTCTCTGCTCCCTTCGTCTGTACTTGGGTGATTTGGAGCAGTTGTATGAACTGAGGGTGGTTTTATCATGGCTGTTTCAATGGCCATGCAAGGAGATGTTAGGAATGCTCATCGCTCTGTCATGGACAAAGTCAGTGAGAAACTCAGCCCAAGCAATGGCTGTGCTTCAAATTAGACTTGAAAAGGAGGGGGATGCTGAATCCTGAACAGTGAACCATCATCCTCTATCAGTGCAAACATGAAGGCACACGCAATGCTGTAGTTGTTGGTATGCAATTGTAAACTGCCAGGGAGGATTTGTCTAAGAATAATGCTGTCAACTGGAAGTCTTTCTGGAGCAACCTTAAGCAGAGAAGAATTTATAAACTGAAGCCAGAAGGGACACTGCCACTTAATCCATTAACAGTGGCTTACGTGAGATTTGGAGGATGCTTCGTATGCATCACCTGATTTTGGGGGGGGTGGGGGAGCAGTGAGTTGTGTGTTAATGGCACTTTGTTTCTATATTTCTTCCTTTAATTAAATTTCTACCTGTACTGAGGCAGCAAGCAGAAATATTCTCAAGATTGTAATGTAACAGAGCGTTGAAATAATTCTTATTTGGAATAAAGACTGAACAAGGCTCTGCCTTTGTTGTAAAAACTAAGCAACTGCCAGGGACAATATGTGCCTTTTCGGTCTTTTTTGAAACCAGACTGCCTCAGGTCCTACATTTAAATGCAGAATAAACAAGTCTGATTGCATTTGACAGGTTTCTGTAAAATGGACTCAAGGCATAGCAGTGAAAGTATGAATGTCACACAGTTTTGTTACATATCTGCCATTTAACATTCTGTAAAGTGCATTTTAGTTGAAGGTCCCCAGTTGTTCTTCCTTCAGTGTCTGGTTTAGTGTTAGGGATACTGAACTTTTATAAGTTGGCCACCATCTAATACTTTCTTGCTCTGTGACAGCCTTTTCCTAACCTGGTGCCAGGGGTGATCAGGGCTCATTCTTGCTTAAGAAGAAGCTATGATTGCATTGTTTCCCAAGGCGGTCTGTGGACTTTGAATTCAGTCCCTGCACCTTACAAGTTCATCTCTGCTAAGTAAGAAATAACTTGGTTATTTCTCTGCACATGGTAGAGCTGTTGCTCACTTGTGCTGAAAATTTTTACATCTTGCTGTTAGTCCTGCTAAAAATGGTCACCTTTAGTTACGTAAATCTTCTGAAGACCATGTGATACTTTTGGTGGTGTTGAAGGCATGACACAGAAATCTCATGAAGACTGACATGGCTGGCAAAATATTTGCTTTGCTTTAGATGGTCGTTCAAGAGGAGGAAAGCACACAACTTGATTCTCAGGCCTCAGCTGCAGTTTTAAAACCAGGTAACTGAAATAGGCAGGTCTTTATGAAGGTACCTGCAAGAGTAAAGCTGGAACCCCAGGCTGATGATTTTAGAGTTGCTTTTGAGTAAGATAATACTTTAAAATCTGTTATGTCCAGCCCTTTATAAAAACAGTTCACTAGGAACCACTAGATTTGAGCACTTTGGAATTACCTATTCCAAACCAGTATGTCATATCTGGATTATGAATCCAGATTTTGGTGCTGTAGTTGTGCCTACAGGCTTTGGCTGTTTTGGAGACAGTGAAAACTGAACTCCTCCAGGACTGCAGGTGATCTGATGCCATGGTCCTGATATGGCTGTTAACCTTGAAGCCCTGGCCAGTGATTGGAAGGAGGTTTTCACTTTGTAATATCATGATGGGGAGGTTGAGGTGAGATTATTTTCAGAATTCCTGTGAGTATTTCCCTTCCCATAACCCAGATGTAGTTTGTCAGGGGTGACAGAAGGTGATCCTTTGTGTACTTTCTGAATGCTGAGCAAAAGATTATGATTATCTGGTAACAATCTCCTTAAGGATGCAGCCAGATAAACTCCAGGAAATTTTTGCTGTCCACCCTCTCTGAATTATGGTTTGTGATAACTATCAAACAAGGTGTGTATGGCTGTTTGGAGGGGAGCCAAGTGGGAAAACTCCAGCTGTATCTAATCTCCTGAATTCTGAGATGAAAAAGATCAGCCTTCTCATCAGTGGCTCTGTGTACTGCTTATTTACTTGTGTCAGGGCAGTCTGGCTTGAACTGTTCCAACCAAGGAGATTTCTATTATTTCTCAAGAGATGCATCCTCAGTTCAACCCGTCTCCCTGCCCCAAGGTTCTTCCAAGACAGTCTATTCAATCTCCTCTATTAACTATTTTTTCTAATCCTGGTGTAGCTGATTAACTTCCCCTCCTTGCCTGGTGTTACATCTTCCCAATCTCTGGCTTTTGCATTCCTTGCTTAGGTACTGCTCAACCTTGCTGGAAGTGTTTAACTCTTCCTACTGTGATGTGTGACTGTGTGCCCTGTTTGGGCTGTGGTGCAGTTCCCAGATGTGCTGGTCCAGGATGCTAGAAATGAACTTTTTGTAGTCCTTGGGTCAGAAGTGAGACACAGGACTTGTATGCCATCTCCTGTGCTCCATGGACATGCAGCTCTTTATCCTCACTTGTCTCTGTGTTCTGAGCTTCAAGAAGGCTTAGCCATTCCTGTAGACAGCAGATCAATATTGCATTGTAGAAGCTAAGAAGTATTACTGTCTTCTCTCTTAAATCCTCTCCTCCAGCCTCCTACTCAGGTTTGGTACTCTTTCCTGAGCCCCCTCTTGCCTTGAAAGGTAGATTTCCATGGTGAGTGGCAGCAAGCAGGATTTCTTCCTGTTGATTTTCTCCTTGGTCAATGCACCTATGATATTTATGCAAAAGAATGCATGCACAGTGTTACAGAAACAGCCCCAGCTGCCAGGGATCCTCTTTTCAGCAGTGGCTGATTACTCATGGGTTATTCTTTTTCATTTGTATTACAGTGGCATCCGGAGGCTCCCATCAAGCTCTTAGTCATGTTCTGCTGGGTGCTCCCATGGTTGCCTTTACTTATTGCTCATTCATCCAGATAGCTTTTACTCATGGGTCTGGGTGATGTCTGTAGGATGATTTGGGGTTTATGCCTTCAGAGTATCACCTGAAGCAGGCTGGCACCTCAACAGAACAATTCTTAGTCCGTTCTCCTGCTGGGACTCCTGCAGAGTCAGCAGTGGACTGCTGAAGGCTGCAGCCCCAGGCTGGCAGCCTGTGGTGCAGCACTCGACCACGAAGGCAGAGGCTTTCCTGCTTTCCCTGGCCCACGGAGGGTACCAGTCAGGGTTACACAGGCTTTGCCTGCATTTTTGCAGTTGCTGTTCCAAACATTAAGCCCACTGACGCATAAACATGTCAGACTTTCCTCCCCTTTCACTGCTGCTTTATGAGTTTCTGAAATACACGTAGTGGATAGATAGTAATCTGGCTGGTGTAGGCATCTCAATAATTGTATATTGTTGAAAGACTGTCCTGCTGCCAGCTCCATTTTGTGCTCTCACTAGATAAACTAAGGGGGGAGTAAAAGGTTATCAGCAACAGATGGTCATAGGGCTTAGAAGTTGGGGTGCATCACAAGCATTTTTAGGCATCACAAGCAGTGCACTGGGGGGATAACAACAGTGATACTGTGAGATAACCTCAGTTCCCATTGCTGTCATAATTGGTTCTTCTTTAAAGTATTATTTTATTTTCTTCCAGCCTTACAGGGTGAGAAGTTTCATCATTCAAGGCTTTGAAGGATGCCTCCTGCTTCCTGCCCTTCTGCTTTTATTCTGTCCTGGGTATGCTTGTCTCCCTCTGACCTGTCAGTGTGTCTGGGTTGTAGGTATAAAGTTTTTCCTGCCTGAGGTTCTCAGGTTTGTATGACCTTCTCCCAAGCATTAGATCTTTTCCCGAGCTACTGAACTTTGATTTATTGCATTTAAACTGCCTAAAATTGCTCAGTGTTCCAAACATGGCAATTTATTGATCTTACTTTTCCTTTCCCATTGTTGGTTTCATAAGGTGATGAAGCCTGTTGGTGAAGCAGGTACTGCTGCAGCTTTTCACAAATTCCCCGGGAAATCATGTGGTTTCTTGCCCATAGGTGATTCTCTATATTTCTCAAGTGCAAGAAAGGCTACTTTTGAAAACCAATAGGAACCAAAACATCAGTTGGATGATTGAGCTAAAAGTATTACTGCCAGGCTCAGTAGTAATTAAAAAACGCAAATTAAATACTAGAAATCATAAGGGAAATTAAACAGAAGAAAATAGAGGCCATTAACAGATTGTTGTGTAAATGTGTATGTTATGTATAGTTCTGGTTCTTCCCCTTCCAAAATCTCAGGAAAGATACAGAAGAACTGGAAAAGGTTCAGAGGCGGGCAACAAGGATGGTCATAAGTCTGGATTAATTTCATATAAGGAATGATTAAATAAACGAGGACTCTTGTCTCTGGAAAACGGGACAACTAGGAGGGAAATGACTGGCAAGTAAAGAAGGGGCAGAGCTCCACTCTTCATTGTCTCTTCCAGTACAAGAATTAGGAGGACATCGAATGAACAAAAGGAGACTGTAGCCAGCTGCAGTAGGTAGTTGCTCAGCAGAGCTCATTAATGGTGGGTGCTATGGATGCTAAAATGGGTCCAATTTTAAGGGCGATTGGAGGAAGTAGTGAAAGAGGAATCCTTTGAAGTTTGTGACAGACAAAGACCACGCATTTGCCCTTCTCATTTTGACTTCCCAAGGGCATCTTCCTAAGGCTACCTGTGTTTAGCTGATAAGGATAGTGCTGAAATGAGAACTTAAAACTTCACTGAAAGGTGCAGCTGGGTTGTTCAGACATTGCAGTGGTAGATGGAGGAATAGAGCCTGCTCTGGTGTTGGCTGGTCTCTAGCTGGATCCATCCTCTTTATCATAAGCATCCCTGCCTCGTTGTTTAGAGTGGTTCGTTGCCATGTCAGTGTCAAAGTCACACACAGAACATCCAGGCTTTATTTGGGAGGCGGAGGAGATTGCAAGTGGGTCCCTCTACCAGCTTTCTTGGATGTGACTGTGTCTCCTGCACACTGTGATTCTGACAAATACAGTTGCTTTTCCATTTGTGGGCTCTTTTTGAGTAAGAGAAAGCAGGTTTTCTCTGCTTACAATGACCTCCCAATGACAGCAGCCTCAGCAGCCCCCACTTAACTTTGTTTCCTACACTATTGAAATAGCAGGTTTTGTGGATATTCCCATATCTGGGAAGATTTCTAATACAGAGGCTTGGAAGATTTCCGGTTTGGCAGCTGTTCTTACCTACTGCTGCTAGGATAATTGCAGGAACCAGCTACTTCTGCATGGCTGAAATTGTTGCCCGTGGCAAGTACATAAGTACATGTTGTTTTACTTACACTGTGTACCTTCATGGTGGCTACTTATTTCAAGCTGGGGATCCACACGTTCTCTGACTTGGTCTGCCTTGAAATTTTAGGACATCTGAGTAATCCAGTTCTGAGCTGTCTCAAGGAGTGGGATCCACAACACCCGTGTTTCAGGATTGTCTCCATGCAGAAATGGTTGATCTAAGATTAACCTTAATCACAGCGGTGTGCAGGTGCTCAGTGCTGTGCTGTGAACTGCCAAATCCCAAAGTAGTCTCTCACTTTAATCACAGCAGCGTGCAGGTGCTCACTTTTGTGCCACAAGTGCCAAAGTCGTTTTGGGGATGAGAGCTGAATTTTAACTGAAAGTTAGGGTCTAACAGTGGTTAAAGCTGCTGCTGTGAGTGCCCATGAGCCTGGGCTACCTTTTAGCCTGGCTAACCAGGGCATTGCTAAGCTGAGTAGCTGGAAAGGAGGGCAGACACTTGGATACTTACCCATATTAAGATCTGGGTTGATGCAAAACTGTGGTTAAAATTGAGGTGGGGATAGGTTTTCATCTCCATTCGTTCATGGGGAGCTCAGGCTGGTAAAAGTGTGTTGTTATAAGATGCTAGTTCATGTTTACACTGTTGGTTATTTGGCCTTTCAAGTACAGGATTAAAATAGGATTTTGTTTTAAAATTACAGGGCAGAGGGTGCCATGATGGTCTTATGTTTATACAATCCTCCATTAGTCCACCTCAGTTCAACTTTTTGCTGAAGCATAGGGAAGGAATCTCAGCTCTCAGAAAACTGTCAGGTTAAACTGTGGGGCTGTTTTATGCAAAAATTTGAAAAGTAAATATTAATAGTTCTTTGCCAGCCTCAGAGAAAAAATGCCATTTTTAGTTTCAAAAACCCACTTCATGTAAACTTTTTTTTTTTTAAACAATAATAACATTTTAATAAGAATGAATTCTAAAATACAGACATTGCTTATGGAGTCTCCCTCCTCTATTGTTCCTTCGTATTCAGTGTTTGAGTTTCACACTGATAACACTGACACTTCCAGATGTTCCTGCACGGGTGTAGGCAGGGATTCCCTACTGGCTTAATCTCATAATTTTTATGATATGACCAGAACACTTGCTATGTCCAGCACCAGGGCTTGGGAAGATGGATTCATGAAAGCAGTGACTGGGGTGCTGTGTAACTGACTGGACTTGAGGAACTGAACTAGAAGTGGGTTAGTGAAGGGGGAGCCTGGCTTCTGAAGAGACAAAGGACAGATAAGGCAAGCAGATACAGATTCAGATCTTATTTACCATCCAGGTTCCGTATTTTCATCAGAAGTTTAGTTCAAATCTCCTCCTTAGGTGGTAGCTCTTTAATGTAGCATTAATTGTATTGGTATTACTCATGATTTCTTTGATTTGGGTAACTGGTGCCATTGTGTTTCTAAATATCTATCTATCTTGCAAGATGATTTTTGTCTGTGGTGAATGCCTGTTTTTTTATACTTCACAAGTATTTACTAGGCAGGAAGGGAAGAGATGGTTTCCCATAGAAATATTGAGTCACAGAAGACAGGACACAAATAACTGTAAATGTTGCAAACAGAATCTGTGTCTTACGTGAGTGAGTGAGTCACTTCAATAGATGTGACAGAAAATGGAAAAGAGAAAATGTTCCTCACTAATTGATTATGTTCATCAAATACAGAAAGAGGAGAAGTAGTTGCAATTTACTTTCTTTATTAAAATTGCAGTAAAAACATAATGAAGGACCTGGGTTTCCTCTGATGTTGGTACCGGATTTCTACATTCCTACTCCCATTTCTGTATATCATTTAGTGTTCCTGTTTTAATGGTATGACCCCTCAAAAATCACATTTTTAACAAGCATGAGATAAAATAAAGGTGCAAAAAGTTATCTCTAATTAAAACCATGAATACTTTTTTTTAAAATAAGGTTTAGTGTTGAGATGCTAAGAGATAAGAACTGACAGCTGAGAGCTTTGCTCCTCTGCCTGAAATCTGCCTTGCATTAGTTGTGGAGGAAAGTTCTTGCCATCTGCTGGGTGGAGATCATCTGGTGCTCTGTGCATTTCCTCTGGATCGTTGTTCTCAGGCCCTACAGGTTGTGCACTGGAGGGCTTAGCAGAGAGGATAAAAAGGAGCTTAAGGTTTCAAGCAGAGAAGTCGTGCAGGTGGGACCTGCAGCAGTGAATGCAGTGAGCTCTGGCTGCTCTTGCCCACCCAAAGTGTGTTTGGTGGCTGAGCAGACACTGTCACTCTCCTGTTGTCAGTCCAACGTGAAGCCCAGGAGGAGAAATTATGGAATGATGGGTGGGCACAGTGACTGAGGGTGAACTCCCAATTTGGCAATGTTAATGCTACATCCATTATTAATAACCCCACTGCAAAAGAAAAAATGCTTTGCTGCAAACGAAGCTGTGACACAGGGAAGTAGCAGGCAAAATTAAAATTTTATACTTGCTGTGGTCTTACAATAAAGGTTTTGTGATACACATCCAGCAATGCTGCTATAAATAGTCTCGTTATCTAATCTTCCAGCTCAGTGTATGACAGAATATTACAAGTAAGAAAACAGTTCAGTGTAGCTTTTAGCTGTTTTCCCACTGCTTCCCTTGCTCCTGCTGGAGCATTATTACTGTGTCCCTTGTAATTCGTATGGAGACAGCATTATTCAGAAGTACAGAATGTCACTAGGAGGAGGAGAGTTCAGAGAAAACCCAGAAGATTTATGACATAGTTTAGATAAGGCCATGGAGGAGCTGACATGAGGGAAGTAATGACAATTCGCAGTCCAGCAGCATTTCTGAGGGGGTGCTGAGAACTTCTTCATGCCAACTCCATGGGGTCAGATACAGAGCAGAGCATGCTTTAATAAGGTGTTCTACATGCTTGATTGCAGAGGGAACCCTTTTGCTAATAAATAATCCAGACACACCAAGCTCTGTCCACACGGGTCTAGGACCTGATCCAAAACCAACAGAAAGTCCTTAGAAAATTTCACAGAGGCACAGCTAGCCCAGAGAAAACCTCTTTTTCCTTTTGATCTTATTTCTCATGGGAGAAGGAGGAGCTGGTTGGTAGGCAGGGAGGTTCCTTTCCTCCCCTCTCTGTGCCTTGCTGGTGATGCAAATCCTCATTTCTGACCCTTCCTTGGAGATCCCCCTGGCCTGTTTCACTTGGGGCTCCTGAAGCCAGTGAGGAGCGCTGGGTCCTGGGAAAGTTCCCCTGGAGCAGGGGCAGCTAAAAATGACCTTGTGCAGCCTGTGTGTGTGTGGACACAAATAACCCTTTCCCACAGAGGACTGAAGATCACTTTCTGAACTGTCACGGAGTTTTCTTACGTGCCCGTAGGAGGAGGCATGAGGGAGTTTGGCTGTTGTGGATCTGGAGCCCCACGAGGCTTGAACCATCCTCTTTTTGCTGTGTGAGAGGAGTTAGGAAGACTTTGGGTGTTTGTTCAGAGCCCAGCACAGCTCACCTGCTGCAGGGTGTCCTCCCTGCCATGTGGCTTGGAGGAAGCTCTCCACCAGCACCGTGTTGGCACATGTCCAGCCACCTCAGGGGAGCGTGGTGGTGGGCACACGTGTCCTACAGCCATGGCCAACTGCAGAAATCTTCTTCTGTGCCTTTGTCACACCTTCTCATGGACGAGCTAAAGCAATGATAAAACTTGAGGAACTGAACCTCACCACAGCTGTTGCAGAGCTTGTGTCATCCTCTCTTCCTGAAGTAGGCTGACCTGGAGCCTGATATTGCTAGGAAATTCTTCACCAGTCCAGATTCTGGTGTTCCATCTTAAATTCCCAGGCATCAGCAATTACTTGTGCTGGCAGGTGAAATACTCTCAGGGCATGGGCTTTCTTGTGCTGTAGCCTGTTCAGCAGGAAGGAGTTACCTTCTTGTGATTAGATTCTGTAGGCAGATCAAATTTGCTGTTGGAACAGAGGTTTTATATATAGTAAAATGCTCCCAGGTGTGCTTTTTAGTAGTGCTTCTGGGCTAAAGCAAGGATTTATTAATAAGAGGCACCCAAACCATATTATGCACTGCAGCAGACCTGGAACAGGGTGCTTTTGCTCTGATTCAGGGAGCTGATTGAATTCAGTGACAGATGCCAAGTATTTATGTCCTTGCCTGAGTTTATCTTTTAAATTTGAAAGTGTTAAAAGCAAGAGTTATTTTTGGAATAAACATATTAAATAGTGATGGAGAGTTCCATCTGGGTGTTGGTGGGACGGTATTTTATTGTTGACCAAAATGTACTGCTCAGACCATCAGAACAGAAAACTTTGGGGGTAATACGTTGGTCTAGACTTCCATCAGAATACTGGAGCTCAGAGAGCCCAGTGGCTTTGCTTGTGACATTGCTTGGTATCATGAAGAACACAGTCAAATTGTATTTATTATATATATACAATAAATATAATACATTGTCACACAATTGTAATATTTTCTGTAAAGTTCCTGACAGTTGTCCATATTTCTACATTGTGTGTGTGCAGGGGGGCTATGTGAATTTTATGTTTTTTATCATATTGACAAATGTCCAAACTCTAGAGAAGCTGTTAACTGCCTTGGAAACCATTGCCACCCCACCTCTTGGTTGCTCACTCTCCCTCCTACCAGCAGTCTTTTGAGCTTCTATATTTAATTTATTCTGTAACATCACCTAAAATAACCCCTGGCTTTTATTTTTGTTTGTAGCTAGTCAGTTATAGTTTAAAATTATTTATATTTTATTATCATCTTCTTAATGAGTATTTTACTGTTTTATTTAGGGTACAGTAATTATTATTTAGCTGTTTAATCTTTCCATGGGCCATCTTGAAGCCCTTGAATGGTGACTCTTTACAGCTGAACCAAGACTCAGGGTGAGGATGAACAGCTGACCCATAAACTCCAGGCAAGTTGTCGCATTTCCAGTGCCTCTGAGCCATCTTGTGCCTCAAAAATTAATGCTACTTACAAATTGCCTTCTGCTGTGCTCCATCAAATCCTAAGATGCTGTAATTATTTATGACAGTTAAAAGCTCCTGATGCATTCAAATAAAAGCCAAACATATAGGGAAAACATGTCCTGTGGAGGGAGGTTGCAGCATGAAAGATGGCTTGTTTTGACTGCAGGTCACATTGAGGGGCAAGCTAGAAATACACGTAAGAGATGGAGATCTAGATGTGCTAGATTTTTAGGGGAAACTCCATTGCTGCTGTCATTGGCTATTTTCAGGTGTTTGGATGAGTGAATGACCCAAATATAGTTTAAGCCTGTGACTATTCCATTTTAATAGCAATGCAAATACAGTAGGTGAAGGCTAAGAGCGCTGCATCTAATTTAGCAGTGTTGCTTTAGCAACATCGTGCAGGATGCAAATAGTCTCCTTGGTAACACTTCCTAAGTGTCATTAGATAAGCCATGGTTATAAACACGGAAGCAGATCAGAAGGAGAGACATGCTCTTGTGCTGTGCCTTTTTATAGCCCCAGACATCACGATTAGCAGGATGGCAAGAGGAGAGAGGAAAGCTGTTCTGGGGCTCGTAGCGCTTGTGAGCGTTTGTATGTTGTGCTTTAGAAAACCACACCGGAGGTGATGGGGTTTTCTGACTTGGTTTAAATCAAAACCTTTAAATAAAGTTTTTAAATAAAGGGAGGGGGTTGTTCCTGCCCTGTCTGGTTGTCACAGACATACATTAAGTGTTCTCATGCCTCTCCAGCAGATGCAGATTGCAGATGTTAACACTTCTTCCCTCTAATGGCACATTCGTGACTTGGTGAGTTTTGAACCTACAGGTTGGGAAGGGGAGAGGAAAGGAGACCTCAGAGCTCAATGTGAGTGTGACTCTCCCATGTTCACCCTGGAAAGAATGTGGAGGTTGAGGTGGTGGGGAAGGATCTGCCTCTGGGCTGCGTTTAAGTTCAGGATCTGCTCCCCTTCTGCTGATCGTGCCCTGTTCCACTGTCATTGACAGTGGATTACCTCTCCAGAACTAATTTGGCTTTCTCTGCTGAATTCCAAAGACCCTTTCCTAGGGATCAGCAACAGAGTAGAGATGAAAGTGAGAATTGGGGTTAATTAGTGCTCAAAACCAGGGCAGCTGTTTCTGCTGTTGGCATTGTCATATAGAAAAGTGTCATGAATTGAGACAGAATCCCACTGGTCGATGCCTGAGGAATTCATCCAAGGAATATGAATGCCTGATGATGTCAACTGGAGCACACGAAAGACAGTGGAAGAAGCCAAGTCCACAAGAGCATCAAAACAGGTTTATTCTGGTTTGGGATAAAAGTCTGAAAGAGCAGATGGTTTATTTTATCATGAGCTTGACCCTGTGTTGGTAGAGGCAGACAACTGGCGGACTTTTGCATTTTTTTGGAGTTCCTCTAAAGCTAAGCCAGACCCTTTCAGCAAAACCCGTCCTGATCTGTAACCTTCAGGTCCACACACACATCCATTGACTGGAAACTGGCCAGTCCAAGCATCCTCTTTTCATTTCAGTGGTGTGTAGCACTTTCCAATTTAGATATATGGCAGAAGACCTACTGCAATTTTCCCCATTCTAATAGAAAATGGAATTCAAATATCAGTAGTCTCTTTTCACAAGGAAACCTCAGAAAGAAAAAACAAAACAACCATCCCCCACAGCCTTTTTTTGCTCCCTAATCCTCTTGGAATTTATCAATCTTTGTATCACTCATATCTTGTGGTCTCTGTTGTAAATGTCAATGTTAATTAATAAGACCTTGGCCCTCTGTGTAGCTGAGTAATAATCCCAGGTTTGTTTTTGAGATGGGTGCTCTTCCATCTCCCCAGGGGATGGCACTGGGGCTGTTAGCCTTGTGTGTGACAGGCTGCAAGAGGCAAAGTCTGAAACACCTCTCCACCTCTGTAGTGTCAAAAGAGGCAGGTGAAGCTCTCCTAAGATGGGTGAGAGAAGTGTTTCTTAAACCTTTTAGAGATTAAGATGAAATTTCTGGGGTTCCGTTACTGAACTGCCTGCATCCCATGGATGTAGGCATCCACGGATGGATCTCATCCCATGCCATGCCATCCCATCCCTGTGCTGTGCTCCTGAGACCCCAGTGGAAGGCACTTGTGAGTTTTCTGCTTTGTGAAGGAGACACTGGAGTCACTGGACCACAGGATGCAATTCCAGTCCTAAGGCAAAACATTGCGGCTTTCCCTGTGCAGCATAACAGGTTTCATGCAGTGGATCATGGGACTGATGTGAAGGTGAAGTTTGGCTCTGTATCCAATTTGTTCTGCAGCAGAGGATCTGAGTTCCTCACCACCATGGTCTGTGGCTTAGTAGGACATGAGAATTTGGACAAATGACTCGGCTAAGTGGTAGCTCAGCCCTCAACCTGCCCTTCTCTTTGCTGTATGCAGAATGGAGCATTTCTCCCCAGGACAGCCAAGTTACTGTATTTCTACCACATGTCATTTGGAGTCCTTAACCATTTGTAAGGCATAGTGTTTCAAATCAGTTTGGGATAGGAAATTATTTCTGTTGCAGAGAGAACAGTTTTAGCTCATGCTTCCTGGTGAGAATCAAAAGGCAGGAGGGCTAAGCTTTTTCTGCATGCCCTCTCATGGCACTTCAGGGTCTCCAAGTAAAAATGTATGGGGGGCAAGAACAGACCTAAAGCCTCTCCTTGTCACTGCATAACACACGTGTCCCTGTGGCTCTTCACTGAGCTCTGTTTTTGCAAAACCAAACATAAAACTATCTGTCACGATTTAGACCTGGTTCTAACTTGGTCTAGCTGGAGAGCTGGGTGGCATTTTGTACCCAAACCCACCATAAAATGCAGAACACCATATGGGACATTAGCCTTTTCTCGTTGGTCACAGGGTGGAGTTCAGCTGAGACTCCGTTTCCATGGCAGGTAGGACCACAGCAGCTCATCCAGGTGTGTGCAGTCCTTTTCCACCTGTGGGGTTCTCAGCTGGGAACACTGGCCCTGCCCATCCCCTGCGTGGTTGCTGCAGCCACACTGCAGCCTTGCCGTGAGCCGGCTCAGGCATTTCTGCACTTGCACCGCAGTCTCATCCTGAGCAGCACCTCTGCACGACGCCAGCTCCTTGCCCGTTCGGCAGAAGGAGTGATGCTTTTGTATTCCCTGCCCTGCCCTTTTGTATTCCCTGCAGCACCTGGGTTTTCCCTGGAGATCTCCTATTCACACATGGAGCCTGCCTCTCTTCCTGGGGCTGATGGGAACACAGAGCCCGACGGTGAGGCTGTGAGCCAGAAATCCCCAGTCTCACCTCATGCACCTGAGACCAGAGGGCTTGTGCTGTTGTACAATCGCAAACTCCCTCAAAACAGTGCTTCAATACAAGCAAGGCAGTTCTGGCTTTTCTGCGACTTTGTGGGGATTTTTGGGGTTTTTTTTGTTCATAGTGGGAATCGGGAGTTCCACGCCTAGTTGTGGCTTCCTAACCCTCAAGGAAATCTCTTCTTATCTCTCTTGATCAGTTGATGCTGTGGTTTTGCCGTGCAGCCTTGATTAGAGGCGGGGGAGCAGCGTGGGACCGCACTGGCTCTGACGAGGGATGCTCATCCCACCGGGATGACGGACATTGCTCCCCAGCTCCTCACCCGCGCTGCTCCTGTCCCCTGGGCACTGGCTGCCCTGCATCTGCCAGCCCCGCTCCCCCGGGCACACACAAAGGGCCAGACGCGCCCCTCGCTCACCTCCGGCAGTGGGGGCGGTCTGTAGATGAGGCTGAAGTGTGTCCCCACAACAGGATGGCATCCCACTGCCCAATCCAGCCGAGGGACTCTTCTCTCTAACCCGCCTGTCCCGATCTCCGCCTCTCGCTTTGCTGCCTGTTTCTGTGAAAACGCTCCTTTTCGATTTTCTTCCCCAAAAATTAGAACAGATCATAGCCAAGAATCCTTCCCAAGTAGCTGGTGCAGCCCCAGGGCAGCTCCCCCTTTGACACAGAAGTCCCTCATTCAGTATTCACCTCTGAGGACAGCTGACTTTTGGCTGCTCTCTGCTTGCTCAGATAGGAGAGTTCTCTGTTCCTTGCTGGGCGCTTCCTCTGCAGCTGGGAGCCGCTTTCACAGCACGCACTGACCTGCCCTGTCTTGGACTGTCACCCTTCTCTGTTATTTTTATATTTTTAGTTGCCTTCCTTGTGCAATAACATGAATTAGGTTTTTTTCTTTTTATTTGATAAGCATCTTCTTAGCAGAATATTAATGCATATAATTAAGATAGTATTTGGCTCTTGAATCACACTGTTCATCCTGAAATTGTCTTAATTACACAGCTGCTCCTCTAGAATGAAGCTCTCTTTGTTTAAAAGCTTAAATATGGAAAAAGGGACAAAATTTCTTCCTCCAAGGAGAAAATCTCCATTTCACATTTCTGGCTACACTGGAATCAGTGGCTTCTCTATTTTAAAGAAGGGGAGAAATCAAGGGAAGAATAATGTTGATTTTTGTTTTAATCCTCTACTCAGAGTAAACCATAAGCTCTGTTGATTTATTTTGTTGGCTTTTTTTTTCCTTTTCTGCACTATTGAAGGTAAAAACCTCGACGATCTTGCATTCTTTGAGTTCATTCACATGCGATTCCTCTGGTTTTCCACTCTCTCTGACATCTTGAAACTCAGGCATCCCTAACAGCCAGAGGAAATCTATCAGATAAGGCACCTGTTTTTCACCAGCTTCCAGTTTATGAAGCATAAACCTAGCTTTGACATGAGCCTTAACCTCTTAGTGTTACAATAACATGTTAAAAAATGCCTCAGACAAGTCTATGGAGTTACTTCAGCCTTCTGCAAGGCAGCTGAGAAGTTATGTTCAATTTGCTTTCAATTCTTCTGCTTTAAACATTGCTGCTGTAAACTATCAGCCTCTCCTGTGAGTACATTCGTGTTTGGAATGATGCAGTAAATCAGATTATAGCTGTCCTTTATTAACTCCGATGCACAAGATTTCAGCAGTGGAGGTTTGATTCAGAGAAAATGAATGAGGATAGTTAAAGTCAAATATAAATAGAGCTCATTAAAAAACAAACAAACCAGCCTCTGTTTCATTATGTGACTCTTAATTGTACCATGAGTGTAGAAGTAGCTCTCATTAAAGTCTCCTGGCAGCCGCCTTCTCTTCGTCTCCTGCAAACTCGCTCACAAACTCCTAGGATTTCCTGGGGACATGAACCCAATTTGCATCTTGGAACAGGACACAAAGGGACAAGGCAAACAAAAGAAGCGTGTGTACATGTGCACACAATAAAATGAGCGTAGCCTTGCCAGCCCATCTGCCTCTGTGCAGGCTCCCACCACTCACCTGCAGCTATGACCCCTTTCCTGGGCTCTCAGCAGCACCCTGTCCTCACCTGGCTGGGCTAAGCCAGAGGAGCCCTCTGATTTCTGCTCCTCTGCCCAGTGCCTCAGCTGGGTTTGTGGAGCCAGCTCCACGTTCCCCGGGCACACAGCAGCAGTGGGAACACAGTGTGGGGGGTCAGCATCAAACCCCAGCTGCTGGGGAAGAGCAGCCCCTCTGTGCCCCCTTGGCCACCACAGCAAAGCCCAGCCTAGCCCATAAAATGAGAATAAGCTCCTTATTGCCGAGTGCAGTCTGTGGGGAGCTGCTGCCGTTCCCTCAGCACAGACACGAGAAGAGCTCAGAGTCTGCCTTACACACCCGCCATCCCTGTGTGGGTGGGTTTGTTCATTTCTGGTGGGTTTTTAAGTACATATGTTTTGGGGGAAGAGAGAAAGTAAAAAAGCAGTGATGGAGTCAGAGCATGGAATAAATCCAGCTTTGGTAACAAAATACAGTGTATAGCAGTCTGTGCTGAAGAAGGAAAGGTTGCTGAATGGTACCCAGTGCTTCCAATTCAGTAATGTACCATCAACCATTACCTTCAATGAAGCTTCTGCTATTGCCTTAATGAACACGACATGCTACCTGAGA
This sequence comes from Daphoenositta chrysoptera, assembly GCA_013397915.1. Classification (NCBI taxonomy): domain Eukaryota; kingdom Metazoa; phylum Chordata; class Aves; order Passeriformes; genus Daphoenositta; species Daphoenositta chrysoptera. Next base: position 97,248 of record VZRO01000808.1, read on the forward strand.
TCCTGAGTGTGAAGGTGCAGCGAGTGGGAAAAGAGTCTTGGAAAGGCTACCGGGCAGTGTTTGAAAGGCAGACGTGTAGTTCTGGAAAAAGAAGCTACTTTTCAAGTTGAGTTAAAACATGTTTTCTTTTAAAAAGAGTCTATTAAAGACTCCGCGAGTCTCATTGCTGCTCATGCAATAGCACAAGTGGGAGATTAATACTCTTCTAGAGGGAATAAAACTGCAATATCTCTTGAGCAAATCTATTCCCCCATGGACGAGTGGGCTCAAAAGCAAACAACAGCTTTATGCTATTTATGATTGTACTCCTGGATCACGTGTGAAGCCTGCAAGGGTCCTGGCACTATCACTTGCACTTTTCTCATGTGGTCCTGCTGCAGTTCAATCCCACTGTTATCATAAACTCAGTCCCAGCATATCCCAGCACTGGGACCACGAGGCCATGAAGTCCTTGGTATTTCAAAGCAATGCATCAGCTACTCCTGCTCCCTGCAAGCTTAACTGGCGTGATGCCTGAGTGCCCGTCACAAGGGCTCCCACTGTTCCAACTTTATGTGGAAAAGCATTCCAAAATTTTAATTAATTTTAATTCATAATCACAGAGCAATTTGGTGTGCGCAGATGGAAATCAGTAGACAAGTGTTAGTATTTTTATGTATACATATGTTTTACAAAAAGAGTTGCAGTTTACTCAGAACCTGGGCTGGACTGTGACTGTTTAATTACTGTTCACACAGAAGTAATTTGCAAAGTGTTAATTTCTGAAATCAATGCACTCCAGTCCAATAAATATTTAATGCTTCCATCTGCCATTTTTAAGTTAGTTACCAACCCTGTTAGATGAAGTCTGTGAAACAGTTATCTGCTGCTGACATAAAGAAGGGTTTTGAGATCCAGCTTTCATGGAAACCTAGAAGAAAGCAGTTTCCTGAACCCAGTTTTATTCTCTTTATTCAGTTAAATATGGATATGGACAACATTGCATGTAGGGACTTGTTCATAGCAGGCAGACCAGTGTAGGATTACATCTTAATTTTGTGAGGGAATATACATTGAGTCTTCCCTAGTAAGACTATGACTGCAGGTCCTAGGTTTGAATTTTGGGAGGAATATAGTTGGAGCATGCAGTATCTTTTCCACTGGGAATAGCCTAATGAAGCAAAGGGCATGGTGGCCATTCCAAGGAGCAAGGAGGAGGTGAAGCCCCTGTCCCTGCCCAGACAGGAGGGAGCACATGGGGCCATGCAGGCAGCCAGGGGTCCCATGGGTCGTGGCAGGGTCTTGACCTCAGTCTCTGTGAAACTGGATGTGGCAAAACCTGTCTCCTTCTGGCTGTGAGACAGACTATGTAATTACTGATACTCATGCAGGATTTGGAGCTCTGTGGATGGGAATGCCCTGTGCCAATGCAAATGTCACTGCTCGTGGTACAACACAGGGGCCTCAATGATTAGTTCTGTTTTACTGTTTTTCTAGTACAATTATGTTTAATTCATGTGTTGTTTCATCAAAGTGTCTGTCACTCAGGGCTTGGCCTCATCTTCTTAAATAGCTGGATATAAAATTACAATGTGTTCCTCCAGTGGAACCATATTTCCAGAATATCATCACAGCTTTATGATGACACAGGGGTTTCTGTTTAGCTGAATGGATACATTGAATCATCATTTTAAAAAATCAAAATCTCTTGAGCTTGGATCATTAGATTTGTGCCATATCCCATACCGGGTTACCCTGAATCAGCATAATAAAGAACTTGTGACTTGAAGATTTCTTGCTGCATCAGGGTAGACCAGTAGTTGCATGGGCCATTGCAAATTGCAAAGCACAAAGCGAAACAGGACTGATTTGCACGAGATGTTCTTTCTTTTAGCCCTTCCCCAGCCTAGTGGCAGCTTCCAGGGGTTATTTGGAAAGTAGTGGACTCGGCTGAATGACCCTTGTGTCCCTGTGGTGCCTAAAGCGCCTGGAGGAGCATTGCTGCCAGCACTGAATGCTTTAAATACCAGATCCCAAAGCGCCAGGGTGGGCTGCTGTGAGATGGATGGAAGCCTGTGCCTGTAAATATGAATCTGTAGTTTAGATAATGGTTTTAGCAATGCATTCAAATTATTGCCCAAAGCTATTCCCTTTTGTGCTCTTGCATGTGAAAAGACCAACCCAGTCTAAGCCTAATGGGACCCTAATGAAATTGTTTCCTGTAGCTTTATGCTGTGCAGCTGGATCTAATAATTCCAGCTAATGCTCCAGGGACATGCAACAGCAAAGTTCTCATTGCACTTGATGAGGCTGCTGCAGTAGTGGATGGACAGCTGTGGGGATGGGGAGATGTGTCAATCAATCATGAGACTTCTGGATTGAAAAATTTTGCTGGATTATGGAACAAGCTTTTGAATCGCTACTGTGATGGGCTCCCCTTGTGTAACCAGGTACTACAGTCTCTTTTTGGCTTCCATGTGGGTGGTGATGTGCCAGAAAGGAAGGAAAAAAGAGAAGCATGGGAAATAGTGTTGGAAGCATGATTTGCAGTATTGCTTTGGTACAAGTCCGTATATTTTATTTGAAGATGGCTTTTAAACTTTGTGGGGCAAGTGCTGAATGGTGCTCCATGGTTTGATTAACCAGCATCCAACCTTGGGAAATCACCAGCAGCTGTAAACAAATACTAAATTAAGTAATCTTTTGGCTAATGGCCATTCCTCTACTGCCAGTAAAGTGGTGTCCTGGGCAGTTTTCTTTTCCTGAGGGAGCCAGGACCCCTGAGCAGTCAGGTGAAGTGCAGGGGGACAGGAACCATCTCTCTGTTTGTTACTCTAGATTTGGATGTGTGCATGGTGGTGGGGCACTCCCAAAGAGTGTGAGGAACTTTCTGTCCCCATTGTCTCCTTTGCAGCAATCTCTGCAGGAGAACAGTGTTTGAAAACTGCAAAAATCTGCTTGGTAATGTAAGACAGCATGGTCTACTAGTCACAGCAGGGCTTAGTGGAGATAAATCCCTGTACTTGATGTTCCCAGTTCTCCCGCACAGATACCAAGGTATTTTGCCTCTCTGCACCTCAAAATACCTATATGTAGGGATAAAGGAAGGAGAGACTTAGAGATGCATTGTTGTTGTTAGGGTATATTTCTAACCAGAAACAAGCTGCAGGAAAGACCTGTCAGTTCTCAGTTCCTGCTGCTGTCATTTAGGCCCAAATTAGTGACTCAAAGGAGGTTGGAGGTGGTCAGTGTTGGGTCTGCTGCGGGCCCCCATTTTACAACTGGTGGCCACTCAAGAAAATCTTTTTCACTGAAAAAACAATTCCTTTCCCCCTCCAGATCTTATTTTGAAAAGTTAGTTTTCATTTGCATCCGTGAATGGACTTTCTGTGCTGTGTGGTGTGTCCTGAGGCGAGGGCTGGGGCGGGATGGTCTGGCGGGGAGAGAAGCCAAGCTGTCCGTGTGGAAGGATCGTCTCATGTGGCTTTGCTGAAAGTTAAACTTCTTGGGGGGCATTGTACTGAAGACTGAAGGCAAGTCTGAACGGAGAGTGTGGGCTGTCATTTGACCAGCTTGTTGCCTTAATTTGATGAGCTTTTGAACAATTTAGGGAAGATTCTCCTCCTGCTGAGACCTCTTCTGCTCCCTGTGCAAGCAGGTTTTCCTGGAGATGACAGCGTGTGCACTGATTTGCAGGGCTGTCCTGTGCAGGCTCCTGAAGGCCGGTTTCCCAGGGCTGTGATCCTCACATTTTAGTGAACAGAGTCCATCTGTGCATCAGGGATTCAGCAGGAGAAGCCAACAGGGCAGCCATGCTGTAGTGCTTCCATCCATGTTTCTCCACCACAGGAACCTCTCTCCTGTCTTGCACAGAGGCCAGGCAAGATGCTGGGTTTATGGAACAGTGGGATACTTGCAAGACAGTACTTTGCCTCTTCATCATCTCACAGCAGAGGCCTGATTGTGCCACCTCTGCGAGCTTCAATCTAGGAACTTGCTTCTAAAGACCATATTAGTATTCTGCAAAGAAAACAGGAGTGCTGTCTTCGTTGAGTCAGCTCAAAGGACTAGTGTGGGTTGGCTGTTGTAGGAAATAAAATGGCTGCTGGAAAAAAATAAGCATTAAAAAACCCCCTTATGTTCTGCTTTGAATTATTTAGCTTCAAAAAATAAGTTGGTTTAAATGGGTGGGGGCTGGTCCAGGAGAGCAGTGCTCTGAGAGCCAGCAGCCCCCCAGGCCTGCAGGATGAGATCCCTGCATACAACTGGACTCCTGTGGTTTCCTGCAGGGCAGCCAGCACAGAAAGAACCTTGTAACAGAGAGAAGGAAAGACAAGCTGGGGAATAACAACACTTCCATAATACTGCACTTTCTGGGTATCAGAGTAATTCCATGATATAGGAATTTAATAGTACAAATCTGGCTGATAACCGTTTTGGTAAATAATAATAAAAGAGCTGTGAAAGTTCAGCTCTAGCATGACTAATGTAGTGATTTTATCTATCCTGAAGAGAAAAATACACCAGCACAGGAAGTTCCTTTCTGCCATTTGTCAGGTGTACAGATGTCATTGGGTGACATTTGGGCCCATGCAAAGGGACCAGCAAACACACACCTTTGTCTGCTTTAAGCTTTGTTAAAATACCCTGTTTCTGTGTCCTGTCTGTGCTTGATGCATTTCACCTCCTTCCCTCCTTTAATGTGGGGATTGCTTCTCTAGCAGGCAGTGAGATGGCAGCCCAGGCAATCTGTTTCTCCTTTACTACATTAATAGCATTTGCTAGTGTTAAGAGACCTCTGCAGCCCTGGGCAGCAGTAATGGTTAGTGTGGTTTCTTATCTAATGACTAAGAGAGGCCAGAGATAGGTGATAAACCTGGCTAAGCATCATGTGGTGAGTGACAGGGCTTGTCTCTGAGCAGGTGGGAAATGTCAGATTCATTGCTGTGCCTTCCTGCACTTCTCAGGCACGCCTTACGGCATTAAAAGCTTGGAATTGTTTTGTTTTGGGTGGAGTTAATTGTAATGGGCTGCTGAGTTAATTGGAATCAATTAGAATGGGCTGCTGAATTATCTCTTTCGATCTGCATATTAATGCCACCTCACACTCTCTTTCCCTTTCCATCCAGTCTGAGAGCAGAGGGAGGAGGAGGTTCCCTGGTGGTGTCTGTGTGGCAGAGGTGGGTGTTGAAGCTCTGAGACCTGGCTCCTCTCCCCTCAGTGCAGTAACTGCTGTGAGATGCTGCCTTCCATGAACACGTTTCATTTGCATTTGCCTCCTTTGGTTGCTGAGGTATCCCACCTCGTTTTTTTCCTGGAGAGACGCTGATGTTCCTGTGTGACTAGCTCAGGAAAGATCTACGTTTAGCAACAATGAGATATCGGGAGCTCTGCTTTTGGCTGCAAGTGTGCAGTTTCTCATCCGTAGCCTGGATGAATTGTCAGCTGTATTTTAATTTAAATAATGCTTCTTAGGACAAAGAATATAACATAAAGGCTGACTTGGCTCTCATTTACTAATCATTGGATGAGAGCAGGCTCTGGCTTTCAAAGTGTTAATAACCAGTTTTGTTGGGGTTTATCTTACAGCAAGCCAGGAGCCCCATCTAGGATTATGGTCTATGTGCTCTGGGGCAGTAAGAAATATACAGGCTCTGCCTTGGACAACGTGTACCCTTTTTAGAATGGTCTCCTATAGATCTTTATGATTTGCCTGTCAAGCCTTTGGTGAGCTCTGTGTTTAAAGAGACAGCTTTAAGTGCCCAAAAATTTAGCTTCACTCTTCTTTCTTTTTGGTTGTTGTATTTAAAGCAAAAGTAAATTAATTAAAATGGCCACTTAAGGAAGGTAATGTTATTTCCAGCTTTCTAAGAAAGTGTTGGAAAGCAAAAGTGCATACCTTGCTAGATTTGGCAGCTTCCTCGGAAACTCTATCCCTGTGTGAGAGTGCATTAAAAATAATGCTCTCTGGCAGCTCTTTTGGAGCCTGGAAGATTAAAGGTAGTAACCAGCTCTGTATCATGGACATCTTACATTAAATCAGAAATCACAAATATCTTAGACTTACTACTCAAACTCATGGGGAGGAAAGCAGCTGGTCACAGTTAATTTTAGTGATGTTTCAGTATTGCATGTTCTTCGTTTCCCCCAAGCCCCATGGTAAGATTTGTGCTTTCAGTCGATAGCACAGGACAAGCCTCACTATGGCTCTCTGGTGGACAGTTCCTGTGAGTTAAGTTTGTTTGGAGCTTCTCTGCTGATGCCTGCTGCTGTATTGTCTCTTCAGCTGGGACTTCGGCCAGATTTGTAAGCAAAGAGGAGGCTCAGCCTCTGAGTTTGGACCTAGCTCTTGAGTTTTCTCCCGGGGTGCCAACTGACCAAATGTTGGATACCAACTGTACCATCTCTGCTAATAAATCACACAGTCTCAGGTGATAAAAACGGGTTTCTAAATCTAGGATACCAAAAAAAGTGGTAGCTGCTATCCAGTGGGAAAATAGATTTATCCTGCCCCCCAGCTGTCAGTACTTAGAGTACTGTTGAGTACTTAGAGTACTGTGCTGTTGGAAAACGTCATGGGGTTTTTTTCCTTTATGCCTCTTTCCCTTTTTGCATAAAGACTTATCAATTCAATGCTTATCACAGTGCAAGAGTATTAGTAAACATAAGCTTGTTGATAGTTGGCATTCTGATGCTTGACTGGAGGGGAGATCTACAACTTAAAAGGGGATTGGAATAATAAACCCCCAAGTGTAACCTATGCTTGGGAAATAGCAATGGTTGCTGTTAGCCCGGAGGGTGTTGGGTTTTTTGCTTAGCAGTGAAATGAGATCCTTGAATGAGAACTGTGTAATTGTGCTGGAGCTTTGTGTCTGGGGTTGTGGCTCCTGTTCCTTTTCAGTGTGATGTGTGATCTGAAGAATTGCTTTGCTAAGGACACTGAGAGGTGGTGAATTTACAGCTATCTTTGCCTACAAGTTCTCTCTTTGATTCACTTAAGTATAAGAATCGGTCACTTTACTTCTGCTGCAGACAGGGAGACTTCTCTGGTTTTTAACTCTTTGTTATCCTAACTAGCAATGGTAATTATTCAATAGTAGCATCCTCTCAAAAAGAAAAAAACCCCTCCTTTTCTCACTTCGCACAAAGGTTGTACATTAAGAAGAGCTGGATGTATGACTCTGGAGAGGAGGATGAAGGCACAAATATTGGCTTGACAAGGCTGTGCATGCAGTGATTCAGTGAAATGCACCCTCCAAGTCTTCAGTTCTTGATCCTCTTGGGATCATGACAGGGGTTTAATGTTGCTCCCTTTTCTCTTGGCCAGACATCTTGCTTTGATTTCAGTGCTTTCAGCTTGAACCCCTTTCTCTGCCCTTCATGTCAGTGGGGCAAGGTAAGTGTTTTGTGCAGCAGAAAACACCATAACCTCCCGAGGGATGGCACTGTGGTCTTCTCCCCTAAAAAAGGAGAAGACCACCTTTTCCCCAGTAAAGGAAAGCCGACTTCCCACACAGCTGTATGTGCATGACAGTGTCAGTGCCCTCTTTTCCAACCCTCTGTCACCCCACTCACTGCCTGGTTAAGTACAGCCCCTGTGAATTGGTGACTCACTGCAGAGCCTCTCAGCATTATGAAAACCTCCACGAAACCAACCTGCAAAGTAATCTTTCTTTTCCACCAATTTTCTAATTTTCTTTCTAGGGCTCTGGCTTTGCTTGCAGGTGGGCTGGGAAGCCCGTGGCCACCTGCATGGGGCAGAGCTGTCACGTTGCTTTTGCTTCAGCATCCTCTAGTGGGGAGAGCAATGCGGTTACAGCCGGGGCAGGAGTCCTCCCGTGCTGTCACTTTGCTGGCTTTGTAGACCACCCAGAGGAGCTATTTAGTGTCTGGAGTCTGAGATGAACTCTCCTTTAGTCTGTGTTATAAGCAAAAGCTGATGAGTAGGAGAAAAGGCTATTTTTTTCCCCCCAAGAGGCCAATATGTTTTTGTTTTCCTTTGTATTTTAAATGTGTAGGAAATAAAACTATCTAGAGGTGAATGAGTCACTTTCATGAGTCACTAACAGTGGGAAGAGGGGATTTAATATTTGCGAATCAGAAGCAAAAAGTACAGTCTGTTCCCTGCTTGGTGCGAGAGAGAAAATAATAGACAATTTTAAAAAGCTGTTTTCTCCCCAAAAGAAGAATAAGAATCAGGTTTCAGACTCTTCAGCATCTGGGGGTGAATGGCTGCCGCCCTTCCTGGCACTGTGGTGCTGCTGGTCCCTTGACTGACTGCAGCCAGAGGTACTTCTTACCTTGTGGCTTTTCCAAACCTCGGGACTTTTGTCCCATGCTGCCGGTGGCTTTCTTGGTGTGAGCTTGGGCATCCCTCCCCACTGCTTGTTGCACAGTTTCTCCTTTATAATATGAGACCTTTGCTAGTAACTCAGAATGTGCGAAGAGCCGGACTTTGTGCCTTCAGCAGCCCCTTTTCTCCCCCACAGAACAAAGATTGGGCAAACGCAGGCAAGAGCAGCCGAGGGGAGGATGAGCCAAGGTGGGAAATCACGCCCTGGCCGTGCTGGTAGCTCTCTCAAGTGCCTGGTTGGAGGTGCCTAAGCGTGAAACCTCCCGACTCTGACTCGTCTCTCCAAGGCTCCTGGGTCGTGACTCAGCCTGAGAGGAGGAGGAGGAGGAGGAGGGGGGGGTATGCAGGGCCTTCCTCCCGTGTCCGCCAGCTGTCACTGTTGCTGCGCACACCCGGATGGCCTGTGCCTTCTGTCCGGCTGGGATTTACAGCTGCCCCAAAGCACTGAGCTTGTTTGGCTTATCCATGGTGTGAGAGTGTTTATCCTCATCTTAACAACCTGTTCCTAAAGCCGCAACTTTATTGCCTACTAAAAGGCTCTGTGAGAGCTCCAGAGATAATTTTAGTCCATACACATTTTTCCCCCACCTTGGGTGTAACAGATTTTTTTTTTTCTTTTTTTTTTTTTTGAGGCATTGTTGCAGAACTAAAACTCCCTCAAAGTGCTTCTCTGATTAAACAATGGTTTGTAAAACTGAGGGGGTTGGAAGTAATAGTAAATTAGGAGAAGCGGTCACAGCAGGATCTGTCAGGCTTTGGCAGCATGCATACACACACAGATACCCACATATCTGTCTCTGTGTGTGTAGGCACTCAGCTTCTTCCGCCTTGTATTCCATATGAGTTTGCCTTGAATTAATGAGAACTGCTTGTGCTTGTAAAGTGAAGAAGATGGAGTTTTGCCTCCCCAGTGTGAAATGGCTCACAGATGGAAGTATGGAGGTGTTCACTGAGGGCTATTCTAAAATTACTCATAGATGCAGTGAGCATCTCTTCAAGTATTGCACTTTTATCATCTGAGCTGAAAAACAAAAAATTTGATTGAGCAGGTCTGGACACCAGAAAGAATTTCTTCTCTCAAAGGGTGGTCCGGCATTGGAACAGGATGCCCAGGGAAGTGGTGGAATTGCCATCACTGGATTAGATGGCCTTAGAGGCTTTTTCTAACCTTAATGATTCTATGAAATTAGCCTGACATTCACTCTATGGTTTAAGAGACCTTATACATATATTGTAATCAGGTTTTGCTGGAGTTCAGATACCCCAGAACTTTACACCTGAAAGGACTGAGTCAGCATAGTGTTACCTGAAGTCACTACTGATGTACTTTGTGGAGATTATGCAGCAGCAAAAAGCCCCATCATGCTGGTTTTTACCTGTAACCGTGTTTTGGATTGCAGGTCCCAATACTTACTGAACCAGGTTCTGCTGTGAGAGACACAGATGTAAACTGGAAGTTGTGCCGTCCGTCAGCAGTGCTGCTTTAGACTTGCAGCAAAGAGCAGCATCTGGCCTTTAAAATGTAATTCTGGTAAAAGCAAGCACCAATCTACACAAATTTCTCCATTTAGATTAGATCCTGCCTCGTGCAAACATAATCCAGAGGAGAAAGTGAGTTCCTGGCAGAGACAGATGGAAAATCCCAGTCCCTGCCTTGTGCTCACATACTTGCTGCTGTCTCCTTTCAAACCTGTGTTTTCTTGTTGGTTGTCTCTCTTGATGCTAAGCATTAAGAACAGCAAATTGATGTTTTTTAATAGTTTTCTCAATTCCTGACCAGATAAGGAGCACTGAATAAAAAGGGGAGGAATTTGTGGGTACGTGTATCTGTGCACTGCCAGAGCTGCGTGGGATGTCTCCCGGGAAGAGCTGGGTTGAGCTTTAAACGGGTTTCTTGCATTCACATTGCTGTATCAGTCTGACCCCTCCTGTGCCAGGTGGCTGTTTGGCCAGAGGGAGAGAAGGCACCTTTCCCATCTGCATTTCTGCTTTTAATTTGGCAGCGCAGAGGCCTGGTGTGCTGCCAGTTGAGTAGCTGTGCTCACAGCCGAGCCTGCGCCCTCCGTGTCACCGTGTGTCTGTGCCATGGGCTTGGGGATAAAGAAGAGGCAATTTGTGATGAAAACAGCCATTTCTTTCTCTCATAAGGTATTTATACATGCAGTTCAAATAAACACAACCAGAAATGGGGCGTCCTGATGTGTGCTTTGAAAACATGGCTGGACTTATGGATGTGGAAGGAGGCTGATAAGGAGTTTGGTCTTTTCCAAGCTCTCTTGCTGCCTCTCCTGTCTGCAGCTCGGTGCTGCTATCCAGACTATTTTTAATTGTTTTCTACTGATGTGGTGACTTCTGTCTGGGTCTCCAGGGAGCCAGCAGTAACACAGGTCGTGCTCCCTGCATAGCAGTAACTGTGGAACGGATCCTTATCTGGGATGTCTCCTGCTTTTCTGCCTGCTGCAGCCCCAGTGCTCCCCACTGCGGGGTGGGGAGCTGACAGCCCACTACTCTGGGTTTTGGGAAGAAAAAGGCTTCTCAGTAGCTTAATTATGGGTCATGTAATTATTAATGGAATTCATGGAATTTAGTCTTGATATATGCAAGAGGAGCTGAGGATGGGTTTCCTCTAAGTGTTGGTGAATTATGGGGTTTGTGCCCTTGTTGACTTGTAGGACCTTTCCTTGTTTTTCTTCTGTCTCTCTCACTCTTTGTTTAGCTTCAAGCACTCTATTGAAATTCTGTTGCTGAATAAATGTCACATCCTGGGCAGTGTTTGTCTTTGTTTTCCGTATTTCTTTGCCACATTGAGGCTTATCGTGTTTATCGGGTTTGAATGAACAGCCTGTGGCTGTGCAGAGATGGGGAAAAGCAAAGCAAGGGTTAAGTAGGTGATACCCAGATCCTGCCAGCTGGGATGTGAGCATATGTCCATGTGGCAGGCAGAGGTGAATTCAGTTTGCCTAGGCTGAACCTGAGTAAATAAGCTCTGCTGAGACAATATTAGGTAATATTAGGTTGAGCTCAGTGTTGCACAAAAAGTGGTTGTACAGCTTCCATGTGGATTAGTGGTCAGATAGAGTAAGAATGCATCTGTTCAAGGAGTGCAGCCTAAAAACACTTAGTTCAAGCCTTGCAGCACTAAATAGCAGTCCTGATAGTTAGAAAGACAACTGAAACCACATAAATAGCAAGAGGGAAATGAAATGACCAGCACTGATTTACATTCATGACAGCAGTTAAAGGAGTCTATGTGGTGCAAGTTTGCTGTAAAGCAGTGAAACTTCCCTTAATCTGACATTTAATACAGCAGCTTTAAAAAAATAACAACCTGTCTGTCACCCTAGCAAAAATAATGGGGAAATACAACAGAAAAACTGCTGTGAGGCCACACACTAAGCCTGGGAGTTGGGTTCACATTGGGAGAAACTGGAGGGAGACGGTGTGGTTGCACCAAAATGTGACTCGGAGCTCACACGTGTTTACTCCTCACTGAATCCATCCCAAAGACTCTTAAGAGAAAAGAGATAACCCTGTGCTGCATTCGCCGTGGTGCGGTTTCCAAAAGAGGCCGCTGGCCGCAGGACTCCCCTTCATCTGCACTCTGGAAACAAACAATCAATTTTTCATTTTTAGTGGTTAATTCTGAAAATATGAAGGTCTGTTTAGTCTTGTCTCCCTAACATAAACCAGCCAGAACAAGGCAGCTTGAGGGGAGTTTGCAACAAGTTCCCTTATTTGGAATAACAGCCACTGGTGTAATGTGGCAGCTGTGGGACACCCCCACCCTGGTGGGGCTCGAGGGGTCGGGATGTTCTTGTGATGGATCACAGGGCAGTGTTGGGGGAACTGTGGGGGCAATGGACATGTTTGAGGAAACACAGCGAGCCAGATTTTGTCCCACGCTCTGCCTGTTACTTGAACCCAGTTTGTAGGAACAGGTTGTGATGTGAATGGGGTCTGGAAAGGTGAAATGCAGAAGAAAATAAAATCTGTGTTGAGCCAAACTTTTTCATAGAACTCCCATGGCTATGACTTTCTGCTTTTCTTCTGCAGGGCATAATACTATCCTACAAACTCTTCCAGGAAGAGCTGCTGTCCCTTGCCAGTCAGGTGCTTGTGGGCAGGTGCCACCCTAACAGGATCCTTGTGTCATGGCTGGGAGCAGGCTGGAGCTGTGGCTGGATGTCTGGATCTGCCCAGCACCTCCCTGTTGCTGCCCTCCTTCCTCCTCCTCCTCGCCACAGCTGCTCTCACCCTGCTGCTCAGGAGGACTTTGATCCTGCAGAAAGGAGCCCGGAATGGCCCTTCTGCACGTTGGGTTGTCCTTAGTGAGCCCTTCTTTTCCGTAGGCTTCAGATTTCCAGTACCTTGCCAATCGCATGAACTTGTAAGTCTTTCAGATGTACAACTTTCTGAAATGACACCCCTTTTTCCTTGGCGAAAGGGGAAATGAGTTCTCTGAGCTCCTGCTGCAAGTGTGCTGGGAATTAGGGTTTGTGAGCTGGGCTGTGCTCAAACTGTGACATGTTCTCCATGTTTGAGGTCTGGTTACTCTTTACCTTGGACAATAGCAGAAAAAAAGTAAAGTGCATTTCATTTGTATATGACTTTTATGTTAAACTGTTGCCCCTTATGCTGAACTATTAATTTACACCCCTCTCTAATGTTACCTTTCTCCATTCACTGGTGGTACTAAGGCAGATACTAAGCACATTTTGAATATTATACTACTTGGATATGCATTCCTCACTGAAAGAGCCTATTTTATTTTTATTTGTTCAGTAAAGCCTGAATGACAAGTTCAGATCCCAGACAAATTCTGTTTCCTCCCAAAATTTTTTTCAGTATAAAAACACTCAGTTTTAATACAGCTGTCTAATAAATTTGCTCATGACTTTGGAAGGTAAATTTGCTTCTATAGGTAGATATTTATCATTTTTTAGTCTTCTAACCAAATTTCCATAAATGGTGTTTTAAGCACTGTCTAAATTATTTCCATGCCATCTCAAATGTTTCACAGACTGTTTTCACATCCTAATGGTGATTTTAAGACAATGGAAATCTGCATTGCCATGAAGAAATGTTTCCTTTTCACACAGCTTTTTTTAAAGGTCATTATAGTAATTTGTATTCCTGCTCAAGGTGTTTTATAAAATCTCTTTGTAGTTCAGCAATCCACCCCTATTTAACAAAACACGTAGGTGTGTATTTGAATTATACCTGCTACAAGAGAATGAATCCAAGTTCACATGTCAGGAGCAGGAAAAGATCCAGAAAGACCTACTCCCTGGCCCTTGAGCTATACTAGAGGATCTCAAGACACTCCTGTGAGTGCTGCAGCTGCCTGTCCAGAGTTTTAGCCACACAGTCATTCCAAGATTTCTTCTAGGATGAATTAAGATGGAATTGGAGGAGCCAGAGCACATCTGATACACTCAGCACTCTGTCTGTTCAGCATTTGTTAAATCAGTAACTTTTGGAGGAACTGCTGCAATTAGCTCATGTTCTGTGCTTGAAGGATGGAGCAACGTGGGAGTTGTCCTGGCTCCAGGGACAGAGGCAGCGGGGTGCTTCTGAGATCTCCTCAGCCCTGCTCATACTGCATCATCCCACACCATTTTTGAGCAGCCAAGCCCTTTACTTTTGCCTGCTTACTCAGATGGGTGGGATGAGCTTTTGTACATTTGCTCTTTTTTCCTAATCTTTTCATTACTAGCTCTTGGTCTTAACTGACAGTCAGAACCACAAGAGTTTATTCTCCCATTCCACCCACCTTTTCCTTTGAAATTCCCACTTTTAGAGCGAGCAATAGCTACAGATGCCTTCAAATTGCATTGCTGTCTCTGTAAACAAAGAGCTGACATCTGGCATATTTTGAGGTTGCTCTATTGAGTCTTGGTCATTCCTGTAAATAGGCTCCGTGTCTGTCCTACCTCCGTGGCAGTGGACAGATGGATCCCTTCCTGCAGGGACTGGGGGGAGAGGCCCTTCCCTGTGCTGGCCCCGGGCTGCAGGGCTGATGCCCTCGGGGCTGCTCCCCGAAACAGGGACTGTGCCCACAAGGGTGGCAGGGTGCACACACACTCACAGGGTATTGGTGTTCCAATGCCGGTAGGAATCACGGAATCACGATGGATTGCAAGATGGATAAACATAGATGGAAGAGACAAAGTGCTGCTAGAGTTTAGGAATGAGTCAGTTTTTGGGTGAAGCCTTGTTTTGGTAGACTCGGATGTAGAGTGACATGAAGCTCAAGAAGCTCAAAGTGTCTTTTCCAGATTTAAAAGTTTTACTTTCCTTTTTTTTTTTTTCTTCTATTCCTTGCTAGTGTAGTATGAAACTCTATAGTTTTGAGTATGAGCCAGGTGTTTAAGTAGGTTTTATTTTTAAAAATTGGGAGATAATCAGCAGAATTTCCCTCATTGCTGTATAGTTGAAAAAAACCTCAAAAGCTTCGAGCATGATGGTGTGGAACTCTTCTATGTACAGCTTGAAATCCAAAGACGGCCAACGGCAGAGAACCAGGAGAGTGAACAATGGTTTTTAACACCAAGGTGATGTCAGCTCCTTACTCCATGTAGCAATCACCTGACTAATTGGTGCTGTTGGGTTTAAGCTCACATTTCCTGCCTCCCTTATAGCTAAATGTGGCCTTAAAAATCATTAACTGAGGCTATTTTCACATCTTTCTGCTGAGGTGAAAAGTGTTGTTCCTAATTTACAGGCTGGAGGATAGGCAGAGGGAGGTGAAATGATTTGTCAGGGATCATAGAGGAGGGTTAGCAGGGTCAGAAATTGATCCCAGGTATCCTAAGATCTCACTTTTTTTGGCTGCGTTGGGGAAAGCAAATGTTCTGCACTTACTACAGAAACTGACAAAGGAAAAAAATGGTTTTTTAAGCTACATTTGTTATAAACACAATTCCTTTTCAATACTATGTGTTCGTGCATATCCTCTGACAAACTATGACTGAAATTTATTATGAAGGTTTATATTTCTTGCACATCAGAGGGGGAGAAATGAAATACTTAACTTAATCTCTATAGCATATTCCATATTTTCCTTGCTTTTGGTTACATTTTTGTGAGGCGAACTATGAATTCCCTCGCCTATTAATAATTTATTGTTACTGGAACATAATAGTGTAGAATGCAGTTCGTCCAGGAAAAAGCTTCAGCAGGGAGTGAGTCATTGATGGTAATAAACTTCCGTTCCTCTCAATAGACCATAGGACTGTTTAGAAAAATGTTTTTGCCATGATTCCTGAATTGCTTGTGCTCTGTACAGCAGGTGGTAGAGATAAAACTGAACGGAGCTGGGCAGACTCCCTGTCTCCCCTCTATTACTATAGCATGTTTCTGAATCATACACAAAAAATGTTTTGGTATGTAAAAGTGACTTCAGAAAAGCAACTCTGTCTAGAAAACAGCCAGCAGTGAGCAAGGATACGTTCCCAGAGCGTGATCTCAAGTGGGTATCTACTGTATCTCTGGTGCTCAGGGGTTAGCAATGCATGGCTGTGCAGTGCTGAGCTCTCCAGCATTACCCTTCTGTGAGAAGCGTTATCTCCTAGGAGCCCTGGGGCCTTCTGGAGGCAAATCTGAGCTGAATCTGATAGCGTTTCACAGCTGCTTGAGTTGGGGTGCAGCTTTGTGTGTTACTGTCTGTCACTTCCATCTTGTTTGGTGTGTGAGAGCTCAGTTTGAAAAGCCTGGTCTCGTGTTTGATGGAGCACGTCAGGCCTGTTCCCTGCTCTGCTGCATCCAGGTCCTCAGGAGCAAGTCCCCATTTGGGTCCAGGGGAGTAAAATGTATTTTTGGCCATGGTCTTCTGCTCTTCCCATGAAGAGGCAGTATGATTAGTGACCAGACAGATAATAAACACCTTTTGAGGATGTTGGCTCTATCAAAAATAGCATTGGTGGGGTTGTGAAAGGCATAAGCATTCCCCAGTCAGAGAATAGTTTCTGTAGCATGGGTCTTCAATTTGTGGTGTGAAGGGTTAAATACTTTTAACATAATTTCCAGCCTCCTTCCATCAGAGTCCTTTCAAGGCTCCTGGTCCTCCAAAACGCTACTGCATCTACAGGGGAGGGTGCATGGTGGTGTTGCTTTCTGGGAGCTGTGTTTTTATCAAGAACTGAGCATATAACTGTTGAGGGAGAGATTCTGTACAGCTCATTAGATGGTGTATTTTGTGTCTGTGCACAAGCTGCCAGACACGGAAATGTGATGGGCAAAGGTTTTGCAAGCCAGCCCTGAGTGAAGGCAAGGAGTTGATGTAGCTGCCATGTGAGCTGTAGGGCTGTGGCTGGACAGCCACTTTTGCAGCCCAGTGCAAATGGGAAGCTATATTGCATAAATAGTAAATTAATCCAGCTTTGTCTGAATAATGGTTTTATTTCTCGTTTTTCATGTGATGGTTTTAGTGGACAGGTGTTGTGATTCTAGCAAGCACAATTGCTGTTATCCTTCAGGACATGGTTTTGTTGTGAAGCCTGCAGTTGGGTGACTTTGGATGCTGTTATCTGTAATGCTTTTGCAGTGCTTATACAAGCTTTCCCCCACCCTTTTTTCAGTACAGCAATAAGCCTTTTTTTTTTTTAGGAGTTAATAAGGTATTATGAACTACTTCATCATTTTTATCAGTGTTTAACAGATTTCCAAATCTTCTTTCATTAGAAGCCTCAGTAGATTTCACAAATTTTCAAAATGGTGTCACTTTGTGTCCCTCCCAAGTGTAGCACCCCTTGTGCAGCGGTGCCCAGCAGCAGCACTGTGGGTAGGATATGCAGTGTGCCCCAGGTGCAGGGCACACAGACAGGCTGTGCAGCTTCCTCGCTGTCATCCTCTTTGCTACAGGGAAGCTGAAGGAAGCTGAAGGACCTATCCTGCTCAAGCATCTTTGGGTTTTTATATCCTCTGCCGAAAGCAAGAAGATCTCTTTGTGGCACTCTCACGAGACTGGTGAAGCCTCACAGAAAGAACAACTTCCCTCCCACGTTCATCAACCGAAGGCTTTTCAGTTTCACATAAAGCTTCTAGTCCACTGTGTGGCATTTGAACATCTCGCAGATACCCATGTACCCAGCGTCCTGCTATTTACTAGAAGACACTGTCTGTACACCAGCATCTCATGCAGGTGGAGTTCACAGGCAGACTTCTTGCATCTCAGTGCAAAATGTACCCTCCTAAATGTTTGATGCTGCTCACTTCAGGCTCCATCATACCTGTTGTGCTCTGCATCTTTGCTCTCTCCATTAGTGTGTGCAGGAAAGCAAATTGCACATATGTAAAAAAAGAGGTATTTGTTTTCACAAAATGGGTGTTTGTGTGTACCATTGCTTGTCCTCTCAAGTGCTTCCTCAGTTGTAGAAACACTTGATAAATTTCCACAAAACTGTGCTTTATCACTTTCTATTGATGAGATCTCACAGACATACAAATCCCACCTTCAGTGCAGAGCTGGGCATTCTGGCATGTTCTTTATTCAAACTCTGACTGCTGAAGACTCTGAGGTGTTGAGTTTAGTGCTGTGCTGCTGCAAGGAGTCTTGTCAGCTCATTGCAGCAAACAGGGCTGATTGGGAGGCTGCAGAGGTTGGAGCAGATTCTCCCTGAAGCTCCCAGCATCAGCTCAGTGCAGTGCTGGGTGCTGCAGGGGAGTGATGTCGCTGCTGCAGCTGCTGCTCGCTGAAGGAGGTATCACTTGGGAACTGCTCTGCACCTTACACATGGCCCACCACACTGCCTGCTTTTCCTCTCTTCTTGTGTCCTGGAGCATCCCTTCCATGGTGCTGCTGTGTCTAAGCCAGTCCGTGAGGCAGTGGCAGCCTCTTGGGCTGTCTCCATTTCTTGAAACCTCTTGCTCAGTGGGTGCCTGCCTAGAATGCCATTGACTTCTGTGGGGTAATCCCAATTTGCATAAACAGGACTGAAATTGGGCTGCACCACACAGGTTTTGAGAACACAAATGAAAGACATTGTTTACTCTGAACAGAAATCCGAAATGTTGTAGGTACTGAAGTTGGACAGGCAAGGGGAGGCTGACTGGAGACCTGACTGTCAGGGGCTCTGGCCCCGTGGTGGTTTGCTGAATGGGAATAGGAACACAAAGCAGAGCACATTTAGCAGGCAGAGACGTGTTTTAGGTGCACAACTGCTGTGTTTTTGACCAGCACCCAGAAGGTGTTTGTTTGCTGGCTAGGATAGACTTACTTTGTTTTATCATTAATTATTTGATTTCTGTGCTGGGACAGACCAGCATAATATAAACAGAAGAATAATAATCCAATTCACTGCGATTGTATTTAAACTGGTTGAGATTCATAAAGCAGAAGAATAAATGTTATGGGTACTCCTGTTTTGCATTTACCTAATGAGCTCGTTGAGTGGCAGGAGAAGAGCACACACTGAAATGCAGGATGGACTGTGTGTGCTCCGTGGTGGTGCTGATAAACAATTTTGTGGTTGTTAAGGTATTCTTCAGTGCTCACATTTATCCATGAAACAGCCAGGAAGGAAAGGGCGGAAGGTAAAAGAAGATGGAACATACTTTTTTGGGCACCTGGCTAGCTGCTGGATTGCTGTGCAGAAACCATTGTGCAGTGGGTACAGAGAGTGCAGAGTTTAGGTGTGAATCGCAAGTGCAGGGATACCCTCTTCCCCCTGGGTATGTGCTGCCTCTGCAGGCAGTGTGGGTGCGGGGTTAGCACAGACTCCTGACCAGCTGTAGCAAGCATGCAAAAAGCCCAGGAAATTTGGTGCCAGTTCTGGATAGTCTCATGAATCTTAAAAGCCTTGAAAGCTGTGTGAATAATCTCTAAAGAAAATAAATGCAGAGTGCTGCAGGGAAGGATGGCTGGATGCTGGCTGTCTGCTGTCCCCAGGTCTTGCTGGCTGCTACTTTCAGCTGCCCTTGTAACCCAACAATGATCCCTGTTCCTATGAGATGTTCTCCTTCCCTGGTCCTTGCCGACCATACTCTGCAATGACTCAGTTTTTCATACTGACTTCTTTCCACCTGTATCAAATTTATTTTTCATTAGTACTTGTTAGTATTTTTCAAATGAACAGGTTTCCTTTCCCCACGGAATTTATTTATCAGGGGCATTTCCTTCAGAATGTAACAAGTTTGTATCCTCGAAGTCTGCTCGCCCTCTGCTGTCTTCTGCCAGCCTTCCCAGTGCCTCTTGTTTATTTATTAAGTCTTCCTAGTGATTGCATTTCCTAATTAGTGTGTTCTCTCATTTCACTTCGTGTGCTGTGTCTCTCTTCGGGTGATGTGACTGGATGTGCATCTGTCCATCAAGTGATCCTATGGATACCTTGAGTAACTTCCTCCCAAACACAGAGTCATCTGCCCCACAGAGTGTAATTACTGGAATTATCCTGAATATCCTCATGGCTGCTGTTTTCTTCCTGTCAGCTCAGCTACTTATATCTATTAATGGACTTGACTGATGGAATGTGCACTGCTCTCAATCAGCTTTTAAAACAATTCCTGACTATTAAATTATTTAATAATTCTATCGAATTCTTTTCACCCACTTTTCATATGATTTTGTATTTTAGAAGATTTCATTTATTTTATGAAACAACTCTCTTTATGAGAATTTTTTTTTTTCTGTAATTGTCACTTTTCTGTCATCTGGTAAAATATATCCATCATCACTCATATTTTTCCATTAATTCTCTTTCCCAGATAATTTTGCTTGTAATTGCTTTCATTTTTGTGAGTTGGGCCTTTTTCTTATATGTATTATTCTGTAATTACTATTTTGAACTTACTATATTTCACATGCCAAATTCAATCAAGCTGAGGAACTGGAGCACCTGGCTGCTACTATTTTTATTCTTTAACTCCTCTTTCTGTGTGGAGATGAGATCTGGTGTGGCATTTCTCCCCTTACTGGAGACCTCAGGTGAACGCTCAAATTACAGCTTAGCTTCAACTTAACACTTGGCTCTTAGGAGATGTGGACAGGAGCTCATCACTGATGGCATTGCTGGGTCAGGCCCTCACTGCTCCGTGTTCCCCAAGCAGCTGCCAGCCAGGCACCCAGCCCCAGTGGGACACTCCTTGTCCTTACTGGAATCTGTCCTGCAGAAGTGTTTGCTCTGTCATCTCCCCGCAGGGAGAAGTGACAGCTGACAGCATCCAAAATCCTCACTGTGGGTGTGAGGAGCCAAGCACTCGGCTGGTGTTTTCCTTGCTGCTGTACCAGGAACGCAGAGAACACAGTGCTGATCTTACAGTGTCAGGGCAGTTCAGAAGGAGCCAGTGAGCACCTTTATGTTCTGCATCTTCTCCTGGAGAGTCTCAAAATATTTGAGTTATTTGGTGGAGCAGCCTACTTGTCACGATCTCTCTGTATTGATTATCCTTTGTGTGATAAATAAGATGCCACTTGGGGCAGGCTCTTGGTGTGGTGATGCTTCTGAAATGAGTATTGCTAACAAACCTTCCCTCAGGAGCAGATTCACCTCCATGATGAGACAAGCTATAGTTTTACTGCACATTTCAGCAGACCAAGAGCTTGGACATCACCGATTAGTGTGGCTCACTTGCTGGGGGGTAATTAGTTAAGTAACTGGGAATGTGTCCATGTCTGTCTTCAATCCTTTAACTGGATCAATGACTTGACCTAGCAGAGCAATTCCTAATTCCTTTATGAAACTTTGCTGAGAGCCTGGACTCCCTTCGATCCAAGAGGCTGCTACTTTTTCATTAGTGGTTCTGCAGGAAGGCAGCTAAGAGCAGCCTTTAGAATTGGTGTCAAGAGTGATATTAAACGAGTATTTGTTCTTATTTGAGGTGAAATAAATCCTTTACAAAACAATGAATTGGCCAGAGAAAAAAATCTCTCAATTAATCAAGTACCTGCAAGACCCCTCTGCCTATGGTATTGATCTTGCCCTGAGCAGCTGAGCTCTGAAACAAAGATATGAGGTATGACTGCTGGAGACTTCAATTGAGTGATTTTTTTGGAAAGATATTTTAAAAAAATATGTAACTAACAACTGTATCAAATAAGATTATCTGAAAAATGCCTTGGTGTGTAGTTTTTCTAGTAGCTTCATAGCTAGGCAGGCTTAAATTAATACAATTGTTTGAAGGGAGTCGCTTCATTTGAGTGAAATCTGCAGGAAGGTAGGTGCACTATCTGTTGTACCAAAATACCAGACTTGGAAGCACTTTACCTACTGGAATCTCGAAACTATCTTAAAGTTTAAGAAGTAATTTGGAATTGTCAGGTGTGACTCAATTGAGACAACAGCACAATGCTGTTCTTGGACAGAAGAATTCGAGGGTGCTGATCAATATTAGTGCAGTGGGGGTCTGGGAGGCAAACTCATGAGAAATGATGTAATTCTGTTGCAAAAGAATGAAATTTTTATGCTCAGGGGAAGTGGCAGAAGCCCCACAGCTGCACTGGGGGAAGCATTCCCCTCAGTGATGGGGGCTGAACTGGGATAACGTGTCCAGTTGTGGTCAGCATGCTTTGAGAAAGGAGTGGAAACACTTGATAGAGCCCAAAGGAGATGAGCAAGAGCCGTAAGGCAGAGGGAGCTGTTTCTGTTGAGAAAACCGTAGAAAGAAGCAGAATAATTTCCTTTAGGGGGATGAAGAGAGGTGAAGTCTTTGTTGGAGAAGGCTGTGAGAAAGGGCAGAGCAATCGCCAGTCCTTCAGCAGCAGGGAAGGGGCAGCCAACTTCAGTGCAATATTTTAGTCAAGTATTTTGGAAAAAACTTCTGGAGGTGGAAGGGTAGGTAAGCACTTGGGTAAGGGTAAGTAAGGAATTGTTACTGCAAAAAGAACCCGTTTCACGGGAGGTTTTGTTAGCAAGGCAGACCCCACACACCAAGTCCAGCTCCTCACTACACCCTGTGCCCAAATCATGCTGCAGCTCACTCTGTCCCTGCTTCCACACATCCATCCCCATGTGCTCTGTGCATCCAGGGTTGCTGCACTGATGATCCCATGCTGAGTCCTGGCAGAGGAAGTCCATCACTAATCCATGCAACAGCAGTGGCACCAGTGGGATGAGCAAGAATACAGTGGTTAAACCCTGGTTTAACCTGGTGGGACCACCTTGGGAGTGAAAGGGTGCTCAATCCTGTGGAAGAGTGTTATATTATAGGATTAGGGTTGATTTGCTTAGGGGTCACATGGGCAATCCTGGATTTCTTTTAGGAAGCCATACCTGAAATCTAAATTACAAGTCTCGTTATAAAATCTAAAAAGTGAAAAAAACAATCCCTCTTTGTAAAATCAATAAAAGCAATTTATAGGCACCTTGATAATCTAACACATTGCCAATGGAAAGGAGGAAAAATCAAGGTGGCTGGTCTGCATGTATGTATCTTAGAGTTCAAAAAGCTACGAAAAGTAGGCAGGTTTTAGCTCTTGCCTTAAGGAATTTTCTTTCCTTTCCTCTTCCTTTTAGATGTACCAGTTTGGTACCATTTTATGCATCTACACGTCTGACACAACAAAGATTTTTCTGTCTCTGATATAGGAAGTGTATTGGTAGTATCACTTGTGAGCTGAGCTTTAATGTTTGACTCATTTAAACCGCTAAATAATTGGTTAAATTTTCATAAATCACAGTCCTCCTAAACCTCCTCTGAAGCCTAAGGAGCTTGACTGCTCAGCAATATCCAGCTTGCTGTGAATATTCAGCCTCTGAGAACCAGGCCTATTTGTTTATTTGCTCTCTGTGGTGCTGCTTAATTTTGTGGGATGGATGAGCTCTGAATACACCTGGTCTGGTGCTCACCCTCCACCTGTATCCAGCCCCCAGTTCTTCACAAGTGTCTGCATTACATGGCAGGATCCTGTAACAGGAGAATTTGTCAGGCCAGGGCAGAAACGAGCTTTGTGAGAGCAGATCAGAACAACTTGCGCTGGAGCAGCAGATGTGACTGTTGTTTTGTGCAAGTAGATGATTCCCTAATCCTCTTAAGGACAGCCTGGGCAAAATCCCCTTTGTGACATTAGGCACAGCTCTGGGCCAGGTGGCCCAGCTTCTGTCGCTGCTTTGCCCTGAGGAATCTCTGTGCTGCTGCTGGAAAGCTGCTGCAAAAACAGCCTCGCTGCCAGGTGTGGGGCAGAGCCCTGGGGACAGCCAGCACTGGGTGCTGCCACAGCCTTGGGGACAGCCAGCACCGGGTGCTGCCACAGCCCTGGGGACAGCCAGCACCGGGTACTGCCACAGCCTTGGCTGAGGGCAGCCAAGAGTCTGGGGGGCTTTAGGGCCTGGGAAGCTTTAGGGCCTGGGAGTCTGCGTGTGGTACAGAAACGCTCTTTCTAGCAGTCATGTACGTAAGAGGTGGTAAAATATTTGGCCAAAATAAAAGGGGATGACGCTGAGGTGAGGGAGGAATGGGTTAGTATGGGAAAAGCTTAACAGTGTGAGGTGAGCTGGCACAAGGAGTACTTTAGAGCTCCCTCTGCCTTTCTCCGGGGAAAGCCTCTCCTTTCACTGACGTGTCTGGCCTGTGCAGTTGCAGAGGAAGGTTTTTCCTCGTGGTTGGATTGTGACTAGGATGGTGAATGTGACCAGGAGGTGGAACGGTGGTCTGACACCTGCTATAATTTCCCTGCTATGTCCTAGATTTTCTATGTGACCTTGGACAAAATATCTCCCCCAGGAACATGGAAGGGACTCTAACGATGTAAACAGTCTGAAACAAGGACTTGGAAACTTTGATGTCTCTCCCACTTGCCTTAGTTGGCATTCCTTGTACAAGCCAGTAGTGGTCCTTTAAATTTTATTATTATCCATTAATAAATTTCATGATTTCATGCTTAATAAAACATACCCTCATCAGAAGTGAAAACCCAAGCCCCATCCCATTGCTTTCCTTCTCAGTGCCCTTCAGTAGCTTCTTCCCTCCCGCATCTCTTTGCATCACACTCAGCCACTGAAATCTGCACCTTGCACTTGCCTCCCTCTTATTTGGTGCTACAGAGAGTGATGAGACACACTATGAATGCCATATGCCACCTTCGTATTTTTAGCATAACTCTGAAATTACTGTGAAGACAAATGGCTTTGAGATTGTTGTTTTCCTTTCAGTTTGGTGGACACCACTATTTTTGTCCTTGCTTTAACTAGCCAAAGAATTTTGGTAGGCCAAAATTAATCTTTGGAATGACACAAAATGTATTGTGGGGACACTTTAAGGCTGTTAAGTTCTCTGGATTTTGGTGAAGATAATTTTGGCGGGTGCAATCCTGAGGTTTTTACTTGGGCAGATCTCCCGCTGACTCATCCAAGACTACCATGTTAAAATCATCAAGAGGAGATTGTATCAAGAGGATACAAGACTGTATGTGGTATGTTTCTGTAATACATTTTTTGTGTGTCCGAAGAAACTGGTATTAGCTTTATTTCCATGTTTTCTGAATTATTTTTGATTTCTTCACCATTCTTGCTCATCTGCTGTAAAAACACCCTTCCTGACATGAGAAAGGAGACAAAAATTTCTGGCCTTGCTTTCTTTGTTACAGATGGTGATGGCAGTGTCTCAAGTTGCTGGTAGCAACAACTTCTTGAGGGGGAGAAGACAACAATTTGTCCAATGTCCAATAAAACTCAACATCCCTTCCATGGTGACACGCAGCACCCTCACTTAGTCCTTGTAACTCAGGATTCGATTTATGAAGAGCTGGCACACTGCAAGCATTTCTAGGCTGGAAGGTGTTCAATATCGTAGTGTCAGTCAACTACTAACTCTCTTCCACAGAGTATATGAATCGTGTAAAATGTAAGATGTGTCACTTCACAAAACAGTTTTCAGAGGGAGACTGTGATTTTCTTGCTCTTTTGTGAGTTTAAAGAAACTTAGGCATTTAAAAAGAGCTTCTTTCTTCAGTGTCCTAACAGTCTGCTGAAAGTCTGTTGTCTGCCATGGAAGCCCAACCCCATGGATCAGTCCAGCAGGAACAAGCTGCCCAGGATTTTTCCCTCTTCCATATCTTTCCTCAATGAAACTTCTGTTTACAGAAAGAGACTACAAGAAGGAAAGGAGTCTGGGGTCTGAGCTTTCAGATGTTGATACAAACAGTTGACTTGAAATTTGGCCACTCTGGGACTTGTTCCTGGCTCGGCCCCAGCCTTTGAGGAGCTTCAGTCTTCCTGGGCTGGGGTGCATTTCATGAACAGGTAAAAAGATGGAAATAGGAAAAAAAAATAACACAGTGTTTTCATTAAATTAGCTTTGCCAGGCTGTGTGGATGGAACTGTTGCAGTACTAGATATGTTTTTCGGCTTCACTGGAGCTACTCTGCATTTCCACTGATACAGAGAAGATCTGAATCTGTCCTCTTGGCTGCCCCACTTCAGCAATTGATTCTAAATCAGCCTTGCTATCCAAACATGTAGAATTAAAGATTTATTACTAATTATATAGCTGCAATTCCTGACCATTTTTCTTCCTAGTTTAGTCAAAATCCTTCTGACATTTAGCAGATTGGCATTCTCTTAGCATCTCCACAACAATCTGTCCAGTTTGTTTAAGAAGACAACATTTTTGGAAGAAACTGCAGCATCTCTGCTGGAAACTCAAGTACCTGGCAAGAAACGCTTGAGATACTTGTTGAGCTGGCCAAGTTCTGCTGTTATGCTTAGTGATGGGCAGTTGTGTGATCTCATGTGTCTTTGGCTGTCTAGGGTTCACCTTTTGTTTTCTTCTAGAAGGCTCGGGAAGAGGCGATGTGGAGTTACAGAGCACAGCAAGAGCCCTGCTGCCCTGCATGGTTCATTGTCTGCAGTGCTGACTGCTCTCCTTGGTGAGAGGTGATGGATGCCAGCATGACACACGGTCATGTTTCCAGTGTGTTTGCACATTTCCTCATTCCCATGGGATAATGACTGCTTGCCAGTCAGACGTTGTCATCAACACTCAGCGAATATCTCACCCACCTCAGGGAAGATACAAAGTGCTGGGTGATGGTTCCTGTTCCCATAGGTCTGGGGAAGGCTGGGGCAGGGGGAAAAGTTTCCATATTAGAGTTGTCGCTTTATATTTTAAGGGTCTACCTAGTTAAGAACTAAACCTGTCCTAGGCTAAGGACACAGGATCTGTGTCATCTCAAACCAAAAAACTACTGAAAGGCAGCCATCACTCTGAAAATAAACACGGTTGAACAATTTAACCCATGGCTGGAGGCTCCCAACTCCACCTGGGGACTGTATTTTTCCAGCCACCTGGGTTGCAATCTCTACTGCTGTCCAAGAGTGCTCCAGGAGCAATCTTCCTTCTAATACCTGAATAGCTTTGCTCTGCACCTTATTTTTATTTCCACCAGTTAGTGTTGATGTGATCTGTCAAAGAGCCTTAACAAATGTAAAAATACCTCGAAGTGTAGAAAATTTTTTAAAAGAGAATTTGTCTTTTGTTTTCTCTTGTGGGCTGACACTCTTCCAGGTGTTTACACCCAATACATTTCACATTTCACAGTGATCCTGCTGACCTCCACTGGTGCCCGTGCAGATCAAGATGGGAATGAATACATGATGTGTGCTTGAGTGAGGCTTAGCTTTTTCTTTGGTTGTTCGTTCTTTATTGCTGTATTTTGGGTGACTGCAGGCATTGTTCCATCTTACTGGTTAGATCAGTTATCTTGCAGGATCGGCCATGCTCATCATAGGCAAAAGTGGATTGCAAGTCTATTTTTTACATAATTAACTGCTGAGCAACAGTCACACTGACATGTACTGAATTCCACGTTAGCCATATTGAATATGCAGTATTTTTGCTGCAGTCTTTTTTGGCCATCAGTGAAATGTACTGACGACTTATTCAAGCAGTTGGTAACACCCAAGGGTTACTCAGAGTTCAGCCTTTTAGCAGATACTTACCTTATCTGTGCTTGTCCCTATTGGAAGATCACTGTTTATTCTCATTTTGAGCTCCATGATTTGGATAGCTTTTTACACATTGCTCATTATAAATTATACTTCATGTGTTTCCATTTGGCCTGGATTCTTCTCTCTTTAAAAGCTTATTCCAGGATTTGTTCACTATCTCTGTTTCATATTTAAGTGGCCCTTTTATAACCTTGGTGAGAATTTACAAGTAATTTCAAGCCTTGTGTCCAGGTTCAGTTTGCATCCCCTTTCATTTATGGCACAAGCACAGACTTTGCTCTGCTGTAAATACAGCAGTTAAATCAGTGATGTTGAAAAGTGGTGGAAGACCTGATTGCAGAGACAATTTACTGACAAACTGGCCACTGTCTTAATTTTAGAATGACAGTGGAGAAAACATGAAAGCTGTGCTGAGCCAGAGCATCAGTAATATCACAGTAGCAATCAGTACCTCTCAACAAAATATTTACTATGGATCCACACTTGTCAAAAGCTTGGGGTAAAAAAGGCTGGAATAGATAAAGAAGTCCTTTCCCTCTTGCCTAGGGCTCTTTGACTTCATCTAAAAGACAAGTTCTTGTTTGATCTCGGTGAAGAGTGCATGTGACTTGCTTAGGTGTTGCTCACTCTGCCTGTTGCTTTGCTGTCTAAGAGGCCATCTATTAAGTAGTACTCTGGCAGAAACTTACACTCTTTTATATACTGCTTGTCATTTGAAGATCTCCAAATCTGTCCAAAGTGGAGGAAATTTATAATCTCTATCTTGTAAATTCAGAAACTAGGAACATACAGACATGGTCAGAAAACCATTGCCAGCACTGGAAATAGAACCCAGCTTTTTGAGTTGTAGTTTCTGATCTTGCTAAAAACTAGACAGCAAGTGGGGAAAGGAAAATGATTCCTAATTTCCTTCTGAACCTATCTTCTGTTGCCGTTGAGTTGCTAGGCTGCCACGGTCTCATATTTACCCATGCAAAACAACAATATAAAGCTGTTTGCAGAGCGTAACCCAAAACATTGCTCTGCATGCAGGGGCAGTAAAGCATTGCTCAGCTTAGGAGTGAGTGCCCGTGCACGCTCAGGGGAGGGCTGGGTCATGTGGGCCGGTGTTGTCCTGTAATGCAGCCCCAGCTATGGAGCTGGATCCGAAAGAATGGGGATTATTTACCCGTAACTATGTACGGAGCCTGGCAAAATGATGCCTTCATCCTGCTTTGATCCAAGATGTTGCTGAAATATAAATAGTATAATAATATATTTTTAGATGCAAAGGCAGTGAGCTTGTAAGAAGCAAATGGAAAATCCTCAAGCATTGCAGCACCCAGTGAACCTGCTATGCTTTTTTGCTTCCGCAAGTCATTCACACATACTGTTTCACTCACTGTTAGGAAGTAGGGAAGCCCTTTCAAACCTATTTTGCAACCAAGTACAAGAGAAAAATAGTTATTTGTGCAGAATAGCTTCAGAGACTATAGTCTGTATGCATCTGACTTGGAGAACATTACTCCTGCTTTTAAAAACATCAGATTTTGTCTTACTGCATGAGGTGGCATCTCACTTGGAAAGGCACTCTCCTAAATTCCAGCAGTCCAATGTTAGAGAAAATGAAATTAATTTTTCATACTTGTTTCTGGTGTAGTCATCTCCTTTCTGTGAATTTGTGATTCTGTGAATCACAATTCACCTTGCTAGAGAAGGCAGGAACAGAATGAACATTTCATTTGTACCTATGTTCTTAAATTGGTCCCCATCACTGCATTCAAACATCTGCTCCCTGGGGAAGACCATTTGCTTCAGTATTTTGATTTGGAAATTGTACTGACATAAATAGACAGCAACATCAGATTCAGCATCTTGAATGCATTTTCCAGTCTCTGCATATCTTCAGGCTATCTGCTAGGAAAAAAATTTGAAAGTATTTCCAGTGAATCCACTTAGATGCTAAGTCATTTAAATTCTCAGCCTTTTTAGCCATTGTTGTTATCAGGCATTTGAATAATGGCACAAAGAAGTGTTCCCTGCCTCCCCCTCTACATTCACCCCAGTGTGGTCTGGTGGGCTTGAGGACAGGAACTTAAAAGGATCCCTTTGTTAAAGTGGGCAAGTCATCTCTGAAATGGAGGGTGCCTTGATCTGATTGGAAATGGTGGGTTTTGATTTTATGGAATAATACAACAAACTGCTCCAGTGTCACACTGAAATAACAGGCAACTTTAAAAATCCTCAGGGGAGCAGTGTGTCCAGCCACTCTGAGAGCAGCCAGGAGTCTAAGAGAGCACACACCTCTTGCTTCTCCTTTGTGATAGCTCTGGAAATGTACTTCACTAATTCTGAAATGGAAACTAACTGAATGCTGAAGGCCATTTTTGCAAACTGCTGCTGAGATGAGGTGACAAAAATTCCCAAGTTTCTGCTACTCTAAAGCAAAGTGAAGATGTGTGCTGTGCTTTCCTAAAGGATGTTCCAGCAAGCTTGTGATAAAGACAGCTTGTAGAAGGCTGGCCATGCTATTGTGTTGTTTTTTCTGTTTTATGGCAGGTAACCTAATAATCTTTCTCTCAGGTTCTCTTGTTTTGTTTTGTTTGTTTTTAAGTTTGGGGTGGGTTTTTCTTGATGGATGTACAGGTATCTTGAAGGCTTTGAAGGACTAATATAAGAAAAGTTGCATTCTGCTTGATCAGTTACTGTATATTTATATCTAGTTTTTCTGCTGCTGCTCCGTTTGTCTCAAGGTAAGAAACTGTGAACAAATTTAGGATGATGCTAAACAGAAGCTGTACATTTGGTGCTATAACTACAGAATTTTGACTTAGTTACTTCCAATTGTGGTAACATACATATATTTGTAAGGTACTAAGTACCTTGGCCTCTTTAACTGTAAAACACTTAGCATCTCTGGGGTTTGACAAAACACATGGCTGTTTTCCTTTCTCACACATGTTCTTCTCAGCTGTATGAAAGTGTGAGAAATGGTTTAGAGAAAGGGTAAGCTCAGAGGATGGCCGAGGTCTATTCTAGTTGTAGAAATAGGGCAGGTGTTCTCCATTGGCGCTGGATCCCTCTGTTCTGTCCCTCTAACTCCTCATTACTCATTTGCCACATAAAGCTCCTGGACTGAACAGAGGCTCTGGGGCTGCCTGTGATTATTTATTTATCGAGCCATGGCAGAGTGAGGCCTACGAGCACAGAGCAGACTGTGGTGTTGAGCAGTGCAACTCACACCCACTCTGCATAATACAATAACTCAGAGTTGCATTTAGTTTCCTTGTCTCCTTTTCTGTGTGACTTAGCAAACAGTGCTCAGCTCCACACGTGGCAATGGGGGCTGACTCAGAAGAGCAGCTGTGTAAGGAGCAGCAAAGGCTGTCACAGCAATGCTGCCCCACTGTCACCCATCCTCATGTTTGGGGGAGAAAGCCCTTCTCTCCTTGTCTTTTCCTTGGCTCCCATTTGGATAGAGCAGTGGTAAGGATGACCTTGGGTATCCCTGTGTTGTCCCCTGCCCCAAACCACAGATGAATGAGCAAAGACTGGTTTAGTGAGCAGGAGGAAGATAGGCATATAGGGAGACTGCTCCACATGGAAAGAGGAGTGAGGAATGACTGGTGAGATCCCGGTCTTCATCCACAGCCTTGGTCTGACTCTGTCAACAATCAGAGCAGGCTCTCTGCTGTATGAGACATTTTGTTCTTAAGCCTCAAAGCAATAAAGTGCTGTAGTCATGTTTTGCCAACAGCTGATGGTGTAAACACAGTGAAATGAGTGAGCTGCAGTGTAAGAGGGTGCTGTGGACATGTTATCCTCTGGACTGGGCATGGAGCAAACCCTGTTACAGCTGTGGGTTTTTTTCCAGATTTCATTGCTGTTGACAGTCATCCTCCAGAGTCCCTCTGGATGCTGAAGATAGCATGTGTCAACTAAAGTGGCTGAGCAGGTGACCTGTAGGAAAGGCGATTTTGCTTTTGATCACTTTTCACGTCACAAGCAAGAAAAATCACTCTTGAAATTGCCAGTTTGCTGTGAACATGAGCAGAGAAGCCTAGGATGGTGCTGGCTGCACAGATGGTTACCCCTTGAAGGTGGCCTGGGAGCAGTGGGAAGGGTCACTCTGGGCTGCAGTGGCACCTTGGACTGGGTGCTGTGTGCAGTGAACAGTTTGAGTGGTCCCATTCCCAGTTCCTTAAATGACTTTGGTAAATCCGTGATAAAGTTTCTCTGCTCCTGGTTGAACAATGAATTGCTTCTGACCTGTTAATAAAGAGTTTTCATTCACTGCTCATTTCCCTGGCATGTGACAGAGCCCTTCATGATAATGCCTCTTCTTACTGGTTGGGTTATTGTAGCTGTTTGGTTTGGGAGGGGAAATACACTTTCTCCAAATATTTCTGTTAGCACAGTTTTGTTTGTCTGTGCATTAATCAGTGATGAATGCAACTTATTTCTACATGTGGTGGGTTCATATTTGCCATTAGTGTTTCAGAGCACTGCAAATGTCTATGGCTGAGGGAGAACTGTGGTATTGTGGCTATGTTGTTAGGCTTGGGCAATGAGGAGAGGCATTCATGCTGTTTGATTTTTGCATCTTTTACCTTTAAAGTATGTTTAAAACAGTTTTTAAAATTGAATGGTATAAATCGTATTTGAGTATGAAGAAATAGGGAAAGAACTTTCCCAACAGGGAAGAGTCTTGTACACAAACAGTAATCAGAAAAGATGCTGAACTTAAGCCACGTGACATTTGCAATGATTGTTTCTCTGGGGCTCATAATGAGGAACTTGCCAAGTGTCACAGCTGGTCCATCACCAGTGATGGTCCATTAAAAAGTTCTTTGTTGCTTGGCTCTCATCCCTTATGGGAAGAGGGTAGAGGAGAGCTCTTGAGTGGTGTGTCCCAGTTCTGTGCATCTGATGCTGGTTGCCTTTCATCTCACCGTGGGTCTGACCCTCAGCTGGTCAGGGATGGCTGTCTGAGGTCCTCAAAGGACTCGGGGTCTGACCCATCTCTGACACCCCTGGCTCTTGCTGGCAGGTTTAGATGTCAGCATTCACCCAGCAATGCTCTGCCTCCTCTCCACACCTTGCCTGCTGTCGGAGCTCTCTGTCTCCATGGTGCCTCTTCATGTTACTCTTTGCTTATTTAAAAAGGGAGAAGAGAGCCAGGTGGTGTCAGGCTCCACTGTGTGTGCTGCCAGTTCACCCTCTTACAGTCCTACTCTGTAATTTTCCCTGTGACTAAAGGGTAATCATTCCACCTAGTGATCCTTCTTTTTTTTTTCATTTCTAACAAGGTTTTGCAAGAGTGCAGGGAATGAGTGAAGAACTCCCATATTTTCTTCTTTAGAAGACAAAACTTGCCCATTTTATTCTTTTGATTAAAAAACATGGACACCTGACTTGTTAGGTAAAAAAACAGATGGTAGAAGCTTGAGTGATAGTGTGCACACACAAAACATCTGCCGTGCAGATAGTATTTAGAAAATGATGGTATCAGAGCCTATTGCATTCCACAGGCTGCAATTTGTGGAAATGTCCCTAAAACGCACAAGCTCCCAGAATAAGACCTAGCCCCAGCTTTGACTGCCCTGAAATGCTAGATCTGGATCTAGTTGTGTTGGCTTGATAATGCTCTACTACTTACCCAAAGGTTAATTGTTTAGGGTTGGTTCCTTACCCCATTCTTCTGCTGTCCCCCAGTGCAGGTCTGCTGCCTGCATGACTAATCCATCGAGTATGCCTGATGGGATAGTCCAGGTCCTGTTTCTCTGTGCTGCCTTGTTATCTTCATTATATGTTCTGTGCTCAGACAGATATTAATTTCTGAATGTCATGCTTTCCATAGTGACTGCTCAGCAGCCATCTCATTATGGTCTTAAAGATACAAGGCCAGATGCTTTCATTTATACTGGATAAGCCTCTGAGCCTTATATGATCAGTTCCTGAACAATAATTTACAGAAATATTCTGCCTTTTACACTCCAATAATTTCAGTTTGAGGGCTACTGCAACAATAAATTATTTACAACAAATTTTATCCAAATTATCTTCTATTTCTATGTTGTATTTTAATCTATTTTTCTCTCACATGTTCTTTTGTTTGGTGTCTATAGATTTAACTTGCCTATCCAAATGGAAAATCTCTTCCTAAATGTGAGTCAGCATAACCAGCTTTTGCAAGCATCAAAACTCTCCAGATTATGACACCTTTGTACTGTAAAAATGAAAGTTTAAAATAATATGCTGTGTATGGTGTGGTGTATTATTTATCTATCTCATAGGCTGTTAACTACAGCAATTTGTATGAGTCTAACATAGCAAATGTCAGATGCTGTTTCCATTTCTGCTTTTGTTTTGCTTCACTGGCAAAATTCTTGTTGATTTCAGTAGTAGCAGGTGAAGCCTTGCGTATGTTTAATTTTCATAAGCCAGCAATAATGTCTTTCCTCTTCATTGTGCCCATTTCTTTTAAATATTTCTGTGTGTCTTTACACAACTCTCCCACTCAAATTTCAGAGTCTTCCAAGTCTCCTTCCTTGGCTCAAGTTGTCTAAACCCCAACAAGTATTGGCTCAGACTATGGTCTTACCCAGCTAAGGGTCCATCCCTGCTGTGTGACACAGGCACTGCTTCTGTTTGCTAGAAGGTGAAATAAAGTATTGAATAAAGATGCTTTTCTGCATTGCCTGAGTTTTGAGTCTGTTAGGTGTTTCACAGACTTGCAAAGCAGCAGATGGATAAATGGTGTCAGCAGTATAGTGTAGGCTGTGAGGAAAAATGTAGTTACTGAGCTTTAGGTTAGCCTGAACAATATCCAGAAGGAGTGACCAGCAGGTAAACTCTGGTGTTTGAGCATCCAGGGACAGGTGGCTCCCTGCCCTCCCCAAGAGCTGCCTGTTTGAAGGGGAGTTGCTAAGGGCACTGTGGTATGGGTCTCCTACATATTCTCTTAAATAAACCTCTGCCTTGACAGCTGGTGCTGGGGTTTGTTGTGAAGCAAAAACTAATGTCTGGAAAGATCACAAACTCCTAAGACATGGATCTTTAATAGACTTGAAGCTGTTAAAAGGACCATCATCTTAAATATCATCATGTCCATGTAATGTACACACCTGTGCTGCTAACATGGAACATGCAGAGATATTTACCTTGTCATGCCCGTGTCTAATGTTCCTGTCTTAAGATGGACAGAAAAAGATTTATAATTCTTAACTACTCTACATTAATGAAAAACATTCTCTTCTGCCCTCTTGCTGAAGCTGAAGGGCAAATAGTCTCTGAAGTGGGGCTGAGACCACAGTCAGACCTTGAATGAGGTCTTGGAAATGTCAGTGGACTGAGTTCACTGTGTGTGAGTTGGAAGTGTGGCAGAGTGCCACTTGATGAAGATCTGGTTGAAGTTGGGGAGCACTGAGCACCACTTGTCTGTGTTTTCTCTTTGGAGGTAAAAGCTGGGTAAGGGTCAAGTAGGGGTTCCCCTGGGAAGTGCAAGTGTCTCCTGTGGACAAGGACATGCTGCTGCTACCAAAGTGGTGCTGGTATCGGCCCCTCAAGTTACACGACAAGAGGAGATGAGTGAAAATGTCCAGTTTAGGAAATCTGGCAAAGAGTGCAGTGGCTGATCTACTTCTAGAGGCAAAGGTGAGAATTTGCTTTCAATAGAGCAGTGTGGGTGGATACTTGGTGAAAGCCTGGTTAAAGACTGTCAGCATTATGATGACTATGGCTGCAACTGTGCTGATAAAGCCATTGAAGATGGACATTCTGTCCGTGTGGCTACATAAGGCTAAAGTGACAGGAGTCATCATAGCTGGCAGGAAGCTGCAAAAGTGAAAATGCTCTTGTGCAGCTAAAACGTCTCCAGGACATAAGAACAGCTGAGTTAAGATGACCTGATAGGGAGGGAGAGACACTGTGTTTGGACTGGTGTTGTAAATGATGTAACTGCTGATTTTTACTAGCCTGGGGTATGGCTCACAGGTCACCTTGAACAAGCAAATAGCTGCACAGAATAGCTAAGAGTTTTTGAGTCATTCTGTGGAACATACACTTTGGTCCTAATAAGTAGTGTTTATTCCTCATTGAAACTCAACTTCTTTGATTCTAATCGCAAACATTATTTTTAGCCCCTCATGCTGAACACAGTTCAGATGTATTTTATCTGCTCAAGTGACCAGTTGTGCTGGGGTCAAATCCTGCCTATTATTAGGAATGTGTGTATTTAATAAAATATCTTGTTTATATCTCAGTTAAGCTTTTTTTTTTTTCTTTTCTTAGCTAGGTGTGATTTAATGTTTCTGTTTTAAAGATGTTTTTCGCTATTCCCCCAAAACCAAATAATAGTTTGGGAGACTGAGAGAAGGAAGGGTGGGAAGAAACAGACATCTAAGTAAAACATATGTTGAATGGGAAAAAAATCAGTCATCCTGGGTTCTGGGCCTGTGATTATTTCCACATGCCTGGACCGTATCACCGTGCTGTGTGCCATTAATGTCATTAGATGCTCTATGCCAGAGTGGGTTTTTTGTGTGTGCTGGTGAGATTGCAGGACTGGGACCTCGATGGGTAAACGCTGCCAGTGCCATGTGGGCACTGAGGGGGTGCTGCACCCTTCCAAACTCCCTTCTTGTGCTGTGTGTGTGGGCACATGCCCCGCCAGCCCAGCAGCTCCTCAAGTGCCAACAACTGCCTGGCTGGTTAACCAGCCTCCAGGCAGCAGAGCTTGTCCTCAGCTCTTTTTAAGAAAAACAAACAGGAAAACTGGCTAATCCAACCCCACCTTGTAAAAATTGGTATTTTTAACTGGTCCTTGGTGGTGGAAGAAGGTTAAAAAGAAGCTTAATGTTCCTACTCAAAGGTGCCTGTGTGTCCAGAAGAAATACCAGCCTTTCCCCCTTACTTTTGTGAAGGCTGATTTGTGAGAATGTGAGGCCTTGGGATCCATTGCCATTCCCTTTGGTTCCTGGTGAAAGGAAAAGAGATTTGATTGCTCCCTCCAGATAAAAATACAGAGGAGTCTTCTAGGCCAGAAAACGACTTCTTTTTTCCTTTTCTTTCCTTTTTTTGTTGTTATTTGAGCTTGCCAGATTGGTCTGCTCTCCTCTCTCCAAGTGTGTGGGCGGCACAGAAGAGGTTGCTGAGACAAAGAACTGGGGGAGGGAGGAAGGAGAAGTGAAAAAGACCTTTGGATTGGAGGCATGGTGCATGGGAGGAAGAGGCGCCATGGCAGGAGCAGTGTTGTTTTGGTTTGCGGAAGTTTGCGGCAGATCACAAGAAGCTGTGGTAGGTCAGAGACACTCAGTCTAGATGCTGCAGCGGTGAATATATTAGCACGGTTTAGATCCTAGGGATATGGACATTCTTCTGTGTTTGGTAATATGAATCTCATGTCCTGCTCCGATCCCTCCTCCTGGAAATGGAGATGTGGGATGGAGAAGTGACTGGAGGGAAATATGACCACTGTTCTACTCAGTACACTATTTACACTTGATGTTCATCTGCTTTGTGCTTTGATAAAGTAGGTATAAAACAAGTGGCATTTGATGAAGGTAAACTCTGATTTTTTGTACTGATTAAGTCCTATTTTCCTGAGCTGAAGAACCAAAACTCTTTTCTTATTCCAATAATAGCTGCCCCCAGCCTACTGCATCTGGGTTGTGACCTTTCATGATTCTTCTGTGAGACTGAGTTAGATTCAAAATGTGTTTTACTTTGAATAATAGAAGAAAGGAGCTGAAGGACATAACAAGGGAGGAAGGATAAATTTCAGGTAAAACTTGAAAGGCCACAAAGAGTCTAGGATGGGGAGGTACAAACCACCAATATCTGGTGAGGGAGAGCAGAGAATGGTGAGTAAAAGATGAACAGAGGGAGTGGGAAGGGGCAACTCCTGTATCAGGCATGACATGATTTGTTTGGTATTTACACCAGCAAGATTCCTCTCACCAGGGCTGGAAAATTCATCCTTGCCATGCATTTTTGCCCTTGAAGTATTTGACCTCCAACTCCTTTGGTTCCCTGGAGACCAATGTTAAAGAGCTTGTGAAAGCAGATCTGTACAGGAAAGTTCTGTAAATAAGTCACATTTCCTCTGAGATGGCCCTGTAGCAGGAGACAGGGAAGTTTTGGGGTGAGAAGGGGTGCATGAAGAACCAGTCCTGCAAGAGGATCGTAGACTGTCCTCTGTGGCCCCAGGAGCCTTTCAAAGCCCAGGCTAAAACTTTCTGTGGGCACACAGAGTGGGGGACATTCTCATGGACGTGGTGTGAGCCTGCCTGCCCATCTTGCCAGCCCAAAAGGTTTCTTCTGGATACTGCTGTCCTTCACTGTCCTCTCTGAAGGACTTTCACCAGGGTAATAAAAAGGTGTTTCTCTGCTGGGCTAATATTTACATCACAAACATACAGTGCCTTTGCTTGGTTACAAACATCCCTGCATGCAAGTGAGAGGCTTTTCTCAGAAAGGGTGGCACAGGAAACAGAGAGGTTATTCACTCTTATCTTTATCTGCTAAGAAAAATCTTTAGAAACTGCACTTCTATGCCGAGGGAACATTATTAAGATTACAAAGTCAGGCTCTCAAAAGCTGTGAGTCACGTGCTGGAGTGGAAGTTGTCTATCTGACCTTGGTGCCGGTGCTTTCTGATTACCTTATTTACCTCTTTGGTTTCACAGAGTCCTGACTGTGCCCTTTCCAGAGGGCATTGGATGAAGATTGTTAGAGTGAATTAACCTGTTGCTTGAAAAGGTCCTAATTTAAATTTTTGAAAAAACTCAAAATGTGCTTCTTTAGCTCAGGCAGAGAGGCATCACCTCTTCCTACAGGAATATTGTGAAAATGAACGTAGTGTTTGCTCTGCAGTCACATGTTAAAGCAAAAATACCATTAAAATGCTGGTGATTCCAGCTGGTAATTTAGTTTTTCAGTGCAGAATTTGGATGTTGCCTGTGATAAAGTGTGAACAAGCTACTTATATAATATAAAAGTGTATATATTATACCAGTATTCCCTGTAACTTTGTGTGGAAAGACATTATACTTGTGTTGCTAAAGTCTGTCATACTGCTTTATCACGTGATACTGTTCAAAGTTTCCAAATATTTAATAGCCACAGAACTGGGCTTGAAATAACACATTTCTCAGTCCTGCCATGTTGTCATTGTGCCGTGCCTCCAGTTGAAATAAAAATAAATATATTCTCATGAGAATAAAGAAAATGTTTGCTTGAAGATAGAAACTTTGGTTTTCACTCTAGTTCTGAAAGCATAAGTCAGCTTCATTCAGGTGAGTGTTATAAATCAGCATTTCTTTGGTTTTTAAAATTGCAGTGTTTCTTCTGGTGGCACATTTCTATATTCATGTTCCATTATATTTGGATAAGCCTGAGATTCTTTTGAATCTTGTTGTGCTTGAAGTGGTAATGTGAAATGGCAGTGAGAGGCAAAGCTATTAATTTAGCATGGAAATGAAGGTCAGAGCTGGAGGCGTTTGAAGGCCTAGTTGGTGTCATGCACAGCATGATACTTGCCCTCAGGAATGGGCTTCTGGCAGATTCCAGGGGACCTTGCCCCAGACAGACACAGTTTTTCTGTATCATTAAAAGCTCCTGGTTAGCCCAGTGCAATGTTTTATTGCCAGGCACATCTTACATTGAGTTCTGTCATTTTTTAGTCCTTGCTTCCTCTTAGTTTCCCACAGGGTTTTCTCAATATATTATCCCTAAAGTATTCAAGGAGGAGGGAGCACTGTTGGCTTTTGGGGCATTAATTTCTTTCCTGACACCTTCACGCACTGAGTCACTCTCTTTGAAGATAAACCCCCCATCCAGTGGGGGCTTGTGAGCATGTGCATGCTGATGGAAAAATGTTGTGCAATTTGGCCTGAAGTCAGTTCAGTTCCTTTCCTTAGAAACCCTTCTTCTTGTTCAGCTTCTTGTCCCTCTCCGACGCTGCTGTTTCTCTCTTCCACTCCTGCAGACAGTCAAGCAGGGAGGTTTTGCTAAAATGCTGAGTGCTGGCAGCATCAGGGTTAAGATTTGGATGTCCTGTGGCAGCTTTGGCTTTACATAAGCAGGGGTGACAGCCCTTGAGCAGTGACACGGGGCCTCTGGCTCTCCTTCCCCGGATCAGTCCACAACCTGGCCGTCCATTGCAACACCTCGCTGATGTCTTTATTGCCCTACCAGAGACAGCCTTTACCACTGTGCTGCTGCTGCTCCTGGCACTAAAGCAAACACAACTGATGTCTCATTTAAGCTAAGTGCAAATGGGAGGTGGTTAGTCAGCCTAAAGATTTTTTCCTGTCCTTAAATTCCCCTTCCTGCCGTGCCTGTAGAGAATTGTATCGGGGTAATTGAGCCACCTGGGTTAGCAGTTGCAGTGCCATAGTTTGTAGGTGTAAGTGGTGATTTTGATTTTAAGAATTTGAGCCAGAATTTTGAATTTCCTTTGACTTACACATTGAGATTTGGCTTTCATCCAGAGCTGCAGCTTTGTAATAATGCTTAATAATGACATAACTCATTATATTCCTAAATGGCTGCATAAACGTCAACTAATCAGCATATTGCTTGCTACAGCAGTATCTGTGTCTTTGCATTACAGATAAAGGATTGAAAGTGGAGACACACCTTTCGTCTAAGTCACCTCCATTACTGGCAATAAATTAATTTTAAAAGAATGCATAGAAGGCAAGGTTTCCTAGCTGTTTCTTGTGCATGCTGGTGAGACATTTTTTCTTGGATGCTTTCCTGCTGAGAACATCATTTTTCCTCTGGAGTTACAGTGGCAGAGGTTCCTGAAGGAAATCTGTTTTCTGTACAGGTGAAGTTTCCCCCTAGCAGCAGTCAGAGACTCGTGCTGAAAAAAAGACCTAAGAATGTGTTCCCATAAATTATCCCAGCTTCCTAGATGAACTCCAGTAGCTGAGATCTACTGCATGGAGTGAAAAAGGGCGATTTCTAGTCAATCTGTTTGTTACCATAGAGTCAAGTGTAAGTGGTAATAGAGAAACTGATTGCAGCTTTTAAACCTAAAAATCATTAAGAGAAGATTACATGTACCTGGAGAGTATTAGATTGATTTCCAGAGTTCCCACCTTTTACCCGTGCTGATATTCAAGGAAGCTTTTTGGACTGTTTCTTGGCTGGATGTCTCTACCTGCAGCACCTTTAAAGGAGATGAAGCCCCCATCAAGGGAGGTTTATTTCTTGTTTTATCTTGCTAATGAAGAGTAAACTCCAGTTCTCCATAGGGCCAAATCCAGTTCCAAAGGACTTCTAGCTGTATAAGGCCTGCATGAACTGGATTTTCATTTTCTTGGCCTTGCCTGGGCATAAGTATGATCTTATCCTTGATCTCCCTGAGTTGGAGTTTTCATCCTCTCCTTCTTCTCTCTTTGTATCTTTTTCTGTGTCTCCCCCTGTGCAAGACAGGTCTCTGCAGAGCTGGTTCTCCCAGCTGTGGTTCCCTGCAGGTATCTCTTCTGCTTTCCCTCAGGGTTGAATGGGCTGTTTGGCCATGTTGGGATGTCTTTTCCCAGACCATGATGGTTCTTCAGCATCCTCCTTGCTGACCTGCCAGCCTTCATAGCAGGACACCAGGAAAGCAGTGAAGATAGTCATAACCCTGGCCACCCTGCCTGGTACCCAGGGCTGGGGGTTTTATCCCAGCAGGGCTGGGAGAGGTGCCCCATTGGCTGCTCAAGGCTGCTTGGAAAGATCCAAGGTTTTAGCTAATACACGGCTTGATGACCGTGAATCTATTTTCAGAAGTACTCTGCAGCCTCAGCATCCTACTCTTGTGGTTAATAAGTATATTTAGCAAGATCAGACACTGCCTCAAAATACTCCTGCAGCAGATTCCTCCTGGCTTGGACAGCAACACTGCTGCTTGGCCAGAGTTTGCTGGATGCTGTTCATGAATGGAAATGGATTTAGGGGCTGGGTTTTTGTTGGGTCCAACCTAATACCTTTGTCAGTGATTTAGAAGGGAGTGCAAATGGTGATGTTATTGATTTTTATACTTGACACCAAAATGGGAGGTCTTATCCTTATTGACAAGGGCAAAGAAACAGCCCAAGGGGACCTAGAGTGTACTGACAGAGAGAACTGTAAAACAGGAACAGGGCAATATGTAGGTTTTCCCTTTGTCTAGAGGAGAACCTGAAACATGAAAGACTGAGGAGTAATTTGGAATAGATGAAGGTCTGAAATGGGCTTCGAGGTGACCAGAACAAATCAGCAGTAGGTTTCAGTGTGATGTGTCTGTGCAGGAAAGATTTGCCATATGGCAAATAATCCTCAAGGAATTATCACAGAACGGGGCAGACAGGCCATTCTACTGCTGTGGATGGCTCTGAGGGGCTGTGTCCCCCAGGAGCTGCTCCACAGCACTGGGGGAAGCTCAGGGGTGGGAGGGGATGCTGGATTTTTTTTGGGAAAAAAACCCCAATTTTAAAATCAATTGAAATAGTTTATAATTTTCTGCCAAACAGGATGACTCATTCTGGCAGTCTGCCCTCTCCACCCTCCCCTTCAGACAAACAAACAACGCCAATAAGTTGCAAAAAATATAATAATCAGACAAGATAGCAATTCGCAGCTTTCCTTTTGGTATATTCAAAACAAAGGGCTTAATTTTTTTTTTAAGACATCATTTCAGAGCTGGATTGAATGACCATAACTTGAAAAAATGAGGTAAAAATAACTCAGAAAATAAAATGCTTCATTTTGAGTTAAAGAAACATTTTGTTCAGTGAGACACAGAAAGCATTCATTTTTGGGCCAACATGAAATTATATTTTTTTTTCTAGCAATCTCTTGGTTGAGGCAGTGAACCAAGAAGTCAATTATTCACAGAGCTGTAGCAAGATTAAGGTAAGGACGGAAAGCAGAGCTGACACAAGAAACGGAGGGAGAAAATTTGGGATTGAATGTCCAAGTCAGTCATCATTCCTCCAAGTGAAACATGATATTTGATGTTGTAAATTCCTCTACCCTTTGCCATCAGCCTGAGAGGGCGAGGTGCCCCCCCCGAGGGTGAAACCAGCAGTGTCCTTGTGGCATCTGTGGGTCCCCAGCGGCCAGGGAGTAGAGCAGGGTGCTCTGATGGGTGTGTGTGACCCCAGAGATGTCCTGCACCCATCGGGGTGTAGGGACCACACCACGGTGCCCCTGGGGATGAGTCCTCACCCCCACCCGCTGCTGCTGTAAGTGCAGCATCATCTGGGGAGGGGAAAAAAAAGAAAGCACAAAAAGAGTAAGATTCTTCTGCCAAGAAGCTGCCATGAGCTCTGCAGAGTGTGACTTTGGGCAGGGATGAGCAGAGTGCTGCCTGGGCGCTGCTCAGCCGAGGAAGAGCTGCTGCGTGGCTCTGGGTCCGGGTGCACGTCTCGGCTGGGCAGGTGGGAGCGGTGGGAGAGCCGGCAGTGGTGACTGGCTGCTGCTGGAGGGCTCGGGAGAGGCTCCTCTTGCAGGTTGAAAATGCTGGACACAGCTTTCCTCAAGCACGCAGCAGTAGTGCAAACACCCTGACTATGCTTTTTGGCTTGGGCTTTTTTTGCATTGCCTTTTTTTTTTTTTTT
>VZRO01000809.1:0-11415 GCA_013397915.1 Daphoenositta chrysoptera
TATTCCATATACACATTGTTTTGTGTTATTTTAGACACAAAGGTAATCAGCGATCCACATGAGAAACATAATGGAGAGAACTTGGCTGGTGCAAATAGAAAAAAGGGGGGAATTGTTGTAAGGTGTTTGAATCCTGTAACGGGCCCCAGCCAAGTTCACTACAAGAATTTGTCAAGGTTACAGAACTGTAAGCTATTCTAATTTGGGAGAGAAGCAGTTTGAGAACAAGATAACAAGACACCAAGAAAGTAAACAAAGAAGGACTACACCATCTCGGACTGTAACCAATCAGGGTCTCTGACGAGTGCATGCAAGGCGTGGACAAAGCGGGGGGTCCAATCAGGTCGTGCGTGACCGCGTGAACAGCTACTGCAGAAATGCATAAGAGTATTGTAATGTAAACAATAAAGGGTCTTTTGCGCAATCATATTGGTTCAT
Source organism: Daphoenositta chrysoptera (assembly GCA_013397915.1). Classification (NCBI taxonomy): domain Eukaryota; kingdom Metazoa; phylum Chordata; class Aves; order Passeriformes; genus Daphoenositta; species Daphoenositta chrysoptera. The sequence continues at coordinate 439 of VZRO01000809.1, forward strand.
GGTACAAGGGTCCCGTGAGCTCCCGCAGTTCAGTACAAATGAATCAGTTAAAGGTAGCAATAACAGAGTGTACAAACAGGCTTATTTTTATGGGATGTTTGACATGACATGAAATCTTTTGTTGAGATGGTAAGAGAGATCAAAAGATATAACCTTTGCTCAGTAAGAAACCCTCAAGTTTTGAAAATAGCTCTGTGTCCTGAAAACCCACCTTCATGGCAGAAAGGAATGGATCAGATATCAGTTTGTTAGGTATAATAGTTCTCCTTTTCTTCCAGAGTTTGTAGTGAGGTGAACTGGAAATTTTGCCTGAATATTTGTAACTGTGGCATGTTGGAGAAAATAATTCAGCAGCCTTCAGAAACTTTCAACCAATGTCCAGGAAGTGAGCTAGAACACAACATGAAGGTTAAAAGAAACAGTGGAAGAAGTTGTCAACGATGCCTTTTGGGACTCAGTTCTACCTGTGAGATAGCATGGTTTACAACCAGCTGAACAGGTCAGCTCAGGTTTCTTCTCTGGTGTTGACACAGAAAGAAGTCAAGTTTATGGATTAGGATTTTTTGATGGATAAACAGAACAAAACCACACTTTGGTGCTCAAAGGTTTACAGCTTTAATCCTACGTGCATGACCTAGTGTGAATCTGTTCACTAGAAAACTTTCCATGGGTGTGGTGTCATCACTGACTTCAGTAAAAATGTGTGTGTGTTTCTGTATGCATCTCCTTTTTTTATTGAACCCAATAAAGAGTTTTGCATTAATTTTGTGATCTCAGGTGTGCTTCTGGTTATGTAAATGCATATGAATGCATATCTCCATGTACATATATCCATGAGCTCTTCCAGGTTTGCACATTAACAGATCTGTGATTAAAATCTTCTTCCTCACAGAAGCTAAAAAAAAAAAAAAAAGCATGACACTTAAATAATTTACCCTAATAAATATCTACCCTCTCTGAAGCAAATAATTTAACCACATTGTAATCCTCTAATTTCTCTAAATAAGTAATTGTTAGACTCAGTAACACAAAAAAATAAAAGCATTTGTAATCAGATAATATTTTAAACTGAATAGAATATAAACCTGGGAAAACAGAAAGACAGATTTCTGACTTCTCACTTGCATGGAAGGGGTTAGCTATGCAGTCAGCCTTAAGCAGATATTAATTCAAATTTTCCACCCTAAAGAAATATTACCAACCAGATGCCACATATCTCTAAACAAGGGAATTGCTCATTTATTTGGTAGCATGAAAATTGAAAGGAAAAAATTAGTAATTTTCATATGCAGTACTCAATATAAACTTCTATTAAAATTGATCTTCGTTTAAATTATTTAAATAAGGTAGCTCTACTTTTATCATGAGAGCTCATTTTCAGAGTGAAGGCTTCATTTCAGTCTTGATGCCCTAATTAAATATGATGACCTGAATCAGCATTCATCTACTTACTATATTTGTCACATCTTAACGAAAAATGTATCACACTTCAAACCACCCTAACCTCTCACCCCTACAGCTGGGAAGTCTCACAGGAATTCACAAAGAGAGTTCAACTGTTCAACTACAAATTATTTGTGCTTAAAACATGCAGTATCTGTATGAAAAGCATCAACAATACCAGAGCAGGAATCACAATGTTTAATTTTTAAACTTCAACTGCAAATGCACATGAACTTCTACAGCAGAGTGGAGTTTAAGGACTGTCTGTTCAGTATGCAATGCTGGCAGTCAGTTTTCCTGGAAAACTACTTCAGGAGTTTAGCTGGAACTTGGCTGTTACATTCCACTGAAGCTTGTATCACTGAATCCTGAGTGGTTAACAGACACTGGAAAAGATTTCCGTCTTTTTTCCTCCTTGGCGCTTAGTGCTTACTGACTAACACCTGGCCCCAGAAAAAAGTCTCAGGCAAGGAACTCAGCAGACATGCAAAAGATCTCGGGAGAATACCGAGGATCAAGTGCCACAAAATTGGACTTAGTTCTGAAAATATCTGATTTTTAAATACTTGAAATAAAAGTTTTTATGTAATGCAGTAGATTATAAACCTGTAATAAAAAGATAAATAAAGACTAAGGCAACTGCACTGTCCACAGAAACATGAAACAGAAAACAATATGCTAACACATTAGGTTTTTCTAGAGATTGATTTTTGAATTTTTTATACAGATAAAGGCATGGAGACAAATATGTTTATTTCACTGAATAGTGAGTTCACATGAGTGCCCTAGCAGAAGAAGATGTGAAGTTCCCATTGTCAGCACATGTGCTGTGACTGTTGTCTAATAGAGTGTTTTCCCCAATAGCTTCACTTAAGCAGGTTGTGAAAATGCAAACTCAGCAAAAGAAGACATGAAATTCAAATAGTTTCAAAGTCCCAAACCTGGAAACAGAGGAAGAAGAGGAATATTGGTCTTGCTAATAGCTCATGAAAAAATGGGGGAAGATACGTATGCCTGATCTTGAACCACTTTCTCAGATAACAGTTATTTAATTTCATGAGCTAATGAGGAGAATTCTGTTCTCTGATGGAAAACTGGAAGGGTGTTAAACGCTTTTTCCCGACAGTGAGTGTGGAGGAATAACTGTCATTCTGTGAAAAACTTGGGGTTTGTTTTCACTGGAAAATAAACACAGAAACAAAATGCCCACTAACTAGTATCTACTCAATTAATTAAAAGAAAAAATTAAAAACATTAATTTGGATTTGCTATAAAAATTCTCATCATAAACATTGAATCATCAGCTTTTTATTTTTAATAACCACCACCATGAGATTCTTCTCCTGTTTGAAGAGCTCAAAAAAAATTTTAAAGTATTTATGGGTTTTAGCTTTATATGAAAAAATGAAAGATTAAATACTTCAAATACTATTAATCATATAAACTATAGCTTTAATATACTTGAAAAATAAATACAAAAATGTAACATTATTCTGCACACACCAACCCCGAGTGCATTAAAGTCCTAAGACTGAGCCATTGCCTCTTTAGGTTAAAGCTGGCTGTACATTCTTCCTGAACTCCAGAAGTCTTTGGGCTGTGAGACTCTAAATTCTATTTAATCTCTTCTGTAGACAGCAGAACAGTGGTAATGATGCCACAGGTAACAACATGCACATTCAGATACTCAGGAAAAACATCAAGTGAGAAACATACTTGATTTAGAGTCAAGAAATGTAGAAAGCAGGATATTATCTTCTGTAAACAGACATGCAAGATCTGCCACATTTCTAATTCTACTCCATCCCTGACAAAATTGGATAATACTGCACACCATGTGAATCTTGTCAGAATTTTGATTTGCAGAAGTGGGAGCAGAGGAGAATGGAAACATTTCTGTTGTAGACAGCCATGGCCCGGCTGGCTATGACATTTTGATGGCAAAAGAGACAGGAAGGATCCTTGTGCAAGAATTTGACAGAGATGTTTATTCACAGTTCCATGAAGGGACCCAGAGGCAAAGACCAAAGTAAAGAGCGTACATGCCTTATATATGGGGGTGGGGGAGAATATCAGGAACCAATGGGCTGAGGGTACAGGGTGGAGCCGGGATATGGGAACTAATGGGGAAACGGTTGAGGGTGGGAAAAGAGAACATGGGCCAATGGACAGTGGGGAAGGGAGAACTCTCTGCATCAGGGATATGTGAGGTAGAAATGGGGAAGGGAGGCCAACAGGTCCCAGCCATCCCACCCCAGGGGGGCACCCAGAGCCCCACCCTCCAGGGGACCACCACAGCCCCTCCCTGCACCAGCCCACCGGCCCCCACACATTTATTTTGTTATCTTTAAAGGGTAACTCTGGAAGAGACCAATAGTACTGAACATTCCTGGTAGGAAATCCTGTATGTTATACAACCACTATTTCAGATCAAAATATTAATACTAATTTTACGAATCAAATTGACAAGTGATTTTAATTTGTTGTCAATTGTTTTAGCAATTTTTCAACATATCTTATTAACATTATATATGAAAGCTATGGATGCAGCAAGCCTTTAAAAATGTATAGCAAATGTATTAGCAAAAAAAAGAATTTTACTATGTTCTTATGAAACCTTGATAATTTAATGCAATAGGTTCATCCAGAAGAAATCTGGCAGAGGATATTGGAATCTTCCTAGCCTTGATACCATGCAGAGATTAATGAAATCTAACAGTGAAAAAAGATATAGTACCTAATTAGAAGTCATTACAGTAGACATATTGTGTATGAATTGTATGTCATCTTTGATGTTTGGGAGCCTGGATGTGCTCTACCGTGACTATATACATAGGTTTCATTTCCTTCTCTGGCATTTATCAAGTAAAAGCAGTATTCGATTTAAGAGTTTTCTTACAGACAAGAACAGCTTGTCTTTAAAGTTAGACACCAGAACCTGCCCATAAAAAGCATTGGATTCAGCCAGTCAAGCCATGTATCCTTTTCAACCAATGCTACCCTCGTCTGGAGTTTGCACCCTGAGAAAACATAGCTCCAAGAAAGTCAACATTGCAACAACTTTACACCACAGTCATACTATCCTCTTGATGACTGAAATCAGGTGCTGTCACCAACCAGATGAAGTCAAGCCCCGTTCGTATGGTAATGATTTTGAGTGTTGGAATTAAGTTTTGGTTTATACATTCAAGATGAATTTATAGTTTACATCTAAAGTAAACTACTAATGTCTTCCAATGCCATTTTATTACATTTTGTCCCTTATTTAAAATTGGACATTAAGGATATTTTGCTTTTTTGAGCTTTTTCCCCCTTAGAACGCAGAGAATGGCTGCTGATTTATAATATTTTTTTTCTGTAGGCTTTCTACAGAACTTCTAAAGATGAGAGGATATTTTTCCCCCTTATTTGCTACAAAGTTGCAAGCTGAAACACTGAGCAAGCTCACATGTTTGGAGCATCTAGAGGTCTGAATATTTTGGCAACTGAAATTTGAAGGGCAGAAATAATTTGAATCACAAACTCATTTGCTAAGAATATTAAAATAAGAAAATATATAAATATTCATGCAAGATTGGTAGAAACTAGAGGCTAATCTGTGAGAAGGATTGTCAGGAGGTTAAAAAGAAGAAGCTACTAGCTAACCTGTTTGGTTTAAAGATAAAAGCTGTGCAGCAATAATTTACTATCTCCAGATGGGACCCATCATTTCTCCACAAACATATTCATGTTTTATATTTACAGTTTACTTCTCTCAGATGAAAGTCATGATCAGTAACAGGGGAGTCTATTTCATAAAAAGGTTGCCTTGTGGAAATATCACAATAGCTCCCAAGTTATTTCCTGAGACAAAGTCTTTGGAAACATGATATTATGAATTCTTATGCCATATAGAAACGAAGTGATATCTCCACTTCTCAAGCACAGTAGAAACTTCTCCTAAAGAGGTAAAACTTGTCTGAGAAGTTTTTTCTCAGGGAGAGGAGAGGAAAGGAAGGGGAGGGGAAGGCCAAATCCCTCTCAACTGATAAGTGCAAAACCACTGCTGCATGTTTGGAGTACATAAAATCCTAGAGAATTAAATGATGATTAGAATATCATTTAAATGCCCCAGCTCTTCTCCACTTTTAGTTGCTAACTACAAATATATATGTGGCTGCTAACCCTTTATTAATCTTCCTGCATCAGTAATTATATGAAGAAGAACTTTATTTTTTTTCTGTAGATTTTTTTCTCTCTTCTATGGCCATGTTTATCTGTGAGACAATGGAACAATAAGATGACTTTTTATAGTTCAGTGTCCTAGCTTCAGTATACTACTGGTGAAAGTGACAAGCAATCTTCCTTGAGATTAAGGCATAAAATGCCAGCTGGGGGTTTACAAGATTCCTCCATGAATTCAGTTTCCATTTGCTATTCAGTTTTTGACATATTTTTATGCTATCAGAAAGAAAGTGGACAATAAAGGCAGAGCCAGAATGTCACAAGCAAACTTCTGAACAGCACTGAGAAGTGAATAACATTAGTTGACTTCAGCTGAGTATCTTATTCTTGTAACTTCAATATGCCTCTAATTTAATTTCAAACCTGAACTCTTCATCTGAAAATAGATATTTGGGGTGGATTTGGAATTAGCCTGTTTAAAGACCAAGATTTCCACTGAACACCAATGTGGATTTATTTGCTTTGTTCAGGGAGAAACCATAACATTTTATGTAACAGTATTTCTTTTTTCTAGGACGATGGTCCTCAACTGAATTAGTCAAAGCTACTAAGGGTGATGAAAAACTAAATCATAGCATCAAAGTCATATACCAAAAAAAATGTATAGTCTTGCCCAAAGGCAGCGAGAGAGTGAATGTAAAAATTGATGGCTGGATTATACCTGGTTTTATCACCAGTCAGTGTGGTTTCAGAGGGGAGCAGAAGATTCATAAGCTTCTTGTAAAAAAGACTGTTATTATTTCTATCAAAACTCCTCTAACATTCACTGGACAATCAACGCAGAAGCAGGATGGGATTATGAAGGGGGCCATCCCTTCTTTCCATTAATTAGACGAGCTGCCAGGAGAGAGAGGCAGACTGTCCAGTACTGCTCTACACATTGCATGGTGGACTTTCTTTTAGTAAAAAAAAGGATGGTTGCAAGAAAGATTGGGACAAACTCTTCAGCAGGACCTGCTGTAACAAGAAGTAATGGTTTTAAGTTACAAGTGGTTTTAAGTTACAATGGTTTTAAGTTACAAATTCACACTAGATAAGAGGAAGGCATTTTTTTACTGTGAGATGAAGCACTAGTACAGGATGCTCAGAGATCTGGCAGATGCCCCATCCCTGGAAGCATTCAAGGTCAGACAGGATGGGGACAGTGAGCAATCTGATCTAGTTGAAGCTGATGACCTTTAAAAGTCTCCTCAACACAAACCACTCCAGAGATACCTAACAAGATACAATATTTCTCTAAAATGGTTTAGTGCAGTGAGGTATTGCCCTTTACTATTAAAGATTACTCAATATGTCTCTTAAGTTTAGGTATTTGGAAGACAACAGATTATTTCTTTAGTTTACGCATTGCTATCAGGAAAAGATGGTCGTATTTTAAAATATTTGTACATTTTGTATATGGCAAAACATGAACTTTGTGAGTGACAGCACACTAACATAGTCAGTGTGAACTTCATCATGAAACTGCCAGTAAGCATCCATGCAAAGATGAGTTCTTTCTTGAGACACTAAATTGTATGTGTTTCAAATAATTTCTTTGAGGAAGTGCTTATGCTGAGACAGTATCTAGTTTGGAGAGCCTCTTGTCACTGAGCCTGTAAGCAAACACTGCCTATTTTCAGATTAAATAGGTAAGATTTCAAGGTGAGATTCTATTAATTCAAGGTTATGTCAATCTGTAAATGCTTTCTTTTCACACTACCAGTCAGGAATGGTAGGAATTTATAACCCTTTTTATTCATGTCTTTTCTCTCTACTCTCTCATATATCAATAAATGGTTCATTCAGATTAAACTAAAAATAATTCAAATAAAGCTTTAAAAACTGAGTTAACATTTGGGCAACATATTGATGATACTTTGATGATACTTTGACTTTGAAATGATGCAGGGCAAGGTAAGGTTCCCTAAATATATTCACGCAATGAGTCTATTTAGACTTGCTGGGGAGAAGCTGGTAGTGCAATAAGCATGGGGTGAGATAGGAAAGCATCTGACACTGTAGCCTGGTGCAAAGAGTAACAGAGACTCCATTCTCTTGTCCTAGGGAAAATGTCACAGATTTATAACAGAATCTTGAGTAAATAGCAGGAACATTTTGTGCCAAATCCCAGAAATCCAGTGCCAGGGGACTCCTCAGGCAAAGAGCAGAGGGTCAGGAAACTTTGCTCTTTTTCCACTGAGTCCCATGATTCTTGTACTCCTTTCTATTTAGTGCCTTGGCTTAATGGGAGTCCTCCAGCCCTGAGACTTGTGTTCAAAGTACGGCAGACACAGAGATTTGGAGGTAAATTCCTTCCTTTGCCTCCTTCATGAAGATAACAGAGAGACTGGCTTCCTACCTGAGGACTTGAGCTAGATTATTATAGTAAAATCAGAAGAAACCAGCCTCCTCTTCCAGCTGTTAAAGTGATGATGACTGTTGTATTTGATTCCCAAAACCCTGTGTGTAACAGATTGTCCTGTATGCAGTTAGCAGATAAGGTACTTTTAGAGACTTTGGTGTCTCCTTGTCCTTTTTCCACAGAGAGATGGGGTCCCACCTAATCAGCAGAACATTTCTGAGCTTGAGCCCTGGGCTATTCTAAAGTAAGTACGGACAATGGTTGATTTGGAGTATCTTGGGGCAGGAGAAGGAGAATGCACAAAACCAAGACATTTCAATTCAGAATTTCAGCAAATGATTGAATTGATGTGAAATTCCTGGTGATTTGGAAGATGCTACTCATCAACAGATACCTGTCTGTAGTATGTTAAAAAATAATAATAGGACCAGAGAGAATGACATGAAAAACAGACATAAAAAATGGTGTTAAAGTCACCTATTATTTTCTGCAAAATACTGGAAAGTTCAGCTTTCATTTCAGGCAACCTAAAACTTTGATAAAATATGTATGAGTTATCCTATATGATACATATTTTATAAGAGCAATATAATTTAATTAAAGTGTCATGAGATGACTGTTCAGACCCCATATAGGATGGGAGAAATGCAGGTGTAGCCCAAATATTGCAGTATTGAGCAGGCAAATCTACACTCATCATTACTCTTAATTTTTTTGTAGCCCCAGCTAGCAGTAACTACAAAATGTATGAACACCAGTGTGGATGCAAAAAAAGCCTTAGCAGAGAAATTTTCCACCTTTCTGCGGTATTCTGTGAGACTCTGTGTTTCTCACGCAAGCCGTGAGAAACAGTGAGATGGTCTTTGTAAACAAGTTCTCTATCTAACACCTGCAGTTTGTTTTCTAGGATTGTTAGAGTTCCTTTGGAAAATATTTTGAAATAGGTGTTGCAGAGTCTCAGCCAATCATGCTGAGGGGTGGTTGGTTGGAGGACCAATGGCCTCCTGCCATCTTTGCAAACTACGTTATAAAAGGATAGATTAATTAATAAAAATGGCATTTTTCCTGAACAAGTCCATGTTGTTGGTCTACCATCCCCGGGACAACAGCGACATCTGGTGACCACTAACGTCTACTGCATGGACAAGATGGACTTTACTTTTACGAGAGGTAACTCACCCCCACCCTCTCCCCCCCCTGCCCCCAGGGATACGGGGAGGGTTCGGCCAAGACGCTAGCTTTTGCTACAGGGATAGGACCCTAGTCACAGTGCCAGGGTCTGACTGCCTGTAAAAATGGAGCAGCTTGCAAAACTGACTGATGAATGGGATTGTACTCCACCCTTCACTCTGGTGGCATTTGTATTTTTTCCAGCTGTGGTGGGATATTCTCCTGTGCAAGCGCAGATGCCTACATACGGGTGCCCAAGCGCACAAGCGCAGATGGCATGGTCGGTAATCATGGGTCTGTACCCAGCGGTGAAGGAGTTTTTTTGGCACCTAGACGTATTGGTGGCAGAGGGCATTATCGGGCCTGTACCAGGGCGAGCCGGGCTGGAGGTGGTGGCCGTGACGGTGGCACTGCAAGCAGACCCCCCATGGCTTCCGACCTCTACAGCTTCTGTCGCTGTGTTGGCTGTTGGTCCGGTGCCAGCGCCCGGCCTGCCTTCACTGGCGTTCCCAACCTCTACAGCCGCTGCATCGCCTGCTGGCCTGGTGTCTCTGTCCAGCCTGCCCGCCTCACACACCCCCCTGTCTGCTGTTGAAGGCAGAGATGTAGGGGGTCATGTACCCATGTCAGATCAGGTGGTTGCACAAACTGCTGCGCAATTACAGGCGGCAGCTACCCCCTCCGCCCCCCCTCTTCCACCGCAGGTGGCTGCGGCACAAGAAGCACTGTTGCGGGTGCCTATGATGCCCTCTGGCCCAGTGCCCAGACTCTGCCCGCTCCCATCGTCCACGGTGGAGCCATACAGCATACCCCCACTTGGTGATGCAGTTTGTGCTACAGAGGACACATCTGATTCACAGTGGGAAGCTGCGGCAGCAGCCAGATGCCAGCAGCTGGATAGACAGCAGCCCCAGAATCGCCAGTGGACGCTTCCACCATGTCGGGGGACAGTACGTCCAAAGAACCCCGGACATTTTTGGGACAATGTTAAGCTGCGGGATCTAGAAGAGGGAGACTGGGACTTGCTAGAGGAAGTAGGGATGCCTAAGGTGGCAGGGAGAGATGTGCAGACTCAGGCATCTGGTACAGAACCACAGAAAAGTATACCCCGAGATCACAGAGATAGTGAAGCCTTACAGGGAGATATTTGAGCCTACCCTGTCTGTATGGCCCTCCTGGATTCAGGGTAACCTGACAGGCATACTGCTCTGCTTGTTTAATTTCATCCTGGTGGCAGCATCCACCCAGGATGAGATCTGTTTGCTCCATTTGATCCTGGTGGCAGTATCCACCCAGGACGAGCTGCTCAGGATACAGCCTCTGCTGCTTGCTGCTCTGCATTCTTATGGATTGCAAGTGGCTCCAGAGAAAGTTCAACAGTATCCTCCTTGGAAATATTAGGAGTACAAATTTTGGATTGGTCATGTCCTTGCTTAGGGCTAACCACAACAAAACTTTCCCTGCTTTTTAATATTTTGAAGGGGGACCCCGAGTTGAATTCAACCTTGGAAATTGCCTCCTAAAAGCGATGAGCACTGGAGGAGATTCAACAGGCTGTTTCTGCTCATCAGATTTCTTGAGTGGATTCCTTTTGATATACATTCTGCATATTACAGCAGGGACATATTGAGACTAGTCCCTGGAATATCCCTGTTTTCATAATTAAGAAAACTCAGGGAAATTGAGGTTGTTGTAGGATCTCCGGAAAGTTAATACAGTGATGTTCGAAGTCACACCAGTCTGCTGGGTTTCATAACAGAAGATAATACCAGGGCTGACATGCTAGCTAACCCTGC
>VZRO01000809.1:12053-24613 GCA_013397915.1 Daphoenositta chrysoptera
ACCTGCGGCACCGGAAGAGGAATAACAGGCAACCTCAAAATGATGACCAGAATGCAGATCATCAGCTGAATGATCCTTCAAACAATGACCCAGGTGTCGGCCATCAGCCAGATGGCTCTTCCAGAAGCAGAGACTGAATTTTAAGGTCCTTTTGTTAGGGAGTCAGATAGTTAAAGCCCTTAAGGCTATCTAGAACTAGTAACTGATGTAGAGGTTTTTCTGTTTTGTATCAGTAACTGATGTAGAATTAATAAGTGATGTAGAATTGGGTTTGCTGAATGTATTGCCCATGGTATTGCTGGAGAGTCTCTCTACCTGCTTTAAATCAGCATCTGAGTTGGGCTGTATTCGGTAACTGGCCATTACCAGACTCCTTGTCAGTATCCGGTTTAGGCTTTGTTTGGTAACTGGCCATTACCAAGCAGATCCCTTATGCTGTGTTTGTTCTTCCAAGCGCTACCTTTTCGGCCTTAAACAAAAAGGGGAATTGTGGATGCCAAAATGCCTTAGCAGATAAATTTTTCAGCCTCTGCAGTATTCTGTGAGATTCTGTCTTTCTCATGCAAGCCATAAGAAACAGTGAGATGGTCTTTGTAAACAACTAACTAACTAACACCTGCAGTTTGTTTTCTAAGTTTGTTAGAGTTCTTTTGGAAAATATTTTGAAATAGGTGTTGCAGAGTCTCAGCCAATCATGCTGAGGGGTAGCTGGTCGGAGGACCAATGGCCTCCTGCCATGTTTGCTAACCACCTTATAGAAGGATAGATTAATTAATAAAAATGGCTTTTTTTCCTGAACAAGGTCCATGTCGTTTGTCTGCCGTCCCTGGGACAACAGCAACACACCAGAATGAAAATATATAAACATAAAATAGAAATAAAAAGCAAATGTGCCAAAATTGAGGAGCCATAACCATGTGACAAATTAAATTTCATCTAATGGTCAGCATTTCTTGTCGCTGCAAGGTGTTTATCTATATACTATGTAACAAGCAAGCGGAAGGATCGTGTGTTTCTTGCGTACACTTGCAAGTTTCTTTTTAAAGTGTAAATATTCACCACAACTGTATTGAATTTTCTAGATGTGCAGCACTCAGGTGTTCCTACTTGCTATCAAATAACTGTGCACTGGGATGTTTGGATGCTTTCCTGACTCACCAGACCAAAGCAGCATAGAAGAAGTCACCAACGGGGCAAAATCATTATCTACAAACTTTACACTAAACAGATGTTTTAATTTCTGTAGCCACCAGGCAAGTGTTGTTTAATCAGCTCGGATGTGGTGAACCTGGCTCCTGCCAACAAATGAAACCACTGTGGGACTGCCCCAGCTTACAGGCTGTGATTAATCTTGAACTCTGATAAAAATCTTACAGTTTCCATGAAAGCAGGCTAAGCTTGTTCACCATTTGTACAAAGAATGTGTATCTTTTATTGATTAAACGCAGAGGGGGTAACTTTACTGATATGAGAGAGTTTACCTTTAAGAACAACTATCCTCCCTGTGACTTCTTCTCTACAACTGAACCAACGGCTCAGGAAGCTATTTCCGTTTTTGCCTTCCAGCAGAAGGATGCTATCTAGTTAAAGAAAGGCTTCCTGAATTTCCTAGAGAATACAGCATCTTTTGCAAATGATCTGCCTGCAAATCCCACAACAGCAGTCATCAAAGTTGTCTACTGCCTGTGCTTTGCCTTGTTATTCAGAATGGTGCTGCTGTAGCCATGTTCACTAAAGAGCAGATACACTGAAGGACGTAAGACTTTATTTTTTTTCCACTCCAACTGATCATTGAAGATAGGTAAGAATTAGCTGAATTAAGCTAGTGGGCATACAAACGTGGATGGCTAGCTCTCATTTCATGATAAAAATTGAACAGTGGATTTGGTATATTAAACAGATTATAGTCTTGAAATTTAAATAGAGTTGTCCACTAATAGTTCCTCTAAGAAAATTCTTATTCCTGGCCATTTATAAATATTATATTTCATAAATTTTTAAATATTATATAAAATTTTAATAAAATTTATATAAATAAATTTATAAATTTTATATTTTTATACATATGTATAAATATTATATAAATATTCTATTTAATATTCACCATATTAAAACTAACAGAATTATGCAGGTTTCTTTGAAGAGAGTTAGAATTTGTGTGGCAATAAAAGTCTGAATATTTTCCAGCGTGACGCCTAAGTTGTGGTTTTAAATAAAAACAAAATGTTAGTATCTTAACACCAAGAACTTCCTGTTGTGTTTTTGGTGCTAAGCCCTAGGAGATATTACCAGCTGCCAGGATTGTCTTCAGAAAGATGGATGAAAAAAGGGAAAATGGGCAGGGAACATGGACTGAAATTATCTTAGTGGTGTCTCTGCCATTAATGCAGTGTTGACTCAGCCTTTGTGAAATGCTGTTTATAATCAACTCTTTGTAGAATTCGTTTATCTGAATTATATGATTCCTATCACAGACAAGGTAGGTTGTGCTTATCACTAAATCTGTTGTCTGTCCAATACTCATACAGCAGAAAATTATTGGAAGAATTGCTCTGTATCCAAGCTTCTTAGTATGTAATACGGCTTTGCGATGGGAAAAAATTTCAAATACACAGTTATGCAGACATACTCCCTATTTCAAGTCCAAATATATCAAAGAAGTGTATTTAGAAAAAACTAGGAGAGGGCATTTGGAGCATCATCTGGGACAATATAAGAATTCTCCCTATGAGAAACCACAAACAGATTTCTGTCTTAGATGATTTTCAACAGTTAAGCATATTTACACTCTTAAAAGTCATCATATGTGGGTAAAAGATTCCCCCTCAATATGAAGAACCAGCACAAAATCTTCATAGTGTCAGGCTTCATTTGGTGAAAATGTGAAATTTTTGTTGTGCTTTGGTGTGAATTGCAGTAAGATAGGGGAGCTTGCCAATATAAAGACACACAATATTTTATTTAAGAAACAATAATAAAAAGGCCCTGCTTGTAAGGCCCTTAGGCTTGTGCTTTTCTTAACAGTTTTTTGAAATAGGAAGAAGAAAGATATTAGCAAGCACCTGTTGCTTGTTTGGGCATTGTCAACTGTTTGTCTTGAGCCATTGTGCAAGTAGTAGTTAATAAGCATGCTGAGACATATTGCTTATTTTAAACCAAATACATTCCTTAAATAACCTATGTCAAGGAAGAGAAGGGAGATTACGTGATGTTACCTCCTGCAAGAAAGATCAGAAACCTCAGGAAAGAAAACTTTAACATAACTTACCTGATACTTGGAAAACACTCAGTAGAATACTATATTCCGCAAAAATCCCGTTTTAGTTTTGAGTAAGCTTTCTGCACTTAGCAGTAATATTTTTTCCCTGTGTTCCCCTATGGTGCAATTGTCAGCTCTAGAGTTGTCATTTTCTATATAAAAAATTACACTATGCTCCTTTTTTAGCTTTTCAATAGAAAAGGGAAATTTCTAATTGACTGAGGTAGAAATCTGACCTCCTGCAAAAAGGAGTCACTTCCTTATTCAACATACAATCATTAAAGGGAAGTGCAAGCCCTAGCAGTGCAACATTGAACCTATTATTCCCTGGTCCTGGGATATCACTTCTAGCTAGTGATCTGTAAACCTGCTTTTCATTCCAGTCCTGGTGTTTACCTCAACTGAAAAGCTATTACTCTTTGCTTGCCTTCTATCATATTTTCACAAGATAACAAAATTCAATACGATTATGATAATTTACACATGTACTTCAGATTCTATCATGACATTTACGTTTTTGTTTTAATGTAATTAGATATATCTTAACTAGCTTGGAAATAAATTAGTTTTCCTCTTTCCTTTAAAAGGATTGCACTTTTGCCTTACAGTGACTGGTGTCTTATTTATACATTGTAGACAATTTATGCTTCTAAACTACCAAGTTTTTAGTTTTCAGAGGCTTAGCTTCTTAGTTGATATAGGCTTTGACCCTTGACTGATTAATTTTTCTTGGTTATTTCTCTCATCTTTGCTGACTGTGATATTTTTGTGACTAGAGGCCACATTGTCACATCAAGCATTATGACAAGACATTCTGTGAAACTGACTCTTATTTCAGACATGACTGGTCATACATTTTATTTTGCTCTTGCAACTTTTTTCAGTAGCATTAGTGATTTTAACAATCAGAACAGCTTTACTGTAAGGCTGGTGTTCTCAATTGTGATACAGTGACAGCTGAATTCTGGGACATTTGTGTATCTGAGTGGCAAGGGTAAGCACAATTCTAACAAGATTGTTATACAAGCTGCGTGATGTGGTGGAAATGCTGCAGGGAGGGGATGTCATGCAGTGGGACCTTGACAGGCCTGAGAGGGGCCTGTGTGAACCTCATGAAGTTCAGCAGGGCCAAGTGCAAGGTCCTGCACGTGGGTCAGTTTTATTAAGGTTTAGGTTTACAGCTGGATTTGATCTTAAGAGTCTTTCCCAACCTAAATGAGTCTGTTACTCTATGATTCTATTTGTCTCTTTTGTCTTAATGTCCAAACTGTATTTGCACAGTTGCTTTGCCAGACTTTTTTTTTTTTCCCTTTTGCTTTCATAATTTTCTGCTCAGTTTGGAGAGCTACTTCTTCAGCTCCGCAATAACCACTAGCTCTAAAATCTCTATAGGTTTTGGCAAAGCTGCTGTGGGCTGAGTGTTCACAACAAGATTCTGTATTCCGTTTCCAAGTCATTTACATACCATATATTAGTTTGCTGCAATGCTTGAAAAGCTTCAAGTCAATCTGTCGGTGCATTTTGGCAGTGTATACCAGTTGATTATGTCACCAGACTCTTCATTAGAGTATGGTTTTCAAGCTTTCAAAGTGGTACAAATATTACAAAAATCCAAATGTCAAAATACTGTAAGAGTCTGCAGCAACCATTATCCATTTTCACAAATAATATCACACTCTCACTTCAAAGTGGTCTTTTTTGTCCAGACCTTTTGCTATTTCCTTAGTTCACCACTAGAAAACTAGAAATGTTTAGTTACTTATTTGTGTCTTAAATTCACATGTATATATTTAGAGGCAGGAAACTGGCAGATAGTCCATAGGCTATTACTTAGGTTTGAATTGGGATTTTTGTTTAGATTTCAGAAGCTGGCAGAAGATAACTTGTCTGACTACTTGTTCAGTGCTAAAGCATAAAAAAGAATGAGTCAAAACAACTACAATGTTCCTTTTTCACCTCTCTGCTATAGAGAATAATTTCTGGTCATTAATACGATCTTCTCCCTTCCTCCTAAGAAAGCTGTTCACAGCTAAGATAATCTTTCAGAGGATGGGTCTTTATCCAGCCCCTTGCATTTTTGTCACTTTCTGTTTTTCATTCCCCTTTTGCAGTTCTACAAAAGAAAGCAGCAACAGAGTTGAAGCAGCAACATCCATCAAGCACATGCTTGAGCTAGGAGGAAGTTCAGTCATAAGCAGCACTGAATGTTCTAGAAGGCTGTGATATGGAGAATCAGGAGCTACACTAATACAGGAAGGCAGCTGAGGTCACAATTTCCAGCTTAACCATAGCTTACCTGTGAGCACAGCAAACTCAAACTCAAGGTGTGAGCATCTGTTAAAATCCTTTCATGCTGCTGCAGCCAGGCACCAGTGTCAGAAGCCAAGATACAACCAGCTACAGCTGAGGAGGAATAGTTTCCTAAACTGCCTCTCAGCTGACTCCAACTGTGAGTGCTGCTCCTTCTGCTTCCCTCCCTGTCAGCACAAGTTCAGACTAGTTAACTTCAGATGAGCAGTGTTTTGTGCTATACTGGACCACAACAGCTTTGTTGCTGTTAATCACAGCCCCTAAGCAGTGCACAGGACTGAGTTCTTCCCTCTGTGTTAGACCAAAACACTGTGAATTTAAGCTGAGCTGTTAATTTCTCCACAGAGACCAAAAGGAAGAAGGAGCCCTCACATCCCATCGGGTCTGAAGGATGTCAGCTTCTGTGCCTCTCATTCAATACAGGAGAGACACGGAACCACTGCTCCCACCTAGGATGTGGCAGGTGAGAAGCTGTGTTTGCCAGCTTCAGACGATATCAGTGATGGAATACATAGATGACCATAAGTCAGTGGCTAAAATGTTTTTTTTCAACACTACTGTAAAAGATAATAAATGAGGAGCACTTACGCAATCAGGTCACTACTCTTAGGTGGGAGGTGACTGATCTTCCGTCTCACATTGAAGATACAAATGTTATCTATTTCATCTGAAAAGGAGTAGAAATGATCAGACCAGCTCTCATTAACCCATTTGGAGATTTACATTTACAAACCAAGAATTCTTACATCATTTCCTTTATCTTGAAATGGCATGAACGAGAAGATCAGTCTTGGAACATACACACAGCCCTGATAACTACAGTAGCCTGTGTAATATGCTGCCAAATGCAGCATTACTCTACTTCTGAGTGTTCTCTAATGTTGAGGTGTTGAACTTCACAGTTTAATGTGGACTGATGAGACCATGCAGACATACTGTGGATATATGAAAATGTTTGTACTGCAATATTTTGCAATATTTCAGTCCAAATAATATTTGAATTGCCGTGTAGCATGAGAATATTTTCTTATTGCATCTTCTCTGATCTGAAGACACCACAAAGTTTTCTCCTAAATCCTGCCCTCCTGTGGTCAGATGAAGATCCTAGTAGCCGAATTAGTATTTCTCCTCTTTTAACCTTGCTCAAATTTGATATATGTCTTTTTTACCTTTGAATGTGATGAGTTTCCAGGTCTGAAGAGGGCAGGACCAGTGTCTGTAAGCTGAATGCAATAGACACGGCCCACACAATGAACTACAGCAGAAGAGCAAAAATTTCAAAAGAACATTCATTTCAGCTTCTACTCCCATGATTTGTCAGGGAGATATTATCTTGAAATTTTTACTGTTTCTACCTCCTAGAACATAAGGGCATTTGGATGCTAAGGTTACCAGCAGAAATACTTAAGAACTGTATTTGCAACAGGATGAAGCCAAACCATAGAAACTTTTGCAGTCATATTTTTCCAGTGGGGAAATTACTGAGATGGCAAACTCTGCTGCACATGTTAATTAATAAAATCATTATGACTAAGCAAATAAAAGATTAATACATATCTTTGTGCTGTTACTTAAATGCTAGGCTGGTAGTGTCTGCTGACAAAAGAATATACGCTCTGGGCTGACACAAGCAATTACTGTAGTCCCACTTTCTGTGGCTGCACTTGCTGCAAGTGTGACAATCACAGCTTCAGAGATGGAACACAAATTGGGGTCCCCAGGGGCTGCAAGAGGCCATGGAGCACACTGAGTAAAAGAGAAGTGTCTGACAGCACAGCAGAACTATTAGGTGTTATACTAGGTTTTTCTCAGCAGGACTCAGTCTCACACAGGAGAGTTTCCATACCTGAAGCTTTTAATAAGCCTTTTATTCTGAGCAGGCTCTGGCTAAATGATCATTATGGCTTTAGATTGCAAATAATTATTTTTAAAAAATGTATTTTGTCAGGTTCATACACTTTCTTCCTTTCTGTCAAAGCATTAAAACTGATGCATTAAAAATGCAAAGTGGGAAAAAATAATAGACCTAATAACGTCTGCCTACTGGACCTTTCCCTGACTTTGAAGCTTGAACATGTAGAAGACATCCTATGAAATGCATCTGGAAAAAGCCATGGAGCCCATAGAAATTTTTAGTAATGCATTTTGCAGAATGCATAGTCAATGTCTAATGCTCTTTCCCTTAATTACATGGTTTGTTATATCAGTCATTTTCAAGCGAGAATAGTCATACACAGAGAATGACAATTCATTCTGAAACTCTTTTGTAGCCAAATTTTAAATCAGTCTTACAGGTGGCCAATCACTTTCCACTAACTGATAAATGTGCAATTTCTGGCTCAAATAATGTGATAAAATACAGCAAACTCAGCCTAATACTCCTTTATTAAGGATGTTAAACTATTGGCGTGCTTTCCTCATCTGGTGTTGTTATTTGAATGGAGTGGAGGAATGACCTTACTGAACTGCCAAAATAGCAAATAACGTACAATGTGAATTCCTAAAATTGCATGAGCAGCATTTTTGTATTTGTACTTTGGCTGTATTGTCAGAAATTTGTTTTTAAGAACAGACTGCAACCACTATTAGTGGATTTTTAGACTTTACGACATTACAAAATCTCTTCACTAATACATAAACAGCCGATTCCCTAATGAGTTCTATGGATAATAGCTAGTTATCTAACGAATTAGTCTGTTTCCCTACAGACCTAAATGAGGTGTTAATAGCCAGGAGATTATCTCTTCTAGTCTTACACAAAACAAAGGGCAAACCCAGCAGCAGGATTAACACATGGTCCAAGCAATAAGGGAGCTGAATGATTTAAAAAGGGATTATCATTAAGAAGAAGGAGATAACAAAATCCAAAGGTTATCCCAATCTGGATAAAGAGATATTAAAAGTGATAGTCAGAGATATTGTGAAAGGACTTCAGTCTACCACTGTTCTAATTATTTTCTCATACCTAGAGACAACTAAGAATTTCTGAGCTGCTGCAAAAGAGAAAAAAACAAGCCTTACACTTTTCTTTGGATTTCAGCCATGAAATAGCGTGACTAGGGCATGTCTCAGAGATGACATAGTTTCAAATGGGTGTGCAGGTTACTGCCAGTCACCTGTCTCAGCCTCCATACTGTGACTGCTGAGCCACTAATAACTCAGCTGAGCATCTGGGGAGAGTTTGCACCACATGTCTTTAGAATTAAGCACCACTTTATGTTAAAGCACTACCCTGTTAACGACAGTGCTTCAGGAACATCTGCACAAACGTCTCAGATGTCTGACCCTGCAGATGGAGAGAACAAGTGGAGGTGCGCAGCTCGGTGTCAGCCCGAACTTGGACCCTTCTCTGCATGTGACAAACGAGTGTCCCCAAGAGCCTCCGCGTGGCAGAGCTGTGCTGTGATCTGCTGGCAGGTTAAACCACGGCAAGCCAGGTAGTGAAGGCGCAGGCAAGGACAAAGGATGAGAGAGAGTTCTTCGTATGAGTTCCAAGGAGTTTATTCCAGGGAGGTTCCAGGGACGAAGACAGTGTGCTGAGGGTGTGCAGGGGTTTTTCAGGTGGGGTGGTACCAAGGGTGGTGCAGATGGGATAACCAGTAGAATTACAACTTGGAAGGGTCCAGGGTAGGATTGGCGTAACAGAGGCTTAATGGGGAAAGAGAAGGGAGTGGAGTAATTTAAAATATTCAATGGGACACTGAGTAGTAAAGAACTTTCCAGAGTAAGGGACAGCACAAAGCTCAGGGGAGGAGATTTAGCACACTGAGTGACAGGGAATGGGGCGGGGTACCAAATCTTGGGACGAACTAACATTTATGGGGGAAAACAGGGGACAAACTATTTGGGGAAGAAAGAGCAATTAACAGTGAAAATTCAAACCCACACCACAACATCTCCCCCTTTTCTTTTTAGAAAAGAGAAGGAAGGAAAAGTTTGTTCAGACTGTTGTTTCTTTTGTTTCGGCTCACCATTTTGGTTTTTGTACTGCTGCGATGGTTGGTGCACTGGGGGTAGTGGTGGTTGAAACGGCTTTAGCAAGGCAGTTCTTTAGCCAACTGAATAATAAAATCATAACAAAAGTAACAGCAAGAGTCCATAAAACAAAGGCAACCCATTTTGATAGCCCCTAGTTTTTGAAAAGGTAGTTTTCCGTAAGTGAGGTCAAGATGGACTTGTTAGAAGAGAAAATAGAGAAATGTGAGTATGAAATAAAATAACTAGTTGGTTCCTCTGGGGAACTTGGACTTCAGGGAGAGCAGGGTTCAGGGAAAACAGAAAAGGGGTCAGGTGGATGGAGTTTGAGGGAGGTGGTGTTCTGCTTGCGGTGGTGTCTCCACGCTGCGGCAGCGGCTTGCTTTGTGTTTTCTTTTGGGGGTAGTGGTATCAGTGGGGGCTTCCTTGGGTTGGGCAGAAGCGTGTCGGGTTTAATCCATTTGTGTGGAATCCATTTCAGTCCTTTAGATGTTGATATGCAACCATACCCACGCCCTCAAGTTACTAGTTCATAGGGTCCTTCAATTTGCCAGGTTTCAGGATCCCACGCCAAGACAGGAGGCCTTTCTTTTAATTTGGCGCGTTTGTTGTTGTTGAAATATCTTAGGACAGGGGAGTCTGGTTCTTTGAAGGAGCAGTTTAGGAAGTTGATGATGAAGAGTGCTTTGGCGAGGCACATTCCAGGTGGTAAGGTAGCAGTCTCACCCCTCTGTTGCTCCAAGACCCTCTTCAGGGTTTGGTGGGTTCTCTCAATTACTGCTTGGCCACTGGGCAAGTGGGGAATCCTGGTGGTATGGGAGACACCCCACTGCTGCAGGAACTCTGTAAATGTCTTGGAAGTATAGGTTGGGCCGTTATCAGTTTTTATTTCTTTGGCTACCCCCAAGGTTGTGAAAGCAAACAACAGATGTTTTTTGACGTCCAAGGCCCCTTCTCCGCAATGTGTTGATGCATAGACCACCCCCGAGAAGGTGTCAATGGACACGTGCACATACTTAGACCTCCTGAATTGGGGAACGTGGGTCACGTCCATCTGCCACACTTCGCAGATGCGTAGTCCTCAGGGGTTGACCCCTGAGCCCAAGGACTGGAGTTGGTACTTTTGGCAGCTGGGGCATGTTGCCACAATTGCTCATGCCTGGCCCCAGCGCAGATGAAACGGTACAAGAGCCGGCACATTTTGATGGAACATCTGATGACTCAGCTTCGCCTGCTGGAAGATGTCCGGCACAGTGGTCAGCCGTGCAGGCATGGCAAGGGTGTCTGCCCTCCTGTTTCCCTCTGTGATGGGTCCCGGGAGGTCAGTGCGCGACCAAACATGCATTACAAAGAAAGCATGCTTTCAGTGGGAGACCAAGTATATTAGCCTCGAGAGCAGCTTGAAAATGGCGGGGTTTGACACCTCTCGGAGCAAAGCATGCTCTGCCCAGGCAACTACTCTGACAACATAGGCTGAATCTGTAACCAAATTAAGAGGCTCTTCAAACTTCTCAAAGGCTCTGACGACAGTGGTGAGCTCAGCAACTTGCGGCGAGCCTTCAACCACTTGGATGTCAGCCTCCCACTGCTGTGTCCGAGGATACTGCCAAGTCATGACTGACTTGTGGGATGCTCCTGATCCATCAGTAAAGATGGTAAGTGCCTTGAGAGGTTTGCGACTTTGCATTGGTTTTGGAATTAAGAAAAAGGCTCGATTGAAAATTTTGTGTTCAGGATAGTGAACTGGTATTTGTCCAGGGTAACTGTCCAAGGCATAACAGAGAGTGTCATTCTGTTGGAGCGAATGCTCCAGTGACCCTGTCGTCAATGGCAAATAAATGCGTGTTGGGTCACACCCTGCAAGAGTGCGGAGACGAGCCCTTGCTTTAATAATAAGTTGAGCCATAAGGTCTTGTGGCATTGTTATACTTTTGGGCATCTGGTGGGGGAGAAAGATCCACTCTACGATGAGCAGAGGGTCTTTCTCCACTTTTGCTCATTGAAACAAGAGCCCATGAAAGTGTGGTGATTTTCCCAGGATGGCAAATTTAAATGGGAGGTCTGGCCGGTAGCGATGTGCTTGTTTTCCTGAAAGTGCCCGCTGAACTTTCCTGACTGCGAGTTTTGCCTCCTCAGTTAGGGCTCGAGGGGAATCCAGCTCCTCATTTCCCCGCAGCAGATTAAAAAGAGGAGCTAAATCTTGTGAGAAGATGCCTAAATATGGCCTCACCCAATTGATTGTGCCACACAGCTGATGGAGGTCACGCAGGGTCCTCATGGTGTCATTTATCACAACCTGTTGGGGTACAACAGTCCAATCAGAAATATAGAGGCCTAAATACTTCCAAGGGGCAACCCGTTGGATTTTGTCCTGCTGTAACTTGAAGCCTTCTTTGGCCAAGGCAGTAATTGTTGCCTCCAAAGCCTGTAGGAGCTGACTGTTATCGGGGGCACACACAAGCACATCATTCATGTAGTGCAGAATGACGGCCTCCCTGAACTTGGCACAGATGGGGGTCAGAATCCAGGCAACATACCACTGGCAGATGGTGGGGCTGTTCTTCATGCCCTGTGGCAGCACCCACCAGTGATAGTGCCACATGGGAACCTCTCAGTTGATGGTTGGTACTGAGAAGGTGAAACGAGGAGTGTCATCTGGATGCAGGGGAATTTGAAAAAAGCAGTCTTTGATGTCTATGACTGCCAATTTTCAGTTTTGGGGGAGCATTGTTGGGGAGGGCATCCCTGGTTGTAGGGGACCCATGTCCTCTATCACCTCATTTATTTTCCTGAGATCATGGAGGAGTCTCCACTTGTCTTTTCCCCGCTTTCGAATAATGAAAATTGGGGAATTCCAAGGGCTGTTTGTTGGAAAAATATGGCCTTTGGCTAATTGCTCCCCCATGAGCTCACTGAGTGCTCTCTTGGGGTGACTTTATGATGTGTATCCCCTATTGCCACTCTATGCCCAGAAGATGAATCCTGTGCCTTTAAGACTGGGTGTGAGAAACTGGGT